>JAWZYV010016435.1:0-481340 GCA_038373885.1 Cheiracanthium punctorium
ACCAAATACATATTAAACACTTGTACAAAGAAATTCTCTTAAGGCGCCATCTGTTTCCAGACTTATGGAATCTACGATTAATAACAACAATCAACGTTGATGATCAGTTTTTTATTAATTATTAATTATTGAGACCATTAATTTGAATAATAAATATCCTATTATCTAAGTTGGACCAAATTACATATATATGCCAACTTTCGTGAATATCAGTTGACCCATTTTTGAGTTATTTCGGAACATACACACGGACACTGGATTTTTATATATTAAGATATAGATTAATCACAAGTTGAAAATTTGAATTATGCTGACTACATAGGCCAACTCAGTTGAAATAAACTGAGCTACCGTTTTGAAATAATATACATAATACTGCTTCACAGTATATGAATACTAAAATTTGTTTGAAACATTGATATTAAATTATTATACTTTATTATTTTTTAAATATATAAAACGCATCAGCATGAAATCAGTGCTATACATTTTTTATTATGAAGTGTAGCTTTCTTCCACAATTATTTCAGGAAAAAACGACATAATGAAAGAAAAAAGTGAATTAATATACCACATTCGATTTTCGCATGTAGTTTTCATCATCTGTCTTATATTATGGAACACCGACATTACTACTAAGATTTTTTAAAGTTATAATTACTATACAAATTTAAAACACCCAAAATCCCAAAAGAGTTAAAGAAAATCAATTATTGTCTAAGATCACACGAAATATTTCTTTGAAAATGCATTTGAAGATCAGAATATTTTTTAATATAGTGGAATTTGCTTTATATATTTTCCACACTAAGATAGTTATAAAAACACATTTGATTAGGTTGTGTTTTATATTTTACATATTTAGAATGATTGGTATTTAATTTTCAATCTTAAAAATGATATCGTGATTAATTCAACTCTATGCAAATGGGACAAAATTTAGATAGCAAAGTTTTTGATAAACAGTTAATTCAAAATAATATTACTACATTCTGCACAAAAATTCTTTCAATCCCATTCAATTTCTAATTGTATTTTTGAAAGGGATGTTAAGATTAATAGCAGTTTTGTATTCTTTATTTTTTATGTCCCCCACCTTTTACTTTATTGAACAAAAAATTTTCTAAATATGTAGCTTGATAATAAAAATCATTTTCTTTTTCGCGAAATTTCTGAAATAATAATTATATAATGTTGACTTACATATAAAATAATTAATCACTTTGGAAAGTTTTCTAAACATTTGTTATAAAACCCTACAGAAACTCAAAAAATTCACATTGTATGATTTTCAAATTCAATATTTTTCTTGAAAATAAACTTTTTTTTTGTCGGCCTCTGAGAAAGGGAAATGCAAAAACCGATATTTTTAGCGATAACGATATCCCATGAGACGCATGGCAAATAAAAGCATATACTTTCCATTCCTTGTCAAAGGCAAAAAAAAAATGTAATAAAAACCATAATGTAATAAAAAAAATCGAACATAACCACTCCAAGAAACATTCGATCTTCATAACCTCTCTAGATAATTTGTATTATGAAATAAAAATTAATACAAAAATAAAGACTTCAGCAATGATTCACAACAAATAAACTTGAGGGAACGTTAAAGTTTTCTGAAGCTACTTATTTTTGCATTAGCTAAAACTATTTTTCCTCATGAAATCGGAATGTCTATTTCTGAGCTTCTGGAATGTTGCCAATGAAATGCATTAATTTAAGATTCTATAAAAATTCCATAATGTAATAAAATAAAAGTGTTCAGGGAAAAACAGCTAGGTATATTTTCAGGGAATGCTTCTTGATTTTCAGTCTAGAAAACCCCAACAATGTCATATTTTTGTTCAGGGACAACGAATAAAAGCATTAGGGAAAGATTCTTGTACTAGTGTTAACTATCAGGAATTTAGCGTCATTCTGTTTTGATTTTCGATCTTTTTTTTCTTTGGCGGAATATGTACAACTTTTGTACTTTACTTTCATTAGCATGTATGATTATGCTCATTACTCACTCACTAACGTATTCAGTAAGGCTGCAGCATGGCTCTAGGATACATTTCACGGTAATATTGAATTCGTCGGGAAACTAACTATAGACGATTAGAGTCAGTCGTCAAGTTTAAGCTGTGGTTTCTCTAAAGAAAGACATAGGTCGAACCACACTTTGGACAGTGGCTTATGTTTTGCAAATAATTAATATTTTTATCTATAAAATGTGAGTTTAGTTAATGATTTCATATACATACATTCACACACCCAAACACATATATATTGTATATAGACAGATAGATAGATATATATCAGGCAAAGTGTTTGTCCCCTTCATCAGTTTTGAACAGCTGGTTAAAACTAACTTCTAATACGATAAATCTACAGCCTACCTTAGTAGTTTAGACATTGAAACTAATGCAACTAAATAATTTTAAATGTATACGCAAACTGTTCAATTCAAAACATACCTCAAATAAAGATTCTTAAACCTTTTTGTATGTAATTATAATTAAATATTTTTTACGAACATATGTCTGCTTCTGTTCTTCTTGCCATTTTCTTCTTCTTTTAACGAAACAAAATATTGAGTCCCCCACCCACCCACGAAAAAAAATCTTTGGTTCTTTATTAATGGAATTCAGTTATATGAGGTGATAAAATTGATAAACACCTTTTCTAAAATTATTCTTAATCGTTATCTTTTTAGACCCATTGTTTTTGTAGGAAAAGTACCCTCACCAATAAGTTGCAAGCAGTTTATAACTGAGTAATTTTCAGTCAATAAATTTTACATTAAAATTCCACTATTTATTATTAACATTCATTCTCACTTGAAGTAAATTACTGCATTAAAAAAGAAATTTTTTCAAGTGAATATTAAACAATCGAAAGAGATACTTAATGTGAAATATTTTCATTTATGCATTAAGAGCCTAATCATGTAATAAATTCCATTGTAAATTTTAAACATGAGCAACATAGGAGCTAAATCATTTTTTTTTCCAAAAGTTCTAAAAGTCTTGAACAAGAATTGGAAATATATCAATCACCTTCAAACTTAAAAGTTAAAATGTCGATAAACAAAAAGCCTTCTTTAAATTTAAGAGAATTCTAATGACATGTTTACTTTAGATTTATGATACTACTAGTTTAGAACCGCATACATTTTTAATGATTTTTTAAATGGAATGCATATTCTTCTATGGTTTTTAAATCCACGTGTTCTCGATATTTATACACGGATGAATGATTTACTTTATGACTTGCCTTCACGTATTATTGTTTAGCATTTTGTTAAAATGGCCATGATAGTGATTATTATCGATTTATCAGAAACTCTTTTCTTACTTTTTACAAGTTGCACTTAGGTGCATTCGATATATTACTGCCAACATTATGGATCTTTCAAACTGAAGAATTTATCAGTTCGGTGCAATTTAGGGTAAACCGTAAAGAAGATAATTATGTGTTCCAATTTAATCTATCAACCAAATTCCATCCAACCAAAATCAACCCTTCCCCTTACGGTTGGCTGGGTTCATACAAAAGTTTTTGATCTGCCACGATTGTATTCTTAGTCCAACACCCCGAGCAAATGAGTTTTTGGTACAGATTTCTAATTCACTACGTATTGAATTACCACTTTCATAGCAAAACTTGATCTAACTAAGAAGGACAAACAGAATAAATCCAGTACATAGCTAGGATTTGGTTTTCAGTGTTTCAGTATCATTAAAACTTTTCCTTAGTCTGCCTTTTAGTCCAAATACAGATCCATGAACAGTAAAGTACTATTAATAATAATAACTGTAAATCTGGACAGCGTTGTAATTCAATGATGTTGCATGTTTTAAAATTGCTTTACACATACGTATATGTATACATATTTTTTTTCCAATGGCCTGCCGCTGCCTTGAAGGCTTTTGCGAAAACAGGCGGGAATTGTTGCCCTCTTTATTAAAGGGACGCCTAGTAGGTGGACCAACTTCGCCCCCTATGAAGGGACGGACAATGACAACCACGCCCAGTCAGGGTTCGTAGTACGGTGCTGTATGTATACATCTAATTTCTTAAATTAGGCACTTACTACATTTTCTAATTTGTAACTAAAATTATATTTTTTTAATTGGACTTCTGAGCAGCCTACACCTCATTACAACACAGTGGTCAAACCCATGTGAAGCTTCATGCCATTAGTAATTTCTTATTAAAAGAGTCCTGACGTTGTCCCCTAGTGTATCTTTGTTATGTATCTCCAATGTCGACCAAATTGGCAAACCATTATTAAATTTTGAAGCAACTGTTGGTAGCAATGTGAAGGTTATCTCCCGAACAGAAAATTTACAAACTATAAGAAGACTTATTTTTCTTCAGTAGGCAATTGTTTTCTCCCTTTTTCAGTAAACAAACATGGAACGAAGATAAGTCATTTTAAAATAGTATGTCATTTTAAAAATAGTCAAAATATTCACCCTGTATCTGATTTTTACAGGATTACTTTAATGATTTTACTCTAAAAGGACGTTTGTTTTGAAATGCTTTTTTCCTACTTCGTAACAACAAAAATCGTGCTCACTTCACATTATTTTAATTTACAATTTTTCCTTCTAGCAACTTGATTTCTTATATCTGTTGTATATTTATTGTTTTTTAATTGAAAACGAATTAATTGCGCTTCTTAAAATTTCTTGTTTTTAATGACTGACATTAATTCTCAAACATTTAAGTTTTTTTCTTTAACATGCAATTTTCTCGTAATGAGAATTCTGATGCAGAGATGCAGCAAAACATGTATGTAAGCGAGATTGTACAGAAGAACATTTAAAGAAGTGACTAGGAAAGCAGTTTAAATAAAATTTTATAAGTACTGCATCACAGATTTCAAAACATGATTATTTTTAAATTCCTATTTGTGTGATTCAAACGTTAATGAAAGTAAAGACAGCAAAAAAATAAATTCTTTTTTTTAACTGCATTGTAAACTTGAAGAAAAAAATTTAGAAGAAAGTGAAGTATCCTATGAAATACACTCAAAAAATTATTTAAATTCTCGGTGATTCTTATCTGTAATATATTTTACGCACTTTAAAAATTATAAATGGAACTAATTTTGCGTTTTCAGAATAAATTTTACCAATTTAAGACATTAATAGATAAACTTTTTGTGTTTTACATGCTATGGGATTGTATATTTTACTTTGAGTTTTCAAAAGAATTTTCTTTTTAGGGTTTTTTATGTCTAAAACTTCAGACATTGAAGTTAGTCTAATGAACGAAACGCACACATGCAATCTACATTTTTGAAAATTTATACACTGTGCAAGGTACGTTGAACAATATTAACTTGATTTCATCTATACATTTATAAACTATCTATATTACTATGAATTAGGAAGAAACGTGTTTCTTGTTGAATGATAATGTATTTAGCTATAGAACACGAGAAACGCATGATGCCAGATTTTTCAATAAAATATTTTCGAGTTCTCCTGAATCCTGGCATCGCGAATGTCACAGAGAAACATACACAACTATCTTCACAAAACAGAAAAATAACAAGGACGTGTTCTATAGTTTAATCCGTTATTGTAATGATGCTTTATTTATCCTGAGAGTTCTGTCTACAAAAGTCTTTTAACCACGTGTAAAGTGCTTTGTGTAACTCTGGTGAAAGTGGCTAAAGTAAACGCCTGAAGTTACAATTGACTATTATACTTACTCACTACTTTAATTAACATTTTTACAAAGCGAACAAACGCTGCTTTTTTTTCAATTTATCCGACAACTTTACAACCCATAAATATCGTAAAATCAAATCATTTCAACTCTCGATAATTTCAGGTATGCATGTGTCTATAAAGATTTAAATTACTAGCATTAAAAAATGTATCAGAATTCAAAACGTGAAAAGTTAAAGATTAATCCGGAATATATCACCCATAAGATTATTCACAGTAAAAATCTTTCTTAAAGTAAGAAATATGAAAGGTTGTATTAAAAATAAACATGGCTTTCATATAACTGAATTGAAACTTACGAAAATAAACAGTATTTCTCAGTTAAAAAAGTAAATTCTGGTAAATTCATTCTAAAAACTGGAAAAAAAAATCACCAAAATAATTTGTTATTCGCCAAGTTTTCAGCTAAGTTAATAATATTCAACTGATAAAAATACATTTGCAGCTTGAATCAAGATTCATTCGATTTTTCCATTAACCATGAGAGGAAGTTGTTCAAGAAATCAGGGGCGTGTTTGAAAAGGCCAGTAAAAGATTTCCGCTGACTCTGTTTAATCTCTAAATGTATGACCAGAGAGCTAAGTTGAAGAAATATAGAAAGTAAAATAATATTTTATCATAGGTGATTTCTCGTTCTCTATAGTCTTAGTATACTCGCGGTTTTCTCACACTTCTTCAAAACATAAGCTATAAATACTGATGCAATAATAACGTAAGTAGTTATTTTAAGAAAGATTTTTATACTGAATAATCTTATGAATGATAGACGATATAAATACTTGAGATTAATGCTCAAGAGTTGTCACTTTTTAATTTCTGGTGGATTTCTATTGCTATTAATTTAAATCATAATGGATCTGCGTACGGTTCTTTCTTAAAGTGCCGATAATTCGAATGATTTAATTATAATGGTCAGTCAATGGCCAATTACTCAAAGACCTCTTACAAACCTTTATGAAAATAAGTTAATTTCGTGAGGTTTGGTATAATAACACATAGTCTCCAAGCTTTACGGAATTCCATTAACCACTTTTTGTTAACAGCCCAGACAGCACAGCAAACTTGCATCAAACTTGCAGAAAGCTTGATTTATCAAGTCAATAAACTTGAATTAAGCTTGAAAATTTCAAGCGTGTAAGCTTAATGCAAGCTTGAATCAAGTGTTCTAGTTTTCACTTTCCCAGCTTGCAGTAAGCTTGACATAGCAAGCTTAATTTCAAGCTTAGAAAATTTTCCTAATTTTTTTTTTCTAAATGCACGGGGAGCCCGTTCGCCCCATATACTTTATTTTTCCCCTCTAGGCTGAAATTTTAAGTTATTTTAATATGTTTCCATCGAACGTCCGCGGCTGGATTCGATCACGGGAACTATGGGCTGGGAGGTCAGCGTGCTAACCGTTCCACCAATAAGCCTCGCGCAGCTATGACTAAAGTTTCAAGTGACTGTTGTCACGCCGTTTTCTGGCCAGATTGATCAGTATGGGCGATGCCGATTTGTTTCTTTTATTTTTCCATGGGATGAATCAAAATTTAAATAATGTTATGTGTGATTTATAGACTCTACTAATAGGGAAATAAGCATAATATAAACTTAAAAGCAGGACACGTTTTAAAACTTTCAATATCGCAACACTCATGTTGAGCAATACTGCTGGCCAAAATCGAGACAAACGACTGATTTTGAAATCAATTTCGTAGTATAATTGTATTTTATTTTGAAGAATTTCCATATTTGGAAATATAGAATCTTTTTTTTAAATTCTATTGTCAAGTACATTTATGGCTGATTAATTATTTTGTGGAGGCCGGATTGCGCCTCATTCTACCACCCATAAAGTGAAGCATATTAACTAACTAAATTGTGTTAATTATATTAAAATTTATTTTTAGGACTAATTAATTAGTTAATGGAATTACTAATGTTAATTAGATGTAAATAAAACTAAAACTCCCCTCTTGTTACACTTCAGAGGGGCTTATCCCATTCATTCCTTCCCCTTGCGTGTTCTAATGTCCAGGTTTTGTGCGATAATAAAATAAAACACAACTTTTACGAACTTTTCTTTATTTAATATCAGCAAATTTGAGAAACGCTAGACAATTAATATCGATTCTCTTTCACAGATGGCGTCATCAACGCGCGCTTTCGAAAGGGAAAATCAAACTGTATTGCAGCTTGACAATTCAACTTGACTTCTGCAAGCTTGCTGCAAGCTTAAATTGTATTGAACTGTCAAGCTTGTATTAATGCGTCAAATTCAAACAAATGTCAAGCTTGATTTAAGCTTAAGTGCTGTCTGGGAGTGATTTTCGGTTTAGAATACAGCAAAATTTCTGAATTTGGCGTGTGAGATCGTAGCTATTTTGAAAAAAGAAAAAAAAAGATTTTAAATATATACTGTTTACCAAAAGTGGTTAATTATATTCCGTAAGGTAGCAGACTTTGGGTAACGTAAAGACAAAAGCCGCAATCATGTTTGCCTTACCTTTCATGGCGTGATCCTCGAACTTTTTGTCACACATTAATATACTAAACTACGCGCAATGTCTTACCTTTTTGAAAATAATCTATTTTTCCTGAAAGGTCATCACACTTTTAAACTAATTCTCACAGGTGACAAACGAGAAATCGCCAGATTTCGGCACCGTAAAAATATCGTTGGTAGGTCTCAAGAAGCATTAGAGAGATTTGTACATATAGTATATATGTTACGGCCAAAGCCCGAAGTTCGGCCAATTCGCGATTTGGCTGGCCAATTCGCGTTTTGGTGAGGAGTTTTGTCCTAAGTACTTGCAATTAATATTGTATATTCTACTTTGGCTGGCAATTTAGCGAAATGGCTTGGAATCCTTTTCCAAAGCCCGAAGTGATAATGGTAGACTGAGCGGTATCTATTTGCCTTTGCAAAAAGTTTCATATTTTTTGAAGCGATATTTCGGGCGACAATGTGATCTGGGATCTTTAGCATTAGGTCAATGGAGCAGAAAAAGACTAAGGATACCGCTTAAAGGTAGTTGAAAACTGGGGTACTCAATTTGCCTTTGTATTCTTACAAGTTACGCAGCGCATCTGCTCAAGATATAATTCGTCCTTTTGAAGGGCGCAAATTCAATATTCTTCGCGCTATCCCGTTGTTTCTGCATATACGCTCACTGAATAATTTCTATTATGGCTTTAATATCAGAACAGAATAACACGAGATCATATTTTTATATATTACGAGCTTATTTTTAACTCAGCGATGTCACTTATATTTGAACTCGTTTCTAAAACAATTGTACTTTAAAAAAAAGAAAAAAAAACAGTACGCAGAAGCACTCATTTTTAAATACTTCATTTTTAGCAGTGTGTAAAACAATCTGCTCTAGATTTCTTTCTTCCTACTTTTGCCGATCGTCCAAAGCCACTTCGTGAATCGGCCGGCCAATGCCCGAAATCAAGAAAAGGTCGGACATTGGCCGGTAAGTTTACAGCAACGTTGGCGAAAACGTGAATTGGCCGGCCAATTCGCGAAAAGGCCGATTTCGGGCTTTGGCCGTAACATTTATATATATATATATATATATATATATATATATATATATATATATATATACACTGCTGGCCATCGTAAATGCAACACCCTGAAGGAAGCATGCAAATAATATGAAATTTACAACATGCATTAGCTGAGGTGAGATATGCAAATGATTAGAATTTCAGCGCAGACGCACATCAAGCGCGCCTGTGGCGCCACCTCAAAGCGCTATTTAAGGCTTGGAGATTTCGACGGTTTCAAGTACAGCAATTGTGTTTTTCTTGCTTTTTTTTCAAAAAAACGATAAATTATGCCTCGTAGGAAACAACGATCATCTTTTGATCAAGTATCCGAGTTTGACAGAGGAAGGATAGTGGCATACCGAGATTGTGGGTTATCTTTCAGGGAAATCGGTCGTCGTATTGGACGAAACCAAACAACTGTGATGCGGATATGTGATCGTTGGGTGCAGGAGGGTACGACGGACAGACGTGATCGACCGCATCGACCTCAGTGCACCACGTCACGTGATGACAGGCAGATTGTACGCATGGCAGTGACGGACCGCTCAGTCACATCACGAACCATATCACAGCAGATTCAGTCTGTAACGCATCATCCAGTGTCTGCGCGTACCATTCGACGTCGTTTACAGCAGAATGGTCTGTCCGCAAGACGTCCGTTGCTTTGTCTACCTCTGACGCGGAACCACAGACGTCTCCGCCGCCAATGGTGCGATGAAAGAAGGATGTGGACGACAGAATGGAATGAAATTCTCTTTACTGACGAGTCACGCTTCTGTATGCAACACCACGACGGTCGGATTCGAGTCTGGAGACACCGTGGAGAGAGGATGCTGAACAGCTGCATTATGCACCGTCACACTGGTCCTGCACCGGGTATTATGGTATGGGGCGGTATCGGATATCTCTCTCGCACTCCTCTAGTACGCATTGCCGGTACTTTAACCAGCCAGCGTTACATCTCCGAGGTGTTGGAGCCAGTTGTCCTTTCTTACCTTCAGGGCTTGCCAACAGCCATATTTCAGCAGGATAATGCACGGCCACACGTGGCACGCATTGTCCAAGGGTTCTTCGTCAATCACCAGATTGAATTGCTTCCCTGGCCGGCGCGCTCTCCGGATCTTTCGCCGATAGAAAACATGTGGTCCATGGTTGCTCAACGACTGACCCAGAGTTCATCCCCAGCTGTCACACCAGATCAACTTTGGCAATGTGTGGAAGCTGCTTGGTCTGCTGTACCCCAAGAACACATTCAAAGTCTCTTTGAATCAATGCCGAGGCGTGTGGCAGCTGTGATCTCCAACAACGGCGGCTACTCTGGGTACTGATTTTGGCAGGAACCACGCTTCATAGAATGCTGTAAATTTAATCATTTGTTACTTGGTCAACATGTTATCTACACAATAAATTTTGTTGTGATATCTCTTGTTTTTCTTGGTGTTGCAATTTGGGTGGCCAGCAGTGTATATATATATATATATATATATATATATATATATATATATATTTGGCATAGAGTCTTGCAGTATAAATTTAGAAATCTTATCCGTCTACGTTGATATTCATCACCAGAAAGGAATATATTTAATTTAAGGAAATGTTACTTCTGATTTTTTTCCATGTTTTATTTAAAACATCGTGCATTTTTCTTATTTTATTATTAAGAATAATGAAGCAAGTTTTATTCATCGTTTATGAAGCATTTTCCAACACTCAATTTTCTCCCCCCCCCCTCCACATCTGTTGCATATTCACCAAGCTTGGCACTGGAAACTCCCGTTGAATCCCCCACCAGTAATAGGCAATATACTATCTTTAAGAGACTCAGTTTTTTTAAATAGAATTATATATATATATATATATATCAATAATAAAAGTATTCTATTTTCTACCGAAATTGTAATATTAAAATGCATTATATAATACTTTTTATGCACTTGTATTTCTGTATTTTTTATTTTATTTTATTCTATTTGGCTATCAAAATTCAAACTTAAAAAACATATTTTTGTCGTCTTTATAAATATATATTTTTTTCATAAAAATTACTTTTGAATTTTTAATACCTGGTTTTATTACAATTTAAATTAGCACTTTCAGATTACGGAATATTTATTTAAAATTGATTTATTTTCTTATTATGTCTTAAACTATTTGGCTATCCAAATTAATTTTTGGTACTGCTTACTTTCTGGCTTTAATTTAATTTGCAGTAGCTACATCATATTTTTGTCGTCAAATATAATTTTTGTATTCTTAAATATTTTGTTTTATTGTATTGAATATATATTCAACATAAACTGTAGATACTAATGTTATTTTTGATACTTATATGTTTAAAAAAAATCTCGAGTGAAATTTCACTTACAGCCGCTGGTTCCCTGAACGGGTGCTTGTTCCTAGATTTTTCTTTTGAGTGATTTGTTTTAGGAGCATTAAAAATCTTAAACCATGTAGTTAGGCAGGTCTTGAAATTGCTTATCCGAGTTGTATGTCTGAAGCCGGAACTTTGTGTGTATTGAACTCGGTATTGTATTTCTTTGTCCTTTTAAATAAAGCCGTGTATCTAGTGCAACGAATCTTCACTCCCTGACCTCCTTCACTTGAACAGAGTTCCTGCGAGACTTTGCAAAATAATATTAAATATTATTTATATACTTTTAATGAAGAGTCAACTGTTATAAACACACATTGTATTATACTTCAAATGGATTAATGTTATTAATTTTTCATAGACCTTATTATATCAGAGAGTTTATGTGTGGTCCAGGAAAGTAAAAATTATACATTCTACACGAAAGTGAACTTTATTTTGTAATCCTACAGAAGATAGATTAATTTCATTTTGTTTGAATCAGATAAATAATATGGAAACAAACTTTAAATAATGCATCCCTTCAGAGCATAATGTCTGGAATTATCTTTAGAATTCCTGTAGAAGAACTATTCATGTTATGTACTAGTGCGGCTCTTGTATGAATAAAATATTTTAATAAAGTATGGTAAACGAAAATATTTTTACATCCACAAAAGTAGTTAACTTGTTTAAATTCTTGTAAGATAAGAAACTTAGCAATCTAACTGAAAAGCTTTTTTAAAAAGCGGTGCTGATTCTTTTAAACAAATCTTTAAAATTTCATTTGCGTGGGTATATTTTATGAACATTGTCCATTTAGCCGTTAATTGTCGAAAGTTTGCTTAACGACACGTTAGAACAGTTCTCACTACCCCAATTAAATTCTGATCAGTTGAAATAAACCGATGTCCGATGATTGTTTTTGATAAACTTAATTATCAAGTACAGTAATAGTACAAGTATTCGCAAAAAATCGAAATGCCAAAAACTGAAATTAGTCATCTGTAATTTAGTATATTTTGTTCCGGAACTAATTTGTAAAACTCGTGAAATGAACTCTTTTGTTTTACCGGTTTCAATCTTACAGTATTTTTTGAACAACGATAGGCTACGACACTGTATCAATAAATAATGTAATATTATTTTTATTCTAACTATATACTTTTCCACTCCATGCTAATTTTTATAAAAAATAAGTAAAAACAAAAACGTATTGAATATCCATCCCCACCTCATAACCCCTTATCTCCCTAAAGAAATAACGGCTTATCTTTACAAAGAACTGGCTCCTGTGGTTCTTGAATATACAAAATCTATCATTTGTGTCTCCTTAACTAAGCCAGTTTTACCATCCCTGGTATAGAATATGGCAATAACATATACGAATTTTGTAGCAATCTATGCATATTTACAACGATTGCAACTAGGTAGAATGAGCAGTTAAAGGAACTTCACAAACATTTTTCAGTTTTTTTTAGAAAATGCTAAAAATATTTGCTCAAGCAGTTTTAGTTCTAGTCGTTTTTCAGTGTACAGATATTTAAAGGTGATGTACTGACAGCAGAAATAAAATCTTAGAAAATTCTGAGCATATGTATTGATGCATTGTGCTTCCCGGTTTTGACTTCTATCTCTAAGTTTGTATAATGTAGCAATTCTTATATTTCTTGTAATTTTGAACTGGTCTTGTGTTTTATGGGTTTCACATTTAATCTTTTTTGAAGTCTTTTAAAATCGTAAGCTCAAATTCAGCATAACTCCGTGTGTCATAGCCATGTTCTATCATCAAACAAATAATTATATCATCTTTGCAAATATATCTATGTAGAACATTTCTTCCGACTTCAGACTATGTAAGTGAATAAAATCTAGTACTGAAGGGTATTTTCTAAAACACTAATATTCTTTATTTTTTTATAAAGCTAGTTATTTCTTTTATGAAATAAAGTTCGAAGAACGTTAACGCCTTAACTCATGTTGTTTTTATAATCGTACACCTGTGTTATTCTATTGTCCATACTCCTGCCAAAAAAAAAAAAATCTTAAAACATAATTATTACACAGAGTTTGTGAATTGCTGCCACCTAATTGATTTGTGATACAACAATAAATAACTTAATTATATCAGATTCCATTTAAATATTTGTAAACAGTTACCTAGTATCTATTGACAAGGCATTGCATGTATTCAATTGTGTTAAAGCTCTCCTGACTTAACTTCTGTACACACAAAAATACTCTCATATCCTTTATAAACGAAAGACATTTTTTAGAACAGTTTTCCTTCAAGATTTTTTTTTCCTACAACAAAGCTGCTATTGAAAAGAAGGCATGGTTCTTGAGTACCCATTTATAGAAGAGCCGTTTCCCCTCTGTCTGATTTATTTCTCTTAGATAAGTAGTAGTTTCTCAAATGTACTTTCGTGCCGTTCCATCATACGATTTTATTCCAAAGAGAAGCAAATAACAATACCGTGGTGAGCTATATCATTATTTTCCTTTTTCCGTTTCCATTGTTTGCTGAACCGAAGAAGAAGACATAGATACTTTCTACATTGTTTTAGTTTTCTATTCTAGATTGCTGGAACTCTAGGTGAAAATTTATAATTTTGAATACGCAAGTAGTCAGGATTGTATAGTATTTGCCAATCACTAATAAAGTTGTTGCTTTCCTTGGCTGTTTTCCTTATCGAAATGTAACATTTGAAAAGTATTGACACCTGAGTTTGACTTTTAGCTGCCCTGTAAGCTAGCCAAAGAGATATTCTACCGCAGCACTGCTCAGGGATCGATTCCCGGCATGTTCTTGGGTATCATTTCGACCGTCCCTTTATAGGAGGCGACGCTGGTTTATCTGTTAGGTACCTCCGTAATAAAGTGGCCAGCAATTCTGACCTTAGCCGTAAGTGTTCGACATTTAAAAGGATAGCTTGACTTTTAGGAAAATCTAGTGAATTCGGATTTTACTTTCGTAATTTTCAATTATAAATGATTAAACAGTTGCCAAAATTTATGCCTAAAGACATATATGTTTTATATTTCTTGTGCATAAAAATAATGAAACATTTGTAACTGCTGTTGTAGTTTTAAATTATTTTGAAAATGGATAGAGTACATATTTTGTTTTATTCTGAGACTAAAATTACTCTTCATCATATGTGAATTACGGAAGATTCAATAGTATATGTATTTCAATCATAAAAATAATTTGTTACAAAAAGAGTATGAAAAATTATGTAAGAACGTACATTGTTCTCAATTCATCATGCAAAAAAGTTAGTGTAAGAATTATTGGGCAGTAAAAAATAAAGTTTCTATATAATTTTATGGATAAACATAAGAGCCATGTCTGTCTCCTTCTAAAATTCGCATTATGCGCCTAGACTGCTAGACGTAGCTAGACCAAATTAATAGCACAAGAGCTATTTCCTGAAAAAAATAATGTTTTCCTCATTTCAAAAATTTTCATCCGACAACGATACATTTGTTATCATCAGAAACCACAGAGTATGATTTTTTAAAATAGCTTTGTTTGAGCATCGCACCTAAAATTGAACTTTTTAATGAAATTTGAAAATTTTGATATAGAATGATTTCTGAATTTGTAACATGGATGTTAGTTTATTTTTTAACTTATTGTTTACAAAGCTTGATGATCATACATATTGAACACTTTCGCTCTCGCCCAGAGGTTTTTTTAAACCACAAATTTATCTTGATGGTACTCTGTACATACTCAGTCTTATTTGGTGTTAAAAGTTATTTTACTGCACGAAATCCAGAAGAACTGCTACTGGAGCCGAATACAACAGAATGATTCTTGAACGTGAGACTGATGAAACACAACTAATTTGAAAATCCTTGGGGAAAAAGCATGTAAGGAAGTTTTTCAAAACCTAACGAGGACAATCAAAACCAAAGTGTTTAAGTTAGAAAACATATTTACAATAAAATAAACTTTTGTAATAGAGGTATCAGGGTTGGACCATTTTTTAGGCTGGCCCACTGTAATGTTTTAGATTTGATTACTTGTACCACCAAAGAGAGATTGTAGAATCTAGCCAAACATGCAAACAGAAGTCACCGTATAAAAGATACAGAATTGTTACCTGTAAACAGTCTCAATAATGTTATCATCTTGATACTGAATGTGAATTTTTATAAAATATTTTAAAGATTAAGGATATTATAATGGAAAAGAAAGGAAAACATATATTGCTTTTTACGCAAATAATCTAATCTGCAGAGCTATCTGCAGAAATAGCTTTGTTAAATGACCGGATCTTTATAAAACAACCGATTATGATTCTGTTTTATTTGAGACTTGTAAGTTATTTTGATGTGAATATTAAAATGGTTTAAAATGAAAACATTTATTGAAAAAGTATTAAACCCAGAACCTAATTAAAAAAAAGAAGAAAGTTCACAGAAAAAAATAGGTGTGGCGAAGGGGTCACTCTTAGAATCACAACATTCAAAATGGAAAACAAGTTTTCAAACCTCGGTTTGAAAACATTTGTATGTATACACAGTTATTTTGACAGCTCGAAAAAAAGTTTTAACTGTGTAACATTTTACATGGGCATAAATATAAAAAAGGAAATTTTCTAATTGACAAAAAGATTTTGATTTAAAAAAATCCGTTTTGAGAGTTTTAAAAATTAATATAACTGCATAGGGATCATGAAGTGATGAACTTGCTTTTGTTAATATAAGTCAAAATTAAAAAAAAATAATACAAATTTGTCATAACGCCCTTTTCAGCTATTATTTTTAGCTGAAAAGGAATCAAAAGCAGGTTTTGCGTCACGTTAAAAATATAATATGATTTATTTTCTGCTAAATGCTTGCGTACCACTGCCATTTCTAGCTTTACCTTAACAGTAGCCCAAAACTGGATATCGTGAGTTTTTTGTAGCGTATCGGGACGCACTTTTGAAAGGTAGGTAAAAGGTACTTCTTCTGTAAGAGTCAAAGAAGGTAGAAATGCGGCAGAGTATGGGACGAAATTTTACTTTTCATTTCTAACCTTAAAACTTAATGACACCTGATGGCTTGATTCATTCTAAGTTCTAGATGCCAAATTAAGAATTACTCAAGCTCCATTACTTTCAAAGCTATTGTTATAAATAAGCATCTGAATAATAAAGCAACAGGTGCTCTTCATTATTCTCATATATATCTAGGTTTGTGGAAAAAAAGACAGATAAAATAGGATACTTCCATAAAAAGTAATTAATATTCCCTGTGAAAAAAGTCCTCAGTTTAAAATATGGTTATTTTTGAAACTCAAGAACGAATTTATCTTTAAAACACAAAATGTAACTGTTTTATTCACGTGGTGCCCCCTAAAACATTGCAGGGCTCGGTTTTGCCTGATTTTCTCCTGCTTGCAAGCTTACTTGGATTTAAAAACATTTTAATTACAAGATAGAAACTTCTAAAATATTATTAAGGAAAAGTTTTTTCCGTATCAAAATGAAAGAGAAAAAAGTATTTTAATAAAGTATCATGATATTTAGAAAGCGAACGTCTCTTAAAAACAAACAGCCCGCAGAAACATCCAGAGTTTAAAAAACAAGGAACGGTAAACATTAAAGTAAAACAAAATAAATTTGTCTGTTTTCTACTATCAAGTTGTTTCTTTATTTAGTACTTACCGTTATACGCAATTCTATGTAAGATAGCATGACCGAAAAGGACACGAAAGGGCATTTTCAAACAACTACTTATTGGAAAGGAAGAAACTTGGAAGAAGTACAGATGAATTTTTTTTTTTATTTCCAGTAAAAATATTTTCGTAAGAACATAAAATTCTCTGAAGGTAATATGAATAAATATTTTATTCTAATACTATTATGCCATGTAAATAAAATAGATGAATGAAAATTCAATTCTAATACATAGGGGAGACGGGTACAGTGGGTCAATTCTAACATTTAAAAATGTAATTCGAAAAATATTTTAAAAACATAATATCATTATGTAGTATCTTTTATGATCTATTAGCTATCCTAATTAATTTTAGTTCAATTCTAAGAAAAGTTTTGTACAATAAAAAACATTTTTCTTAAGTACTTGAGCCCACTATGAGGTACAGTGGGTTAGCTAACGTAAAAAACGATAAAAAATTTCTTTCCCTTGATAGTGAGTAATTTAAATTTTTTTGTTGCCTGACAATATTTAGTATTAAGTTAGATATTAAAGTAGCTCAAAGTTTATAAGGTAAATACTAATTTTAAGGTCCCGCAGTGGTCTGGGTGGTAAACTCCGTTCCCATAAGAACACGGCAAATGAAACAGCATCCGGCTTGGCCAGTGCTTGGAACGGTCATCTCCCTCTCGGCTCGCCCGCTGTGGAACCGTGTACGCTAATGGGAGCTGGTGCTCGTAAAATCCGTCGTGGCTCCAATGTCCTCCAAGTTGTTAAACGACACTTCTGGGGGTGCCGATTTCAGGTGGTGGTTGGTACCTCATCTGGAATCGGTTCAAAATTAGGGATCAGTGGGGGGGGAAGCGTAATGTAAAAAAAAAAGTACATGGAGATACTCGAGCGCGTCAGATATTGATAGTTTAGATTCCCCAGCGCGTCTTTGATACCAAAGGTATGTTCATCTGCCGACTTGCGTGGGGGGGTGGCCATCCTGAAGGGTAGAAAATAGGAAAAAAATGTATTTTTTCGAGCGCGTCAGATATTCAGAGGGGATGTTAAATGAACCCTAAAAATGCTCCCATTCAAAAGACTGACGTTTCGGAAGTGACGCAAGCCCGTAGCGAATTTTTGAAAATGCAAAAAAAAAAAAAAAAATCGCCATATTGAAATACTCGAGCGTGTCAGATTTTGATACAGAAGGTTTCGCTTGTTCCAGTCATGTTCCATTTATGGTAGCCTAAAAGCTGACGATTATTTTGAGGGGTATCATTCTTCTGACGGCTAGAAAAAAATTATGAATTTTTGTTCATTGTCCATAAAATGTGACGAATAAAAGCATGTAAAATTATTTAAATATTTACACTTTAATTTATTAAGAAAATAATATAAAAATAAAATACATCTGTTGAAAAAATTATTTTCAATCTTCGTCGTCATCCGAAGAATTATCATACTCCAAACCTAATAATTCAATTGGACCTCCAATATTGTCTGCAGTTTTCGTATCTGTAACAGGAAATCGTTATAACCGTTAACACAATTTTATTGATTTCATGAATAGCATGTTATAAAAGTATTAAAAAGAAATATACCTAAATCTGAAGTTTCGTCAATAACTGGTGTTATGACAACATCTTCGTATGCATCAGGTAACTGATTGCCAACAAACCAAGTCATTTGAAATTTTCCATCGACATTTGTTCACCCGTAATCTGTTGGTGACTTGTCAATCATAATTCTATTGTGTGCATTTCTCCACAAGCACGCAATATACTTCGTTCGCAATAAGTGCTGCTGTAGCTCAGATTGCCAAGGAGGCAAGCAATAAGCATCGTATTTACGGACGTCAGTCAGAAAGGCTGCGACGTATCTGACACTTTGTAGGTCTTATTAAAGATTTCTATTCATGCAAGGTTGACATCTACTAATTTTTTCAAACCATACAAGTGGCAGATAAAAGATTGCAAAATTTTAAAGAATCTTCTATATTATGATCCTCTGACCCTACATCTGCAAATGTCTTCTGAAAAACATTTGAGCCCATAAAAATTTGAAGAGTTTTTCGCCTCGTCTGTAAATTGCCGGATTGTAATCGCATCCTGTTAGCGCGGGAAGAGCTGGTAGCGTTAGCGAAATTATTGGGCCGAGCTCAGCATAAAGAGCAGATACGTCAATATAACGGCGTGCATTGTGAACTCCAAGATCCATCCATATTTTAACCGATGCTTGGAGATGTCCCATATTGACCAACATGATGACAACAATATCTGTGTTGAAGTTCTGATTGTAACTGTGGAATCTTCTTTTATTTGACTTGCCAAAAATACAATTTTTGTATGTGCTTCTTCATGATCAGGACATGAGAGTTCATGGTCGATTGTTCAGGTAACTTTATTATCGGTAACTGAATATACATAACACATATCATGATTAAGATGAATTGTTTCGTTACTAATAATAGTAGCCATCTCCAGATCAGCTCAATGATGAATTAAAAACTTGACAAAAGCTTCTTTGAATTTGATATTTCTTAATTCTTTCTGAAATTTTGCTGTTCTTGTTTATTGAGGACCAGAGAAGTAGAACTCCTTGTTATCTACACTAATTCGAAGAGCGTGATCGTTATCTTTGATCGAGCTATTTTTGCACGCTCTAATCTTCATTGACGATCTTTATTGCTTTGGTTCGTATTTTTATTGCTTTGGCTCGTACTTTTATTACTTCGGCTTGTGGAAATCGGCAGATTATATTTTTTTCGTGATTCATGCATCATTTCCTTTAAAATAACAAAAATTCAACCGCGCTCGAGAATTCATGACAACGTTTTTTTTTTTAAACTTTGTAACCCTCCCACTCCCTTACATTGCATTCAAATCGTCAGATTTTCTGAATGTACACTTTTTAGCTAGTAATTAACCCACCTTATCTTAATCTGACGCTCTTCAGTATTTCTGACGATCAATTTTTTTTTACTAATCTGATGAGCTGCCCTAGACTCACGTCCTTACATACAGGACTTATATGGTGGAGGTACTCAGATGATGCAAGGTACCCCCTTATGTTCATCTGCCGCGCTCGAGTAAATCCCCAAAAACACCATGGGCACCCCTTGTGACGAAGTTGACATATTTTTCGCGTCTTAAAATAATGTTCCTCTTTCAAAACAATTATTCCGTATTAATTTCTCTCCACTTTGCTTTTCTGCTTGATATGTGCGCGTTTATTTTTTGTTCGCGTTTGCGGTTTTCATTCTAAATTAATTTCGCTTTAGCATTTGCTATGTAACTTCTTGGTGCCTGTCGGTCGTCCGTCTTTGCTTTCTCACGGGGGTTTTAGGCTTATGTTTTGGCGATCGCCAAATTCTGACACTTCTGCCTTGGCAATATTCAATTAATCCGTTTGTTTCATTATATTTATTACGCCTACCGGACGGTGGTTGTCACGTGGGGCTGTGCCTTATGAGTGCTCATATTTTACTCTCCAACCTGTAAAGAGCTGGCAGTTTTGTAAGAATTTTTCAACAGACTTCTCAATAGCTCTCTGTCAGAGGAGGTTGTATTCTTTTTTATGGGACTCCGGCATGCCGGCGGTCCGAACGATTAGATATGTTCCTGGTGTTAATTTTGAGGCAATGTACTGTACGTAATTGAAGTTGTTTCCTTTAAGACTGTTTTGCTGATACCTCCAATAAACGTACCTTTTCTGTATTCGAGTCGTCTTTCTGTTTTCTAAGTCCTCAACGAAGTTCATGGGTTTTTGGTTTTTTATTAATACACTATACGTCGTGTGAGCGGCCGAGGGAAAGTTTCGTGATCGACCTTCGACGACTCCCTGATACCCCTACTATTTAGAACTGCATTTCTTCTTGCCGTAGACCTTCAATAATACGAAATCTCCAACTTCAACATTAAAATCTTCTACATCTTCAAATTCCAAATCCTCAAAGCCAGATTTACTTGAAGATTCTTTTCATTCTTCCTCTTCTTCATTTGAGCTATTCCTGTAATTGCTTACTTTTTTTTTCTCTTCTGCTCCATATTATTAGATCTTTCACTGTGCTTTTTTCAATCATCTCATTTGTTATTGTGATTTTCGCAGGTATATCTGTAAGAATTTCTGATTTTTTTAGGCTGCCTCTCAGTTTTTCTCTTTTGCATCAGAGTTAGGAAAAGGCTTTTACAATCTCTGGTGTCATTTTTTGTTTTACATATTTTTCTTGAGAAACTGAAAATTCTGTCGCTGTTATGGAAGACTTATTTGGATAATTTTAGATTATTCAACCATTAAAAAGTACGAAACTTACAGACAGACAGTAAATGTATAAATGGGGACACAATGGACCACAAATGAATGAATCACTGACACACTGTACCCCATTTCTGGTGACCCGTACCCCATATGAACCAATGTATTATTTTCATCTAAAATTCCGTTAAAATATTGATTTAAATACAGCATAATAGAAAAGTAATTTAGACCACATAATAGCAGCATAATAGCAGCATAATAAATACAGAATAATAGAAAAGTAATTTAGACCACATAAACATACCACATTAGCTCATACTTACTTGACAAATTTCATGTGTTATAATATAAAGTCTTACTTTCTTCAAATTTCATGCAGATGATTAGAAAACAAAATGGCTCGTTATTCCTGCCACAATTAAAATGGGATGTTTAAGTTTTTCCACAGAATTAAGTTATTTGATACCTCCTTTGAATAATTTTCTCATTTGAAAACCATTCACTGAACAGAAATATCTTTAATGACCCACTGTAACCCGCTCTGAACTATATGATGTCCCAAAAAGCTGATAAGCCGATTTAATTTTTTATCCATTAGAGATAAATAGACAATGTAAATTTAAAAAATATCAAAATAAAGTATGGAAAAAGGAATACTTAGAAAGAAAAAGTTATTTTAGTGTTAGTGTGTACACATAGTGTTTCTAGTTAAAGTTACCCTATTGAGATCGGTGTACAACGAAAATTAATGGTCAAAATGCCACAACAAAATCAGGAAATCTTAATCAGTTTATGGGAGAGACATTTCAGTGTTACAAGATCTTTACTTTAAAATAAGAGTTATTGCATCACACCAATAAAAGTTCTACATTATAATATTTCATTAGTTCAGTATTTAGCACAAATATACGAATGTTGTTTAGTGATTAAGGGAGAGTGGCCTAAAGCGGGTAGGTTAACGATAAATATCCAAAAATAATCGTTTTTGGATGTTTATCATAAACCTGATTGATTTATTTCTTAGGAGGGATCTTAACTTCAAAACAAAAAATGAGTATTGGGATATTTTGTTTATAATAATTGTTTATTATCGAAAATTAAAAATGCTTAAAAAACCCACTTTGCCCTACAAGGGGGCCTAAAGCGAGTAAGAGGTCGGGAAATGCAGGTAAGTACGATATACTTTACAAATCTGAGCACATATTAATGTCCTTAAGGATTACTATTGAAGCTTTAATTGAACTTATAATTATCATTAAAAATAACCTTCATAGAAAGATTTTTACTTATTTTATCATCCTTATTAAGGGTCTCAATGATATAAATGATTATCACATTAACTTATTTTGATATGGTGCATTTGTTAATTAAATATAAAGTAAAAAATGATTAAATTATTAGATTAGTTAACTGCCAACATGAAAAAATAATCTTTCAAGTTATACTTATGTCATTAATATTAAAAATCTCATTTGGTATGTCTGTTAATAAAATAAAAATATAAAAAATGTCTAAACCATCAGACTAGTTAACTGTCATTATAAAAAAATAACTTTTTAAGTTATAATTATCTCATTAAAATTTAAAATCTCATTTGATATATTTGTCAATAAAATAAAAAAATAAAAATGATTAAGTCATTAGACTATTATTTGTTATTATAAAAAATAACTTTTTAAGTTAACTAATTTAAATTTTATACTTATTTTAAATCAGTCTCAACTTATATTTATTAACCATCTATAACAAAATGCATAAAAATTAGAATTAAAATGTATCAGGGCAAAGCGGGTATCTACCCGGCAGATACTCGCTTTGCCCGAAAGCACAATTTTACTTGAAGAATAATAACCTCAAATAAAAAAATAAAAAAACCCAGAATCATCATGGTATTTTATAGGTAGATAGCATCAAAAATGTAGTAATATTGGCAATAAAAATAATAAGCTGGTTTTCGACTAGTCAAGAATTACATACCTTCAGTTTTTTTAACGAATTCCCCAATTATTTTATTTTGTGTCTCGTTACGCCATGTTGCTACGCCGGTGGACCGTTGAGACTGGATGAAACTCGGGAGCATTTGGGTATTCTCGGCAGATGTCCATATTAGCGCATGCGCACTATGCGGCAGCATACGAATGTCTACCCACTTTGGGCAACCTACCCGTTTTGGGCCACTGTCCCCTATATTCTAAAAGTTTCCAACAAGTTTATAGACACATTTGAAAGAATCAGAGCCCTTCTTAAACTAACAATTACATTTCTCATAAAAGTTTTAAAATAATTATGCGCAATAAGGGTGAAAGTTATGAGTACTCTATTCAAAATATATTTCTAAATTTTCATATTAAAAATTGTTTTTTTTTTTACTTCCCAAGCAGCATGTACCTTTTAAAAGTTATTTTAATAATTTCTGATTTTTTTAAAGATACCGAGAAATCGCTACGGATTGTATGCATTACAGATTATACTTACTTAAAATTTTAATTGCATTTGGGGTCTCGGGCACTGTGAAAGAATTCCTTTATAAAACTGAAAATTCCAATTCTTTTCTTACTTATACATTTTGGATGTGCGTGTGTGCAAAGCTTGAGAATTTATTTCTCAAATAATCTGAAAAAAAGGACATTTTTTACACACATAGCTCAGTACGGTTTTCATAAGAAAAACATCTAGCAAAACTTGAATTTATTGCATTTACCATTTGCGTGGCTTTTAAGAATAAATCACAAGCATTAAAAATGTTTCTTCTGCGAAATAATCACTTTTCCTACTGTATTTTGAATTGTTTCTGAAAAGATTTTGGATGATACCCTTTGAATTTTGTATAATTGTACTGTTAAAACAGAAGAAAAGTTGCCCCATTCAAAACTTTCCTATATTTAACATAGTTTCACTTGACCAGTTTAATTTTATTAAGAACATTAGGGTTATCTGCCAAAATGAGATATGTTTTAAGTGGTGAACTTTTTGGGTAATCCTAACGTGTATTTATAGTACATCTGGAGAAAACGAGCCGAAACTCCAGCCAGTTAAGCCAATAGCTTCGTGCAGCCCAGAACCCTAGAGCTTCACACCAATTACTGCCAACCAGTTTGACATGCGACATTTATGTTTGTATGTACAAAATAAATATGATTGATTGATAAAATGAGCAAGCCTTTTAATAGTTTAAACATTACACATTAAGTGTTTACTGAAACTCTCGCTGTTCTGATTTTGTTTTCTCAAAAAATACCAAATATGAGTGTACATGGTGGGTCAAAAAATACTTTTATTTGTATAGATTTTTAAAGACTATAGTGCGGAAAACTTTTGTTTATGGTAGATAAATGAAATACGAAAAACAAAATAATAAAAATAACAGTAATAATATTTTTTAAATTTAAATGTGCATCGACCTTTGAAAAAATATGCGATTTTCATAATTTTCTAAAAGCAAAAAACAATCAAATAATTTCTGTACCATGCAGCTATAGGCTTACTTCAGCAGAGCAAAGTATGGGAAAAATAAATAAATGAAAAAAATACATATTGCAAATTATTAGCAGCGCATTTCACTTAAAAAGCACATGGTTTACAAAAATTCACAAATTTTCCAAAATACATTTTTCTGATTCTTAAAAAAAGATACTTTAAAATAAAATGTAATCACTTTCTTGTATTTCCTAATAGTGGTATGATATATTATGTAGTATAGCATAACATAATATAATAATACTATATATCAAATTTCCACTCATCCTCTGTTCCAGCTGATTGGACCTTAGACCAAATCTCTTGATCCGTGAATCTTCGCAGCAAAGGTAGTGGTGAAATCGTAGTGAAGTTCCAGTGAATCATTTCGTTGTAGTCTGTAGCTTGAAAATTGATTTTGTTCATGAAGTGAAAAATCTAGCTTCATAAAAATAGGAAAGAATGCTATTGATAATGTTTTCAGCAGACTCAGAAGCGGGCGAAACATAGCCAACAACCACAGAACTCGGTTCTTTTAAAATCGTGCAGTGTTCCTATATTATATAATGTATTATAATACTATAATATATTATAATACAATTATGAAAGACAAGACAGGGACTGTATTTTTTCACAATCAGAATAAAGCTTTTTGTTTCAACGGAAATTTGTGAAATTTTGTAAAACGTGTTATTTTAAGTGCATGCAATTTCTTTCCATTTATTTATTTTTCCTATTCTCTCTTCTACTAAAGTAAAGACTATAGTTGCATGTTACAGAAATTATTTGATTGTTTTGTACATTTCAGAAAAATTGTGAAAATCGCACATTTTTTTTCTAAGTTTGAGGTCGATGTGTTATCGGCGAATTTAATTTATTTATTTTTTCATTTCACTTATATACCATAAACACAAGTTTTCCACTTTATAAAAAAACAGTGTTTTTTCATCTCACCCTAGTACATGTAACCCTAGTGTACATGTAATATAGATTACTTCCACCAACTTTAAACATCGATTTATATTAAAAACCTTATGTTCGACTTCTTCTTCAGTCCCGCTTCCGAAAAAACAAATGCACTTTAACAAGTTATCCGATAAATAATTTCTTACAGACCTCTTTTCCCCAAAATGACATTTTTGTGCATTAGCATTCAAGACTTATACGCCTGTCTATCTTCGGGGAAATCCGATTTCATTTTCACATTAAGCTAGCGAAGCGCGTAATAAGGAAATATGATATTAATAGAGATTTCATTTTAACTTTCGAAACTGCTGAATGTGAAGAAAGGTGAGCTGAGGGTATAGAAGAGGGAGGGGGGGGGGCGTTTGTGCAGGTGCACTCAGAAATGTAAGATTGAATTTCTGTGACGTATGGAGGATTTCATGTGCAGTTTCACCCATCGGTAAAATGAAGGGAAGATTTTGATATATTCAGAAGAATTAATTGTTGCTTCTTGGCATGTCCAGACAAAATGAAAATTGAAATTTTAGTCAAAGCATATTATTTTTCGGACGTTTTATTTTTATTTGGTCACTAACACATAATTTGGTGATTAATACATGGATGTTTGAGTTAAATAAATAGGTAACTTTGGTGAATTTATTTCTTCAAGTACCTAATTTGAAACAAGGGAAAATGGATAATGAAGAATTTAGATTACCTCCAAGCTTTAGTGAAATAACCAAAGCCACATCGTCCCAAAATATCCCCCAAAGCTTTCACTTATCAGATTATAAAGCAAAGCTCATATAAAAATACGACTGTACATCGAAAGACAGCAATTTTACAGGAAATACTTGAAAAAACAGATTATTGTAAATATTTTTAGATAAATAAAGTTTAATGTAATAATAAGTTAGGGATTTATAAATGATAATTTTTCAAAAGTGTGATAATATCACTCTAAATCAGTAAGAGAGCTGAGCACTTATACTGTGTTACAGTACTAAAATAGATTTTACAAATATAAATTTATAATGCGTGAGCACAAAGGAAAAACCATTCTAAAATATTGTCTGTGATAGTTAAAATTGAACCGATGCTAACCTTTTTACAATATTAAAAACAAAAGATAAACTTCCCATTTAATTAAAACATTCTTTACTTTACAACTGATATTTGATCAGTTTGAAGAATATTATTGGTTCTAGAGAAATTTTCCAATCCGAATCTATTGAACGACCATGTAGCTTTAAGCTGTCAAGCTAAGGATTTGTCACATTGCAGCATCCTTACGTACCTTACATCTCTACTCTACTGTTTACCAAATTTTATTGATAAATTTACCAGTTCTTAATTTTATGAAGTTTTGGTATAAAACTTTTATTTAATTGTTAGCTAGCAGAAAGTTTTGTGAATTTGGCAAAAGGTATTATAATTGGTTGTAACGATTTTAACAAAAAGTAGCTTATAAGACTTTGGTGATTATATAAATAAGAATTATACCGCATTTGTTTTTATCATCCTCACACCAGTATTTACCACTTGATTGAGGTACTTTGGTACTACAATCCACAATAATCGCCAAAAGCTTTTTTTTTCACCCCACGGCGAACCTTAACAATACGTGAAGTATTGGTCACCACTAAGGCCGCAGTTGTTGGTCATTTTATTATGGGGGCACTAGTAGATGGACCAACGATCGAGCCTCGACCTCCGGGAGTTGAACCCGAAACCGTAGAACGGTGCTTTACCGACCATACAATCTGGTCGGCTGATCGCCAGACTTTTCATACTTCAAATGGTAATTTATTTGGATTGCTTCAGGGCAGCTTAGAATCTTCAAAATTCACTTTTTTGAAGGACTTGAAGGTATACGCTTTGTGATAAAAATTCATAGAACTTGTAGGAATACAGGATTTTATAGCCGTTTGATATGAAAGAATATTAAACAAAAAAGAAAGAAAATAATTTAGAACGTTTGAATTATTTTAATAGACAAATTTGCTCACTTTTTTGTTTATGCTTAAAAATTGTCAGCTTTTTTTCGATTAATAGCATGAAATTCCAATAGGTTTGTATATGTACTCGTACAGAGAGTGTTTAGATTAAAAAAAATTGACCCAAAAATAATTTACACGCATGAAAAATTTTCAGTATTTAAAAAATGAAAAAGAAAAAAAAATCTTTTCGTAGATGTGTTTAGATGTAAAATAATTTGGGATACAATGATAATAAGGATGTGTATATATGAATTTTGAGGTCTTTTGGATGCCATTTTTATTTTATTCAGCTCATGAAAGAAAAAGAAATTCCTTCTTGATTCGGATTTCCTGTAGAGCCTTACATTAGTTTCGTTAGAGAAAAGTTGTTTGGGGATTTTCAGCGACTGTTTGAGAAATTCGATGTAGAACTTTTGTTGATTTGGAATTTGATTTCTTACTGTGTTAGAGCTGGCCACAATTTCATTATATCCTTTACGATAGATTACTGCTTTTGAAGTATGTTCGAACAATTTTCAAGTTGATGCTGGTTGGAAAAGTGTGATGTGTTTCAACTGAGATCTTGATTTTTTTTCCTTCAAAATGTAATATACATAAAAGATAATCTTATACTTTTGCAAAGAAGTTTATCTTCTGTGAAGAAACAACGTTCTTCTCATACTATCTTTCCTCTAATTTGGGATAAACTTGACTTTAGGAACTCAAATACAATTTCGCAAAGTAAAATTTACTTTTTAATGACATTGTGGTTGAGAGGCAGTTAAAATGACTGTTTTTATATAACGCTAGAACATGGTAGTTTTTTGATTATCGATATCATTAAAGGTATCTATAATATTACCGTTGTTTGATGATAGTCTTTTTATTTAAAAATCAGTTTTTTTTCAGTCAGTCAGTCTCAAGACTGACGAGTGTTCAAGTCGAGTAGATTTTTGTATCTTCCTGATCTACTCTATATAATTACCACATTAAAAATGTTAGGTTTTGCCTAAAACACAGAAGAAATATATTCTAATTGGTCTGATAGGTTGTATGAGTTAAAAAAGCATTTATACTGTATAATCCAATGTACGTAGGAATATATAGGGTGGTTATTTTAGTCCTTCTTTTCAATCTTTACTTGAGAATGGAGAGAGTTATGGCTTTAAGCGCGGGTTCTAGTATTAAGAAAATTCTATACGCGATAAAATTAATTACAGTATTTTTTCGTTACATTAAAAATAAGATTTCTGTCTCGAAATGAACAAAAAATCTCGAAGAAATGACTAGTTACATGGTCGTATTATGATCTTGATTTAATAAAAAACGACATTCTGTCGCGATAATGTTAAGAATAGAAAGCGCAAAATCCTTGCTAGTTTAAAATTAATTAGAAACACACATAAAAAGAGATTTCATTTTTTACAAAAAATCCTCCTTTCTTCACGTGCAAAAAGTTTCATCATCCAGACACACTAAAAAGTGTTTGATTGAATTTAACAAAACTTGGTTAAATAGTTTGACACCTTCGTTTTGTTGATTCAGAAAATGTTTGTTTGATTCACAGCCCAAGTAATTTAACTAAATGCCTTTTTAATTTAACGAAATTTTTTGTTAACACCCAGAACCATAAAATATTCACATTTTTCAATTCCTTATTGTTTTTGTGCCTCAAATAGTTTAATTTGCGTACCATGCTGGAAGGAAATAACTTAATGATTAGCACATTTAACATTTTTGTATTCTTTCTAAGGGAAAACAGATTCGATTTTTTCAAATAAAAATGTTTGTTAGCTTCATATCAAGTTTATCAAAGCATTTAATTTTTCTAAATGACTGTATACAAAAACGTAGTTTCCAAATAATACATTTTTTTCCCAAAATGAGAGACACATCCTTCTAAACGTAAACAACAGAAGTAAATCACATACGGAGTGGAGTTAATCAAACGGTGTGAAAAACTACAGAAGTTAAAAAGGAATTATTAAGATAAGTATTAAAAAAATATTAGAAAAATTAGGAAGCAACAAAAAACTGTTTCCTAATGAAAAAAAGGGGGGAAGGTTGTTGTAAATATCCAATGTTTTTTGTAACTACACAAAAAACTACAGCAGCGTTTATACCACAAAACTACAGCAGCGTTTATACAGGGTGAATCTAAACTCTTGGGCAAAACTTTAAGGGGTAATAGGGCACATAATAAGGAATCAGAATCACATAGCAATGTGGGGGGGGGGCAACGTCGTTTCCGTGTAGCTGTTAATCATCACTTGGGAAAAAAGTGCCGAAACAACAGTGCGCTTTCCGGCCATTGTTTTGTCAGAAACTAATATATTTTTCTCCGAAAACAGAAGACTAAAATTGATAGTTTAGAAATTCTATTTTATTTCATGGATGAAATTTTTGGAGACGAGCCTATTGTTTATGAAACTTGATTAAGAAATTAGACGGACAACTTTTCTCAAAGTGATTATTACCGGATAAGTTAAAACTGTTTTTGACCCCAGATTGCTATGTTATTACGATTCCTTATTGTGTGCCCTATCACTCCTTAAGAGTTTAGATTCACCCTGTAGAAAGCTTGTAGTTTTGTAAAAATAAGAAGAAAATTATTATCTGGCAGATTTCGCAGTCTGTCCACAAAGTGGGTAATTATGAATAATGCACCTTCTTACTGTCTGACTGCATTTAGCGTGGAAATTTGGAAAGCTGCCTGTAAAGATGAATCCAAATCAATGGTGATCAATTAGAGGAGTGAATGGGCGTGTTTCGTCTTGCTCATTCCCATGCGATTGTACATGGCTACTGCGCTTTGAATTCTTAGTTCATTTGCTTTGTAATATATGCCGCTATATCTTGAAAACTGTGATTGAATAACGTACCGGAAAGCGCACATGTGATTGGCATCCCCAACAACTAATGGACGTACCCGTTTCCGTCTCTAAACCGGATGTTTATTTTTTTATCTAATCGGTAGTCAAACAGTACACTTGCAGACAAATGGCTTCGTTTTCTCATAGTTATTTCAAAAAACGAAGTGTTATTTCCATAAGAACATAAGTTCTGATAAAGCGAAATAGAAATACGCCTGGAAAAATGAAACTTTTTTACTATTTAACCCTTTGAAGCGCAACCCTTTCCCAATGGTGAAAAAAGGGCAGCCGTTGCCATCGCTCGACTTAACTACCAGCAAGATGGCGGACGATCGAAACGTTCATCGCGTGCCACAGATCTAGAGACCCTTTTTTGACGACAGCCATCATTTGAGCCGACAGTTGATCGTCCGCCATCTTGCTGGTAGTTAAGTCGAGCGGTGGCAACGACTGCCCTTTTTTCACCATTGGGCAATCTTTCCAGCTGTTCTTCGCATTCTTCCATTTTTCAGCAGATGTCAGTGCTGTTAAAAATAATCATGACCATTTTTTACGGGAAATGATGTGCTAAAAAGTAAAGGATTCTCATGGAGCTATGTCACCCGCAACTATCTTTATAGAAATCCAATCTATTCTTTGTGACTGGCAGCAGTCAAAACGTCAGAGTTTGGTGTTCCCAGAGCGGGATCACTGCGCCTTAAAGGGTTAAAAAATCAGTTAGCTTCTGGAAATGGAATATATATTTTCCAGTTCTCTTTTTTTTTTCCTTCTTCCTCCGAAACTTATTTTATCATGATGGAAGTACAAATTCCACGTGGTAGCTATATCGATCGTTTTTTCTGTTTGTTTGCCGTTGCTCACGTCTGCATTTTTTTATTCGTTCGGAATAAATCTGATAAGGTATTCCAGTGGTCAGAATATTATAAAAACTGCAAATTCAGAATTTATTGTAGATATGAAGTGTCGCATGTTGAATTCGAAATTTTGATCGATTTCACCATATTTACGTATTTTAGATATTAAGTAACTGATGTTTAATGCAATATCTATATATTTCTGAGGCCTAGCAAAAAGCTCTTTAACTAGTAGGCAAATTTTGTTAGAGTGCTTATTTGTTAAATTTTTGTTTAAAATTTTTAAGAAATTTTGTTTAAAATTTGTAAGAAATTCAAAAAAAGTCTACTTGTATGCGTAGTTATATGTTGAAATAGTTTAGTTCACATTAAAATGTTTTCCCGCAAGTTTTAATATTTTTTTTTTTTTTTTTAGAAATTAAATTATAGTAAAATCTGACTGAGAAATTCAGCACACTTTTTTTATTTCAAAGCTGAAGGATAAGTAAAAAATATTAAAATCTCCATTTCTTTAAAAATAATTACTTGCAATTTTTAGGAACATGCATTTTTTAAAAATTGATGATCATTTTGTATAATTCATTTTTGGTATGTATTTTTTTTTTTTTAAAGCCTACTGATTTTATTCTCAGTGGGCTTTTATGCATCTAATAAATTTATCTAAATGGATCCAGCATAAAGCTTAGGTTCGTGCTACGTAGATCATCCAGCCAATGTTTACCTTGAAAAAGAAATCTATAAATTTCTGTGTTAACAGATGAAAACAATATCCTATTGAATAATGAAACAGATTTCGCTATAAACGTCATGCCTGCCGTTGTTGTGTTTAATCTTACCATTCATTCACAATGGCCAACTCCTTGGCAAAGATAATATTGAGATTACTAGTTGATTTTGTTTCTCAGATTGATTGCACGAATTGTTTCTAGTATTATTTATTTTTTAAGCATTTTTTGTTTAATGGAAGGCGAAGAATTCAAGGTGTGAACCTATTTAAATTTGAAAAACCCGTTGTGTTATTGTTGCATCCCTAAAGTGACCATGTATAAGTTTTTTTTTCTTTTTTTTTTACCGGTGGTAGGCATTTTGTAATTCAGGCATAAGCCACTACTAGGGCCGTAAATGTTGGTCACTCTTCTGCCTATAAAAAAAAGGATAAATTAACATAAAATGCAAACCCGGGAGTCGAAAGCAGACCTACGATCGTAGATTTTTGGGCTCTCCGCCGTACAATTTGAGGCGGCTGATGTGTAATGCCCATATCACACCTTATCGATCTTGAACTCAGACAACCCTTTCGTTCGAATTGTTTCCCACAAAAGTTGTGTCAGCAACTCTTCCCATCCAGCAACTTTTCCCATCCTGTCCGGAAAAAAATTGGGCATTTCGTTCGACTCGTTCGACTTTTGCGACAGGCCAATCATAGGCAAGCAAATGGAGAGGCTGCAGTGACATCACAGATTCACTCATACTCTTTTCCAGTCAAACCAGTTGAGCGAAATAGTCGAACATGTTGAACGATATAGTTGTTTGAGTTGAAGATTGAATGTAACGAGAAGGTGTGATATGAGCATAAATAGGCATCCTACACCAATGAGTAGGAAGTTTCGTTCAAACAGTTAGATTAGATTACGACTATGCTACGACTATTTAGAAAATTAAATTTCTAGATTATAATTAGATTATGACTTCACGGAGATTTAAGTTTTCAAATTAAGATTACATTAGATTATTTTTAAAACTATAAAGTCCTAGATTATGACTAGATTACGATTCCTCAAAAATGTGTAATCGATTATAATCGATTACGATTACACGAAATCTGGCACAGGTATTCGTCATTCCATGATCAACAATTTGCATGGCTTTGAGCAAAATTCTACCCATAGAAGATGCGTTGATATTCCACCTAACCTCTTTTCTGTAACACTTGCTGTTACAGTTCTCATATGAATAGTATGAATTCAGAGTTTTTATTTCATACCTCTGATATTATACAGAAATTCAGAAAGTGTTTTATAAGCAGGTATTTTTCCGAGAAATTTTTGCATTGATTTAAAATCTACCTTTTACACATGAATACATTTCTACGAAATTCGCCATATTTGGGCTATTTAATGTGAAAAATATACATAGTAATTATATGTATATATATATATATATTATGTATAGAAAATTATTTTATTTTTTTAGTCCATTCATATCATTTATAAAACATGGAGTTTTACTGACTATCTAGTTCTTAATTTCTTTGCAAATTACATTATTTTACCGAATTGGCGTCACGAAGTCAAGCCGATTCTAAATTAATAATCTTCGCCCTGATTTGGAGGTATAGCATGGAAATTCTCCAAAATTGAAAACTTCTTTGCATAAGCTTGGGAAAATCTTTTGTATATATAACTTTTAGAATTAAAAACGATAATAAGGAACTCAAATTTCAGAACTTGGTTTCAGTTAACAAAATACCTATATCACTCAGTTTTTCCTTCTGGATCATGACCATTTTCATCTTTGGTGACATGTTTTATTAGCGGATAGTAGTTATGATATGAGGTTTCTAATTTCTTCGAAAGCTACTCAGCTTCTGACTTATATTACTATAAATATTTACTGAAATACAAACTTAAATGTACGCGAAGACTTTGTTTTACACTTCAGAATTAATTTTGTGTCTATGAATTTCATAAACAAATATTACTAGCTTTTACTCATCAGTCATGAGCACTTCTACAAGCGACAGCACTATTCTACACAGATTAGTTCTCAAAGCGAGAATTTTTCAGCATGAAGCAAAATATGAAATATGTATAATTATCGTAAATCATTAAAATTTTAACACATTAAAAATATAGTGTTTGTAACTACTTCAAGACTTAATTGTTATCAGCTGCAACTTTTTAGAAAGATAAAAAACACTTCTTAATATAATTAATAAATAAACAAAAACTCCCATAGTAGAAAAAAAGAAACAATTCGATTTAATTGCTATAAATTCAAGGAATGTTACTTTTTTAAACTCTTAACGTAAATTACTTTTTTAGTCTCATCTCAAAAGATCAAATCTATAGAATTTTATTTTGTTCGAAGTTCTGTATAATTTTTTTTGCACATTTCCCCTCGTTGTTAAGAGAGATGTAGAACTAAACAACATTCTGACGTTAATCTACGAAAGAAGAAATGTTGGGTAATTTGAAACGACATTTATTCCCGTTGGGATGAAATTAAATAAAAATATTTCCAGGAATATAAAGATAAAAAAAATGTGCACAAACGTGTTATGTCTCCAAGTTTTCTTTATCTGGACCATTTGCAAAAAATATTTGATTTTAATACTTTCATATTACATCTCTTCAGTACAAGTGTTTTGATTTCTTTTTTCTTTTTATGATAGAGTTTATTTTAAGGAAAGCCTAGTTGCTTTAATTTCCTGGAATGAATGTCATTTTTCTTACACTTTACACTCTACTTCTAAATAACATTTTTATTCGTTTTGCTGAGTTTAGATTCTGGCTTAAAAAATTAAATATGTGCATTATTTTAAAGAAATGCTTTAAAATTTCAGAAGCTGTATATAACTAACGGGGAAATTAACTTACAAAGCTCAAATTGCGTGAAAATGTGTTGATACATGTATGTTAGGGTGTCCCAAGAGAGGCCAAAAAATAAAAAGTTGGAAAATGCCAAGTTTCACATTTTAAAAATGTTATTTCTGTCATAATGAGATATTACAAAAAAATTCAATTCATTTCACAAAGGTTTAGCGGTCCCCGAAGCTAATAGAAAATACGAAATTTATGCAAAATTTAAATTTGCATTTCTTATTATTATGCAAGATTATGGAACCCTACCGCACTTATATACAATTTTTTAAATCCTAAAATCTGTTTAAGAACACTTTACCATGTTTAAAAATAATTTCATCTGATTTTTATTACATTTCCGATAAAAATTTATAATTATACAAATCTATCCTGTTCCATAATTAATTTTTCTGATCATTACTCTTGTAATGGTCTTCAATCTTTATTAATCTGCCGCCCATCTGGGCGAGATGTTATGAGAAACTTCATTCACTTTCACCGTATTCAGAAGCAAGTGCTGTTTTTGGGTACAATCAAATCGTGCCATTCTGTAATAAATCAAGATTACCTAAGAGATAAAATACACGTTTTGAAACAAATCAAAGATTTATTTGGGAAGCAGGTGAGTTTAATGAAGCATCTGAAGAGGAGTAATGCAAAGGACCAAGAAAATCAGAGAATATATTGCGATAATTTAAATGAACTATTTGACATCAGTCGAGCTAACTCACAAGAACTTTTGAAAAGATCGTCAGTTTCTTAAGTTACAGAGAAACTCCAGATCAGGCTGTAGTGGATCCCTAGACATAAAGCTTGCTAAACTTGTGAAGAGGAAAGAGTAAAAAAGAAAGATTTGCTAAGCGATTGCAAGCTACTTTAACAACTGCTTCTACACCAACCATATCTTATACCACAGCTGAGAGTGAGAATGCTATCGTTGTGAATATCGATGAAGCCAATAAATCTTCTGAAGAAAGCTCTGATGAAAAATTTGTAGTACTAAAATATATTCAGATGTTAATACAAAATCCAAAGGTAATAAATCTAAGCTACGCAGTCGCAGATCCATTACTACTCCAAGAATTACTGCTGTTTTAGGTCGAAGTAACAGAGTTAGAAGGTCCTCAATGATAATAGCATCTGTAATAAACAAAGAAGGCAGCTTTTCATCTACCATGACGCCTGACCCGTAAGTAAATTCCATAGTGCTTTCAAAAAAATACTGTTCATCGGGCCAACGTGTTCGCCAAGAAACCAATGGACAATTAAAACCGCAATTTGAAACATCAGTCAGTTGTTCATTGGGATGGAAAACTGTTACACAATTTGTCACCAAAAAGTGCAGGAAAGATTGATCGCTTAGCGGTACTAGTTTCTTCTTTTCAAGATAAAAGTGCTAAGCTTCTTGGAGTTCCCAAGTTGTTGTCTCTAACTAGCAAAGCAGCAACTGATGCTGTTTTCGAGCTCTTAAAATCGTGGAAAAGTGAATCTGAAATAATTGGCTTGTGTTTCGATACAACCCATTCAAATAGTGGAAGATTCACTAGAGCATGTACTATATTCTTGAGAAAAAAATAGGCAGAAACCTTCTGTGGACAGCATGTCGGTATCACATTTTTGAGGTTTTATTTTCTGATGCATTCAGGGTGTGTTTTGTACAATCTACTGGGCCTGAAATCCTTTTATTTCAAAGATTCTGAGAAAATTGGTCTAAGCTCAAACACCATGAACCAATAAAGCAATCAGTACTTCAATAACAGCATCAGACAGTTTAAAATCTTTTATTTCTGATCAGCTAAAACTTGCTACAAAACTATCTAGTGTTGATTACAGAGAACTGGATTAGACATTCAATTTACCATTAGGAAAACAGGTGCTCTTCACTGAGCTCGAGAGATTGCAAAAATCCATTTATTCCTTGGAGTTATTGTTTAATGGGAATGAAACGACAATGGTATTAACTGCTTGAGAGTTTCAAGGTATACAACGATTTGACCGGTTTGTTGTTTGTGAATATTTACAGTCATTTTTTACTTGCCGATCAACTGTTGATGCTCCTCCTAATAATGTTTCAGTGATTCAAAGGTTGAAAAAATATGATGACAGGCAGTTAAGCAATATAAGATTTAAAATGATGTTACGTCATTCATGGTATTTGAGTGGAGAACTTACAACACTTACCTTGTTTTCAGGTCTTGTTTCTGACGAGCAAAAGACAAAGCTAGTTTTGAACATGAAAAAAGAAAGGAGTTCTCATTCAAATATACTAGAAATACTTCCTCTCAAATTAAATTATTTCTGTATTTCTAATAGTTTCTTTGAAACGGCTAAAATTGATGATAGTTTTCTCAGTGTACCAGTTAAAGATTGGCCCGAAACGAGATCCTATAAAAAAGCTGCAATACTTGTTCAAAACTTGCCTTGCGTAAATGATGTTGCTGAACAAGCTGTTGTATTGATACAGGACTTGCAACAAAGAACGAAGAGCAAAAACATAATTCGTTAGAAGTGTTAAAGATGCACAGAAACAAGTTTATAAACTGCAATCGCCAAAATCTTTTTGCAATGTAGTTGATAAAAGAGGTTTGAATATGTAAAAAAAATCTGCAGTGACTCCAATCGACTTTCTGAACACTTACGATTAAGATCATTACCAAGCATTTAAATAAATTTTAATCGATGAATAATTCAAACATACATACCCAATTTGAGCTCAATCGAATGTACCGTTTAAACGCTAGCGCACTTTCAATAAGAATTTCCTCCCATACTCCATAATGCAAAATAAATCTTTCTCATAGACCTGTAGAAAAACTAAAAGTCCTATACACACCAAAATCAATACCGGTCTTGCGACGGTAGTTTATAACATATATACCCAATTTGAGTTCAATCGAATGCCCCGTTTAGGAGTTATCGTGTTCACTCACATACACACATACACACACACATACATACATACATCTCGTAAAAATAGCATAAATGAATTCAGAAGACCTCGAAACGTCTAAATACACCAAAGCCTCGAAGTCCAATTTTTCCATGATTACAATACTTTCCTTATATGGTACATGTTCGGAAAGTAAAAACTGTCTAAATATATATGTGATTGTTTGTAAACATTCTTCCTTGTTGGTTTTATTTACCAATTGTAAGATAATTGTTACCTAGGTTCATTTGATATGCAGAAGGTAGAAATGTCTAGAAAAATCACAATTTTTCTTGATTTCGTTAGTATTTTAAGTCTCTTCATAACCAAATCAAAAACAGAATTAATGAAAAATTTGTTTGAAACAATATTTAAATAGGTTTCATAAATGACAAGTCATTTGAGCATTAACAATTTTTAATGTAGCTAGTATAAAAATGCCGCATTTCATATTATTTTGGCCATTTTTTAGGGAAAAGTCAGGTAAAAGCGAACAGATGGTTAAATGACAGTCCTTCTTTGGTTCATAGACTTGGCAATAATTTCAATCTACAGATTCGACATCCAGAAGTTGTAGCCACAGTAGATAACTGTTACGACCAGCGCCGACGACAGATATTTGCCGTTATGCACACGAAAAAATAGACTCTACTCAGATCCTCCCTTGCTGCAACCTCTGGAACGTTAATGTCAACATCAACCTTACGTAGAAGGCTTGATGTAGATGGTCTGTACACAAGGCGACCAGCCATTTGTGTGTACACTCACGTCACGCCACAGAAGAGAACGTTTTAGGAGGTCAAACCAACATGTCCACTAGACGGCTAATCAGTGAATAGCTGTTCTATTTGCGGATGAGCCCTGGTTTAGACTACAAAGGGAAAGTAAGTGTTTGATTTGGAGAGAACCTTGAACCCGTCATCATACATCCATGAAACAGATGCATATGCAGGGGAAAATGTGTTTAGGGTGGAAGCTCTTTGGATGGACGCACAGGCCTACTTGTTTTTCCACGTGGAGCTGCGAATGCTCAGATAGAGATGATATCCTTGATACTTATGTGCGCTCTTGTGCTAGGACAATATTTGTTGATTTCCTGCTTCAAGACAACAATGCTACAGCTCGCAGTGCTCGATCGTGGATGATTATTTTCAGCAGCAAACTGTTCAACGCAAGAAATGGCCAGTTCGATCACGCAACCTAATTTCTATCTGGGCTGATGTAGAAAGATGTATAGCTGCTCACAATTTTCCTCCTCAGACCCTTGCCACGCTTGCAGATGCTTTGCGCGAGCAGAGGCTGATGGTTCCAACGGAACCAATAGACCGCATGGATTGGATGCATCATACATCGTTGTAAGAGCTGTATTGCTCATGGGGAAAATCATATTCCACACTGCAAGTAATTTCCCTATACCAAACTGACACATCCGATCTGTTGATTTTATAGCTATCCTAAATTTTATACATATGCTATTTGCTATTTACGTACCCCTCATACCGCTCATTTGTTTGATGTTCTTCCCCACTCAGCAACAAACAAAGTCTCTGAACGTTAATAGTCGTTTAGAAAACCTGTGCGAGTGCGTGCTGCCTGGATTTATTTAAAAATGTGCATTAAAATTATTAGGATAAAAATCTTTTTAGAATTTATTAGTATAGCCTAAGGAATAGTGGCATTTATTTTTCTCCTGATAATTATGGAATATATATAGCGACCATTGGCCTCAAAAATCGCTTTTATCTATAACCCATAGTAACAAAACAAGCTTTTTGAACGTCTATTAAAGCTTAGAGAACGTTGAGTAATATTTTCTGAACGTTCTCAGAATCATAACAGACCTTCAGTAACATAGTTGTTTTCTCTGGGAAAGTTACTTTTAAAATGAAAACTAAAAGCCTTTTGTAAAAAATCAGAAGTTTATTTCATATTTCACTGCTAACAAAACGTCGCCTTTACTTACCCATCAAAGGCTTTTTTTGTACAAAACTTTTCACATAATTTATTACATTATATATATTACATTTTTATCTCATCTTTGCGCACATTTTTATGACATGTTTAACAATAAATTAAAAATGATAATGCTGAAAAATAAGTACATATAACATCACAAACGTAAATAAATCTTAAAAAAAATGTGGATGAAATACTTAAATGTATTCGCATGAAAGTATAAACAGGAATGATTTCTTATGATTTTCTCTGAGTTAGTGTTTTATACGTAGAATAAAATACATAAATATAATATTTTATACAAACATTTGAGAATACAGCACAATCCGTAGTAAATTATACAAAGAATATCTTTTTTATATGTTATTAAACTAAAAGTTACTGATTCTTTAAATACATAATTGACGGATTTAAAGATGCATAATCATAGCAACTAAACTTCAAGTTAAGTAATGTTTTTATATTAGAAACATACTTCACATCAAGGCAAAAAGAGTACTTACATTTTCTCTGTATTTCAATATTACTTTTCTTCCTTTTAAAGAAACCATTATCTTGTGCATGATATTTTATGTATAAAAACATTAATGGCTGCTTTTCTTTTTCATTACTAAACAGTTATAATAAAAGAGCATATAGTTTCTTTGAAGTTGACAATGAAATGGAATGTTTATCTTTCGTCAGAAAATAACCTTTAATTGTACCAGGAATTATTTTTATAAAAATACCATTTCTTTTGAAGCATCATACTATAAGTAACAGGAAAAAATTATAAAAAAAATCCTGGAATCATTTCCGTATGGAAATATCAGTATTCATTTATTTCTAAATTCCACGAAAGATCGTTTTAAGAAAATGTTTTCGGTGTTTGTTTTTCATGATACTGATCTAACAATTTTTAGATGGTTGCATTTTACATGAACATATACCAAAGAACAGTATTTTCAATATTTTCAGCAACAACTTTTATCTCCCATGCTTAGCATTCATCATATGACGCACAGAATCCATTTTGACGACAGTTTAAAGCTCAAAATATTGACAAATTCATTATTTTAATACATGTCGAAAAAAGTGATTGACTGCTGAAATAAATGTGCGGCAAAATAACAATTTTAAAAATCAATATCTAGAAATATTAAAACTAAAATAACAGTAAATATGGAATTGAAATGTTGTTTCTTATGCAATAGTTCTTAAATTCTTTATCCAAATTCCTTAAAATATTCATTTCAGAAACGGTTACATTTTTTATTGTCATTAAGAATGAACAAGATGTATATATTATATTATTATTAAAAAAATAGTAAAACAAAAATTCGTTTTCAAGAAACTAGTTTATTTTACTACAACGACAAACTATATACACATATAAAAGAATATGATAATGAAAATCATTAAAAATTATTTATAAATTTAATGAAATGAGAAACTAAAAATCTGTTACCGTTTTATTCAGAGAAAATCACAATGTGGTTTCAAAATATAAAAATGCAAAATTTATCACCGTATAAAATGATACTTTACATAATACGTCACCAGCCATGTAGATTGTAGTAGAAATGTACAAGATTTGATTCAACAGGGCATCTCACCAAAAACTGCTCTAGTTCATTATTCCAAGCTCATCTAGAGTGTGATCGTGCTTCCTTCTACTGTATTCGTTACGTCATAATACATTTTCCTACACCATCGTAATACTTTTAAATCGAAGCAAAGATTCAGATTTCTTTTCATATAAATCCAAGGCTTTAAGGCATTTGTATAATTTTAAATTATCTTCTTTAAAGCGTGGTGGTTTCACTTTGAAACCCCGAATTCTATCACTTTAACCGTCAGTCTCAAACATGTATAAGAATTTGTAAAATTTTTTACTTCTGTTTTACAAATAATAGAGTTTGTTTCCAAAAAATGCTTACTGATGGCAAAAAGACATGAGAATCTTTCATTTTTTATGAGTATATTTCGAAAAAGTTAAAACTTGCTTATTAAAATAATGTCGTAAATTTTTGAAAAAGTAGGAGAAATAGATGTAAATGGTAGTTCTTAAAAGGGTTAAATTTTATTCTTAAGCTGTATGTACAAAACATTTACAATATTTTCAAGGCTGAATATAAGTCTATTAAAGGCTTTTTATCAGAAAAAATGTTTGTAACTTACATTTTGATATTGACTATTTCCCCAATAATATTAACGTTAGCGAGAAAAACATAAGATAGATAAATTGCGCTTGTTAAAAATTGTTTTGTGATTTCATTGAAATTTCTATGTGGAATTATTTTCTTTGTCAGACTTCATTCAGTTGTAAAGAAAAGTGCATATGCGGGTTGTTACATTTGAATGCTTTTACAAGTGCAGTGAATTCGGAAATAACGATCATACTACATTGTTACCAACCTTTACGGAGCATAAGTACAAATGTAACAAATGCATTTTGTTTTTCGTAGTTCTGACTAGAATAATCCCTAAAAAATCTCGAATCCACACGCAGTTTTAATAATATAATATTTATGATATTACTAAAATTATCCATATTTGTAATATCAATTATGACACTTTCATTAAATTTAAATTATTTATATTTATGTAGTAAGAATTACGCACGTAAACTTATTAATGTGTAATAAAGTTAATTTTAATTTTCTCAAGTTTTCAAGCTAATACACGGAACTGGTAGCCCAAAATTCTGAATAGGTTCAATGAAAAAGGTATGTTCCGGTCACCAGAATCATAGAAAAGTATTTTACCAGTCTTCTTACTATTATCAACATGTTCAGCTTATGTTGAATAGAATGTCCTATGAGAAACCTCACTCTTCCAAACAATTGTAAGCAAATAAACTTACTTTGAAATATATCTCATAAATAATCTGTAATTTCACACAGCTGCTGTATATAATTTTACATTTTCGTGGGAAATAATAAAAATTAAAAAATAATTTAAAAACTTTATCAATAGAAAAGTTTTATATAATTTTTTTTCACTAAGCCAAAAATACTTTTGACTAAGAAAATTATTCTTGTAATCTCATCCGCAACTTAATTTCAAGGTATTTTTTTATGATTTTACGATATTAAGAAATTTTGTTTGCATAAATAAAATTTATCACATCTATAAAAAAAATAATTCTGAGAGTAAAACGATCTCTGTAATATAAATACTAAGGCAAAAAAAAATATTTTTATGCAGTTTGGAAAAATTTATCAAATATAAATTCTATTTCATAAATCTGAATCTTTACTTTTGAATACCAACTTTAAAAAATTCTTAATTATTTTAAATAATTTATCAATTTATAAATACAAGCATAAAATAATACAAAAAAATTATAAAACGTATGGTTAATGTTAAAATGCAAATTTTTTGCATCTTCAGTTAGTGCATTACTTGCTAAAGTAACACTTACGTAAAAATGCAGAATTAAAATAGGTATGGATAAAATGTTCTAATATCTTTCTGTGTTATACATGCCAAACGAACATATCTTTATTATTATGTTTGTAAAAGCGGTGTTAAACAAGGCGATTATTGTCATATGTTGGCAAGAATGTTGCCGTTTTAAACAAAGTAAATCAGGCAGATTTTGCACAGAATATTCAAACTTTATATCAGAAACTAAATATTGAGAGCATGTCATCATCGAGTTTTTGATATATCTGAGAGCATGTTATCATCGAGTTTTTGATATATGTAAATTTTAAAAAAATTCCAACGTAAACCAGTGCCAGATATAAAAAAAACGAACCATGTAATGGCCGTTCTAAGGGAAGATTAGGTAGTATCGGACAGCTTCCAGTATCGGTAAAATGTTGTTTCTGACATTTTATCCAGATGGCAATACTTGTGTGATCAATGTGTGTGAAAATATTTATGAGTTGGGCGAAGAAAGAAGGTTCAGTTACCGGTATATTTAGTCAAATGGCTAAATGTGTGTATTGCGGGGTTGACTCAAGACAAAAAAATTTAGGGTTTTTTATTATTGTTGTTTTGATTGAACGAAGGTTGCTTCAGACCGTCATATTTTGTCTGAAATGAGTATTAGTTGATTGTTTTGCTCATTGTAGTATTTTTTTATTTTCACTTAATTTACAATCCGTAAATCTGTTTAATCTTACTTTTTGCGCATTTGGTAATCGATGATTTGGTGTATAATTTTTGGGCTGTATCGAATAAAGGTACGGGAGTTTTTAGCAAAAATTACGTAATTAAATAAATAAACGAACACAGAATGCATTTGTCTTTAAAACGATCGTAAAAGTTTTAAAGACTGGTGGTTTTTTTTATTTTCGTTTCCCCATTTACAACAATTTTTTATCGATTAAATAAGATTTAATACCTCTATTTCTATAGTTTTTGAAACGTAATCTCGGTTGATAATAAAAAGTTATGTGCATAACTAAAAGTAACTCTCTACTTGTACATTTTCTTCATTCCGATGCAGTATTCATAAAAATACAATGACTGCTGAAGGAGTAAGAAAAAATATTGAAATTTTTATTATATATAACCTGCTGGCCACCCAAATTGCAACACCAAGAAAAACAAGAGATATCACAACAAAATTTATTGTGTAGATAACATGTTGACCAAGTAACAAATGATTAAATTTACAGCATTCTATGAAGCGTGGTTCCTGCCAAAATCAGTACCCAGAGTAGCCGCCGTTGTTGGAGATCACAGCTGCCACACGCCTCGGCATTGATTCAAAGAGACTTTGAATGTGTTCTTGGGGTACAGCAGACCAAGCAGCTTCCACACGTTGCCAAAGTTGATCTGGTGTGACAGCTGGGGATGAACTCTGGGTCAGTCGTTGAGCAACCATGGACCACATGTTTTCTATCGGCGAAAGATCCGGAGAGCGCGCCGGCCAGGGAAGCAATTCAATCTGGTGATTGACGAAGAACCCTTGGACAATGCGTGCCACGTGTGGCCGTGCATTATCCTGCTGAAATATGGCTGTTGGCAAGCCCTGAAGGTAAGAAAGGACAACTGGCTCCAACACCTCGGAGATGTAGCGCTGGCTGGTTAAAGTACCGGCAATGCGTACTAGAGGAGTGCGAGAGAGATATCCGATACCGCCCCATACCATAATACCCGGTGCAGGACCAGTGTGACGGTGCATAATGCAGCTGTTCAGCATCCTCTCTCCACGGTGTCTCCAGACTCGAATCCGACCGTCGTGGTGTTGCATACAGAAGCGTGACTCGTCAGTAAAGAGAATTTCATTCCATTCTGTCGTCCACATCCTTCTTTCATCGCACCATTGGCGGCGGAGACGTCTGTGGTTCCGCGTCAGAGGTAGACAAAGCAACGGACGTCTTGCGGACAGACCATTCTGCTGTAAACGACGTCGAATGGTACGCGCAGACACTGGATGATGCGTTACAGACTGAATCTGCTGTGATATGGTTCGTGATGTGACTGAGCGGTCCGTCACTGCCATGCGTACAATCTGCCTGTCATCACGTGACGTGGTGCACTGAGGTCGATGCGGTCGATCACGTCTGTCCGTCGTACCCTCCTGCACCCAACGATCACATATCCGCATCACAGTTGTTTGGTTTCGTCCAATACGACGACCGATTTCCCTGAAAGATAACCCACAATCTCGGTATGCCACTATCCTTCCTCTGTCAAACTCGGATACTTGATCAAAAGATGATCGTTGTTTCCTACGAGGCATAATTTATCGTTTTTTTGAAAAAAAAGCAAGAAAAACACAATTGCTGTACTTGAAACCGTCGAAATCTCCAAGCCTTAAATAGCGCTTTGAGGTGGCGCCACAGGCGCGCTTGATGTGCGTCTGCGCTGAAATTCTAATCATTTGCATATCTCACCTCAGCTAATGCATGTTGTAAATTTCATATTATTTGCATGCTTCCTTCAGGGTGTTGCATTTACGATGGCCAGCAGTGTATATATGTATGACATTTTTGGATTTTGTTTATATAACTATGTTTTCTGTGAAATCTAATCTGTCAAACTGACCTGCTAAAATATTTTAAAATATTTAAGAAGTTTAATTGACCAAATCTACCCTACCCTACCATAAGGGTAATTAGATTTTCATCATTCACGAGCAAGGTACATAAGGTGATATCTGGCAATGGTTTCCTAAGAAGCATACCTAATTTCAGAATGAATCTTCAAAAGCTGTATTATGTAGTCTTCCGTAATGAATATGAGCAAGCTATGATAAATGTAAAAAATATCTGTAAATGTATAACTTATTTTCAAATCACTGCGAATTGTAACACATTTAACAATATAACGCTCCTCAGAGTTTATTTTTTGAAAGTTTTACCATTCAAACTATTTTTAGAGATTATTTATAGCTTATAAAGTAACATTGTAATAACTTTGAAAAATCATGGCCAGTAAATATATGGTTACTTTTAGAAAAGACTTCGAAAACCTGAAATATTTTAGTACGGGCATATGGAATTCCTTGGCAATCACATACTGCAGCACTGAACATGAATTCGCACACACTTTTATTAATTGTTTATTATTTTCCGTTACAATATTTATTTTTCAATTATTACAAAATGAAAACTTTTTTATACTTTATGGAAAGATTGTTTAGCAATTCTTTATCTATAAATGTTGTTAAAATCAAATGAAAGGGGGCCGGTTCATTAATTTCAAAAAAGAAAATTAAATGGCTTAAACATTTTCTTTCAATTTCTTTTTCATTTACAGACTTCTTTAAGTCTTGTAAACATTTACAAACTCTTCGTGTTTAGTTTAATGGAATCGCCAATAACACAGATATATGTATATAAACTGGGAATATGTAAATTTCAATTCACACAAATAAAAAGAATTCATTTCAGATTCAAAATTCAGTGAGTAATTTCATAAAAAAGTGCCTTTAAAAGTAGTGCAAGTAAGTTATTTCAAGTTTTTTCATTATTGAGAATAAAAGAATGTTTTTATTTACTTATAATTCTTTTACAACAATCTAAACATTGTCATAATTTTTATCCCTATAATACATTTTGAATGAAAAAATATAATAAAATTTAAAATAAATAATTTTAAACAGGATTAAAAATACGTAAATCCCTTATAGGATAAGCTCTTTATTTATAAGAAATTTTTATGAACACGAAAGTTTAATTAGATCATCATGTGCACTCTTAATTTATTGCTTCAGTAAACTGTGGAATATAAGTGAATATTTCTTTATTATTAATAAAACGTTTTCATAAATATTTTAAAATGTATGGAAGACATTATATTGCAGCATATAGAGCATAAAGTATTTGTTTGGATACGTATGTATGCTTATCATAATTGTTTCAAATTTGCAAATACGCAAATTGTTGTAGTATTATACATAAAATTACAAATAAAATAATAATAAATTATATTATGAGTGTTTTTTATTATTAAGTTCAAATTTCAGACTGTCCACCAGGTTCAGGAGGCAAAGATGGTACCATTAGTAACCTCATCGACATAAATAAAGTCGCCAGTTTAGTAGCCATTTTCTTAATTTTAGTAGCCAAAACAGTAGCATATTTGCATGATCTTGCAGCTAAGAAACATAAACATGCGTCATTTAGCTTCATTTAAGGAGGAGTGAATAAAATGAGAAATTAAAAACTTCGCGCGTTATGGAAGAGCATATAGTACATCTATCTTTACAGCACGATTAAAACAGCAGATAAGAATGCCTGATGAAAGACCAGTCGCAACTTTGAAAAGAAAAGGGAGTTGACGAAGGAAGATGGAAGGAAGTTGAAAAGGGAGTTGATTTTTAAATTAGTCTACTGGAGTACGTCACAAGTAGCTAAAAACTTGAAAATAGTATGAAAATGACGTTTTTTATTTAAAATGTCGTGCAAGTAGCCTTGTCTTGTGACTGCTTGCAAAAATCGAATTTTTAGTCGCTGGTGGACACCCTGAAATTTGTGCTTTACGGTATTTTTTTTTAAACCACAAATAATTTTTGTTGTACATAAAAAGGAAATTCAATGACCAACATTTATTCAAAAATGTTGAAACTACTTACAAAAACTTTTTTGATATGAATATAACTAAAATATAATTAATTAAATTTCATTTCTCTCCTAACAGCTTTTCTTCTATTTCTATATTTCTTTGCTTCTTATTTGAGAAGAAATCGCCAATATAGTTACGCCGAGACTTCTGAGAGCAAAGTTGTTAAGCTAAAGCTCAGTTCAAACATTATTTAAGTTGACTTCTCTTCAGTCGTTAACATTGAAAAGATATGAAAAAAATCTTGAAAGTTTCACTGAACGGTAAAATTGAGAATCTCATTTTCAACAACACTGAAGTTTTTTCGAGCAAATAAATCAGCTTTTTAAATAAAGTTTATGAATAAATACAAGTGTAATGATGTCTAATGAAATTCAAATCTTTTTATATGTATTTTCATTACACTTTTACGTCGGTATTTATATTTTCCTTTTGACTGCGTTGCTTTGAAATCTATCGCTAAAATTCAATTTTTATACCAAACTTTTTGCATAAATAAAAAGACGTGTCTCTTTAGAACTGACAGTCTAAAAGAGAATATGAAATCAATAGGCTATATGCAGTACCAATATTTTGTCGCTCTCGTCGTCTAAAATGTATAAAATATTATTTCAAGAATGACATGTTTTTAACAATATTTAATATCCAAAGAGAGAAATGAAAATAGTATATTATATTTTTTTAAAGGGAAGTTACCTTAGTAAATAATTTTTAATGGTAGAGTTTTTAATTATTAGTACAAATTGAGTTCCAATATTTATCGTAAGAACGGACAGTATTTCACGTTATTGTTGAGAAGGTGAAAATTGTATTTATTAATTCAACTAAGGAAATTCAAGGTGTTTGAATTTGCAGCTGTTCTCCGTAGCTAAAATCTAGTATTCTTATTAAAAGTATGAGTTTTGTAATGAACAGTCCGCATTTATTCAATGGCATGTAAAAATTCCCTAATTACAACGAAAAATGAAACAATAAGTAATTCTCGTTAATCATGAATTAAGGCTTAAAAGTGTGGAATGACATTCCGCACGATGTCCATCTTTCACAGTCCTTTTTTCTTTGGTGCTTTGAAGTTTTGATCGTTCCTCAGATTCACATTAGGCTGCGATCACGAACAGTTTGTTGCGCTGTAAGATGAAACACCCAATATTAAACGAGATGGCTACCAACAGTCCCAAGCACACAGCTTCCAGGCGGAGGACTCTCAGACGTATGACACAAGGATGAATCATCTGACGGTAGCAGGACTCTCCTCGGAAAGCGTGGGTCTTCCGTCAGAATCACCTCAGTCGAAGACAAAGGGTCAGTGAGAGGAACTGACTGTAAGCTCACGTGGTCCTAAAGAGGAAAATAAAAGCCCTTCGCACAAAATTTCCAAAGTGGATAAAAAGTGGATAACTGACATATCCTTAAAAAAATCAAACGATGATAAAAAATCAAACGATGTGGACACCAAATTGCTTCTCAGCATGACTATTTAATTGCTGATTTTTTATGCATTTCATTTGAACTTATTTCGTTTGAATATGGCATATGATACTTTAATAAAGTTGGACAATTCCTCGCCAGATGTAACAGACGTGGCCAAACTGGGTTTAGTTTCAGAAGTTTATTTCCGACAACAAATTTGTCAACATTTTGTTAAAACTTGCCAAGCTTGGCGACAGTTTTGACGAGAATTTAGGCATGGCCTAAACAATGACTGTCCGCAGGTTTTTAATGTTTGAAAGCTAGCGATAATCTTTAATGTACAAAAAGTATTCTCAGTAACCCTGTAAATAATTTAATAAGTTGATTGCATTAAAAAATTAGATGTTGCGGCAATCTTAAATAGAAAATTTTGAAAATTCTACAGCTAATCATTTTCCAGTTATGTGAATTACGTACATGCATACATATGTACGTACGGTGAGACATGAAGCAGACTCGTCAACTTAAGTTTATAAAGATGGTCAAAAACAATTATCCCGTCAAACTCTAAAAATTCGCGATCACAATATTTCTCTTTACTTCGTACGTGGAAGCAATTAGGGGGAAAATATAATAGCTCTCCTTAAGAGTAAAATTGCAGCACCAAGAAATAATGTATATAGCGTCATGCAAATTTCAGGAGCGATAGTGGTGAGATAGATAAGCAAATGGTTAAAAATGTAGACAAATAAAATCATTATAAACCAATTTATTCAGTATCTAATGTGCCTACCTCGGGCAGCAACACAGGCCTCAATCTAGCGAGGCATGCTCTCTCAAAGATGATTGTCTGAGACAACCTTTGACAAGCTACATTCACTGCTGTGCATAAATCATTCATTGTTTGCGACCGGGGAAGGATGTCAAATCCGATCAGGTGGTTAGGAGCTCGCCGTGCGACAAGCGGCCTGGCACAGTCTTGCTGGAATACCGTGTTGGGTACTCTCTGCAACAAGGGCGAAACAACAGGATCCACAACTGGTTTGACGTAGCGGTCCTCTGTCAAATTGCCTTCAAGTGTACCAGAAACGTACTTTGATCAAATATTATTCCACCCAAAAACATAATGCTCGCTGCAGGATCAGTGATACTCTTTGTGAAATGGGCTGGTTCGTAGCGTTCTTCTGGTTGCCATAGCCATTAACATATCCATCATTCCTTCAAAGAGGGAAACAAGATTCAACCTTGAAGAATATCCCATGCCATTCGGTGATCCATGTACGATAACGATGACATCAGGCCAGTCGTCTTGCTCCATGTTGAGAGGTCAACGGTACCCCTGTTGCTGGTATCCGTGTACGTAACTACTTCATGCAATGTGTTACGTATAATTTTGATAGATACACAAAAAGTACACGCAGGTCCTCTGAACGTTTATAAGGGTTCAGAAAACGTTCTCTGAACGTTAATAGACGTTCAGAAAAACTATCCGTGCTGTCTGGGTACAGATCTTTATACTCCTGTCCACGCCCCAGACAACACACACAGGCTCTCTGGACGTCTACTAATGTTAAGCAAACGTCTTCTGAACGTCCATGATCTTTCAGGAAACGTTCTTTGAACATTACAGAGGTTCAGAGAACCTATGCGTGCTATCTGGAATCAGATGTCACTTGCCGTGGATAAATTGTCTCGAATAGTGGATTGGCAAATACGCTGGACTGTGCGCTCTGGCTTTCAGACTTTCTCTTCGGGCTGCACTTAGACCTTCCTGAATCCATCATGTGACACAACATTGGATGGTACTCACATTATGCCCAACACAATTTGCTATTGTGAGCAGCGACAAACCAAGTTCATGGAGTTCGATAATGCGTTCACAATCCCCGGTCGTTGACTGATGCTATTTTACTCGGAAGCATTTTCTACGCTTCTTTGAAAGTCGCAAATGCTACGCAAAACCTCAGATACTGCTTATGAGAAGGGAGAGTTGCTCGTTATAGTCCGACCATAAGTACTGCATGATTATGTACGTGTGCAAAATCAATCATTTGAGAGTCCATTTCCCTACTATCACTCTTGAAATTTGCATGACGCTACGTGCATTATTTCTTGGGATAATATTTTTACTTTTGAGGCATTTGTAAGTGCATTACGCAAAACATTACATAACCAGTTTACGTACGTTTTCCTATTTTTCAATGTCTACTTAAAAACGACAAATTTAGGTACAAAACTTCTAGCTGATAGATGATAGCATATACAGGATTTTCTTTAATGTTTATTTATGAATCATTATCTTTTACAACTTTTTTGGTCCTTTCAGTTTTATAAGTCATGAACAATAACAGATGGTGATATTGTTTTAGAATATGGACAGCCAAAATTATTAATATTAATGTTAGACCGAAATAATACGTTAAACTGGATTACCAATACCTTATAAATTAAAATTAAAAGGAAACAAATTACCGCGCGCAAGATTAAAAAAAATGCTTTATACAAAATTTTTGCAGAATTTCCATAATAATACTGTGAATATGTAAAAATTTGGACACTTTCTAGTGAGTAAGCCTAGGAAGCAGCCTCCTTCGTATATTTTTCAATCTATTATTATATTGTGTTCTATTTTTAAATAATATAAAATAAGATCTTTAAAATCTTGTAACGCTAATAAAAAACTTATATGTAAATTAATATATTTAATAAAACTCACCATTCCCCGATTTTTTAATATATCTGGACAATTATCTTTCTTTCTTGACTGTGACAATTCTGAAATGATATAAGTGAAAGAAAAGAACATTTCACAGAATTAATATAAATATTCAACTGAATCAATAACGCAATTTTTAAGTTAAATATTGTAGTATAGTTAAATATTAGTTGGCTACAGGCCTATGCAGGAGACAGTCCTCATAATTTGCCTGTTTGTGGATAGATTGCGTAATCAATCACAGAATAACTTTCTTCTTCCTCTTCTCCAAACACTATAGTAGTTTTGTAGCGTTACCTAAGTGCACTTTATATTTCCAACGATTTCCCTCTTTTCTGAGTTTCTTGCTGTTTCATTCATTAGCTATTTTAAAAAATAGAGGACTATTAAAATAGTCCTCTTTAACAATTGCAAATTAACTTGTTCAGTTTTTTCATAGTGCATCATTAACTCTATCTACTCCATCCATCATTTATTTCTATTGTTTAAATTTAGAAGGTTATGCCTCTCATTTTGCGAGGAAAAATTATTGTGGGCCTAGTAGGCGCATTGAATACAGGGTAAGTTGACTCGGTGTGCCAACTAACTCTGTTACATTGCTTCAGAATACTTTCTGAAATTTTATCCCGTTTTATAGATTACAAGTAAAGTGAAAAGGCTCCAATTTTTAAAAAACGATTTTATTGTATTTTTAATTTTAATGTTTCCCGATTTAACAAATGGTGCTTCGTCACAAAGAGTCTCTAGATCTGTGGCAAAAAATTCACTGCGAAAAAAAAAAAGGCAATTACTCATTGTCTTCAGGTTCCACACAGGGTGGCAAAATAGACATGTCAATAAATTAAAAAAAAGCATTAATTTTAATGTTTACGATACCTTTATTGTCGAACTTAAAAACAGTTATCGCTTTTTAAAAAAGAAACAGAAGTACATTCCTCTTTCAAAAAACATTTCACTAACCTACAACTTGGGGACGTAAGTCCTTTTTACTTACATCGAATACACAGCTATTAATATTTACAAGACTTAATTTTTCAAGACTGTCAATATTTAGAGAGCGCATTGGTGCAGAAAGGGAAATGATAAAAGTATTAACAATGTACCAATTTACAATGAAGTGGCCGAGTCATATTGATTAATAAAACATTTTACTTAATCAGTCTTCAACAACGAATTCCAGATGAGGACCCAAATAGTTAACATTGGTGTCAAACTTGCAAAGTTCCATTCGTGACTTGATTCCACTTCGAATGTATCCATTTAAAGCATCTGTTTCACATCTCGTACTACTCGTCGCACATGCCTCTACTGCTTTAGAATGGTAAATATCCTATCTTATTTTCTGATAATACCTGCTAGTATGTGCTTTTGTAAATTTTGAATCGTTTAGTTTAGATATTCTATTTCAAGGCCAATATCCGTTTTATCCTTTGGCTTAGTACTTTCCTTACATCACCTGCTAAACCTAAAAGATAGGGGATATTGGACCGTTGAGTGCCCAGAATTTTCGTTCTTTTGACAACTCAAGCATAGTTTGCCGTTGCATAACCGACATCGCTCCAATTACCACCAAGCCAATGCTTTTGCTGAGCCATTAAAGCCGATGTCGGCACATCTCCCACCCGATAGGTCTATCTTTCCCGGGTACTCTGACTAAAAATGTACTTTTATTTACAATTTACAATTACATTTTACAATTATTCTAGTAAGTCAGAATAACTCACCGTATGATTTTGATGTCTGATATCCAGGTATGCATTTTTCATTTACTTGCTTTTTGGCATCCTAAAGAAAAGGGTTGAAAAAAGTTTAGTTGCAATTAAAGCGTTTCATCTTAACCTAATTTTAAGTTTAACAGTATTTAAAGTTGTGCCTTTTAAATGCAGTTTTGAAATTTCGTAACAAAATCCACGTTACCTGTTTAAATGCGTTCATCTATCACTAAATAGATAATAATACACTGCTCAAAACAATTAAAGGATATTGTAATTTTTATATAAAATAAAGATATAAGCGAATTTTTTTTGCCGAAAATGGAAGAAGAGAATCACAAATGCAAATTTTTCTGATTTTCAAACTGTGGAGTATGCTAATTTTGAGTTCGACGTTAAAAACGTCACTTCAGCGGCAGCGAATGAAATTGGACTTTCAACTCAATAAAAAACAATGATGACAAGGATGATCGGCATTCAGTGACTGCTTTGTTTCGATGAGTACGATGTCTCAGCGAAGTCATTTAACCGATTCAGAAGCTTGGAGAGTTGTCGGTAGGTTAGAAGGGGGCCAAACTCAAGCCGAAGTAGCGCAAGCCATTGGAGTGTCACAAAGTGCGATTTCCAGGATCTAGAACCGGTTTTTGGCGACTGGAAGTGCAGGCCGAAGACCAGGGCAAGGTCGTAGACGGGCAAAAACGCCCAATGAAAATCGTTATTTAGTGTTAACGGCTCGGAGACACCGGAATATGTACGCTACTCTTCTCCAACAACACCTTCGCTCGGCTACTGGCACAACGGTTTCAACTCAGACTGCCCGAAACCGGCTCCATATTGTAGGTCTGTATGCTCGCCGACCGATGGTATGTGTTAGACTAACATCAAGGCATCGTCGCGACCGCAGGGAGTGGGCAACAGAGCATGTGAACTGAGAAGAAATGAATGCAGCAATGTTCTTTTTTCTGACGAGTCCCGTTTTTCAGTTCATCCTGATAATAGGCGTATTTTCATCTGGAGGGATCGTGGCAGTAGGAATAATCCTGCGTTCGTGCACGAAAGTGTCAGCTTTGGCGGTGGTAGAGTGTTGGCGTATGGTGGCATCTCCATTGACGGGCGCAGAGAACTCTACATCATTTGAGATGGACCTCTGTCTGGTCACCGATATAGGGATGAGATCCTCAGACCTATTGTAGTCCCTTACGCTGCAGCAATCGGAGATGACTTCATTTTAATGGACGATAACTGCAGGCCACATCGTGCTAACCTGGTGGAGGATTTCCTTTTCGAGGAAGGAATCGTACGAATGGAATGGCCAGCGTGTTCTCCAGACATAAATTCAATAGAGCACGTTTTGGACGTTCTAGGAAGACGAGTTGCTGGCCACCAACCACCCTCACAAACTCTCCAAGAACTGGAAAGAGCTCTTCTGGAAGAGTGGGACAGAATACCACAACTCGTGTTTAATAGCCTCATTGGCTCCATGCCTCAAATGTGTACAACGTTGCTGGCCGTCTGTGGAAACCATACCCCCCCCCCCAGAAAATTTTTCCTTTGAAGAAAACACCTTTTCTTATTCTTTTTTTTTCTCATATGCACAAATTGTATTTTTTTCCTTTTCTACACAAATGCGCAATAAAATGCATTTTTTTCTGCCAAACATGTGTAATTTATTCTCATATAGCCTACTACGTCTGTCGACCATGTATCAATCAGCTAAAAAGTTTCCCAGCCACAAGATCCACCTAAAACCGCAATATCCTTTAATTGTTTTGAGCAGTGTATTTAGTGAAAATGTAATCCTGTAGCTACATGATTCTTTCGATGTGAGTTACTGAGTTATTTTTATGGGACCTAATAATCTACGTTACACAACTCAAGTTATGGAAATGTGTAGAATAAACTCCGATACAAATTTAGTGCGCATAGTTTTAAAATTTTTCAGTAAACTTAAAAGCTTGAGTACAAAATTTTTAAATTTTCCAAAATAATGGATTATATTTTATTCACTTGCTTATTTTCTCATTTCTGTGTGAGCTTCAACTTTCAAAAATATGTTTCACCTATACCTTACACAATTTATTAATAATACAACATATGATCTAGATAATGTACAGTCTCTCTAAAAAGTATTCGAGTATAAGTGAAATGTATTATTTTAGTTTCGTCAATAATTAATTAATTAACAGAAATATGAAAATTTATAATTACATGTCATATAATTGATGTTTTACGATAAATAATTTTTAATGTACGAAACCAACGTAGGAAGTTTTACTTTTACTCGAATCTTCTTTGAGAAAATGTCTCAAACATTCTCGCAACAGCCGCTCAGCGGGGCCAAGGCCTGCGCTGCCCAACCGCGCCTTCGCGACCATGGGCTCTGGGGTGCGGACGCATATGCCACGGCCAGGTGGTCAGCCTGACGCGAAGCCCCCAGTGTTTGACCCAAAGCAAGCTTGGTCCTCATTTTATAAAACCACTCAAGGGATTAAATGCTGACTCGGCCTTAATACTTCATGGGTAAATGAAGAAATTTCATGAAGTTATAAAAGTAGAAAAGATACATTTATCTCGATAATTAGTTTAGAAAACATTGTCTGATATTGCCTATCACTTTTGTTTTCTTAATTCCAAGAAATGTGACAAAACCATAAATATCTATGATTGAAATTTTTCAGATTAGTTTAAAAATGGTTATTTCATTCCAGCCAAATAATTTCATCCTGAACTAATTACTAAGTAACAGATCTCCAACAGCTGCCTTAACAGGCATTCATGGAGCGCGATTCAAGTCCAATGGCAGAACAGTTGAAGGCCAGTATGATGAGCATTTGATAACGAAATTGCCTCTTACAAAATCAAAACGATTCAATTACAAAATACTAGAACACGAAAGGAGTACTACTATGTAAATAAGCATAATAATTTGTATTCCCTTCAAACATATGCTTTCACAGTATGAGTCGCACGACTAACGGAAAACACTAAGTTTGCTACAGATTAAAAAAAATGATTAAGTGGATTTGTAAAAGTCTCTTGAGTTCAAATGCAATCTTCAGTTTAATTCACCGAGAATAGGTACTTTCAATATGTAGAATTCAATTAATGATTCAATTCACATAATTTTTTCGAAAGCATTCAAGGATTCAGACTTTATATAACAAAAACGAAGTTTCGTTTAGAGAAACTCTTAAATAATTTCGACGAAATTTAGAAAACATGCACAACACAGAATATTTTTTTTTTGTTGTGTTTCTGTTTTTCAACATTTAAAGCATTTAAAATTTTTTTGTTGACTTAAAAGTAAAATCGCATGAAAAGAATTTTCTAGCTATTTTTATTGCATAGTTTCAATCGCAGGAATAACACATTCGTTATGGTATGACACTCATGATTATTTAGATCTCAAAGCTTCGTAAAAATACTGTAGCTTTAAGATTAATTTCCTTGGCACAGTTTTAGAATTTGAGAGAGAAAAAAATGTAACTCACAAAAAGTTCTTTCATTAGTATTTCTTCTTGATAGCTGTCTTTATCATCCACTTGACAAATTGCCTCCCCGTTTATCGATTGTTGATATTTGCTTGGAGTGTACATCAAAGAATCGGGGGTGGTAGTCTGTGTTAAAGTTTTAGGACTTCCTAAAATTATTATTAAACATATGCTGAAAATTATTCTTTAAACAAGAAAATGAATTTTTCAATAAATCATTATATGCAATATTCATGATTTAAAACGGAAGTTCTAAACTTTCATTGTTATTTCTAATCATAATACAAGCGTAGATATTAAATCATGAAACGTGTAAGCATTTATTTTGTAAGCGTATGCTTAAAAAAATATATGTTTTGTAAATATTTGCTTAAAATTAAAATTTAGTATCAAAATCATACACCCTTACCTCTTCCATGGTTGTGTCTATTCTTTTTTCTCTTTATAAAGCAAATGACTAAAATAATATTGAGAGCAAGCAATAATGACCCCACGACTGACACCACAATCAGAAGAACTCGTGGCAATTCTTCACTGGGGGCATCTAAACTGGCACCTGTTGGAGATGTTGGACTGCCCTTCCATTCTAAGTAAAAGTAAGAAGAAAAAAAAAAGAAAATAGTCACATTAAAAAATTGTCTAAATTTGTACTGATGTAATAAGCTATTAGTCTAAAATTGTACTAATGTAATAATATTTAGATCTTTCTATCAACTTTAAATCTTTTTCAATATAACTGGTTGTTCAAACTTCTTCATAAGATGATTTTATTTAATCTACAATGAATTAAACATTGTAGTCACTTTAATTTTTACGTAGCTGTTTAGATGAAAATCTAATCGTAGCTGTTGCAGATTAGATGAAAATCTAATTTGCAAAAAAATTCTTTAGTACGTCTGAGTTCTTTGTTGCTATTTTTAGATTATTTATGGCCTGAATCTTCATAAAAGCCAGGAATTCAACTGAACAGCAAGATTCATTCGATATATTTTTTAAAGTACCTAAATTTTAGAACATCGTCTCTTCAGAATGCATGAAAATGAATATTGCTGCTGTGTTAAACGAATAATTGTATAAACGGTCAGTTTGCTTTGAAAATACTTTTATAAAAAGAGACGATGTGGACGTAAAACTTAACAGTAATTTAACTATCAATTACAGAATAAAGAGGTCAAATCTTTCGGGGGGGAAAAACATTCCCTCTCAATCGTTATTTGAACATTGTGGTACTTACTTTGAGTTATGGCGCGTGTGTTTTCTGTGCTGTAGAGGCTCTCTCCTAGCATGTTTCTTGCTGACATGCTGAAGCTGTACTCCTTTTCGGGTTTGAGTCCAGTGATGATAAACACTGTAGCGTTAGCGGGGAATACATCCGTGTATCGGGCTTCATCGGAGCCTGTCTCAGCGTATCGAATGCGAAACTGCTGTGGAAGACCACTGCTGTATCCTGGAGTCCAGCTCAGAACGACACTGTCAGAGGAAGAGTTGACTATGCGTATGTTGTACGGAGGATCCGGTGGGCCTGAAAGTAGAAATGTTTTCGATTCGTCGCTTATTACGCCTGTGCAGGTTTCGCTGTAATTAATGATTAATAAGACAACAAAAAAGATGTTTCTTCATCATGTAACGTGAAACCTTGAAAAAAAGTACCTAAGCAATCAACATTTTTATCAAGTGATTTATAATCATACAGGAATATGAAAGTAAGTTTAAATTCTGTGGTTCCCATACTGCATATTCCTCCTAGAAGTGGGATTTTATGTAGTATGAAACTGCTCCACACTGAACAAATATAAAAGAAATTCACCACACTGATCAAACATAATAGGGTCATTCCATGGTGACTAACGTACCATTTGCAGCTGAAAACACGGATTTTTATGACTGATTAGTTAAAAGTAAAATTATATAAGTTTTTTCAGCTTTGCAGTTATTATTTAGATAATAAATAAAGATATAATAGTTTAACTTTGAGCTGCCCAGGTGGTGTACTGACTAAAGTTCCATTATATAACGCCGTGGGCCCAAATTTGATTCCCAGATTAAGTGTTTACTCGTCCGTCCTTTCATAGGAAATAATTTTTAGGTTTTTTTTTTTATTGATATGAAATGACCCAAAAGTTATTTTTCTTAAGACAGAGTAGGAATTTTAGTAAATTTTTGCATTATTTTATTAACTCATATTCTTCCTAGATTTACTGTATGTATCCTGCTTTCAGACTGGCAATAATTTATTTCTTTCCATTATTTAATTATCTTCTTACAGGATTTACGCTGTTGGATGGACGCATTATTTTTAATATTTTAAAATATATAAATCATATTTATATATTTTATATATTTTTATTATCTTGAAAAGTAAGCAGTAAAAGTGCAATTTATATGAAATTATTTATGTAATTAAATATTTTATATGTGCATTTTCTAATAAACGAACATGAACATTTTATTTATATTAGCCTTACACAAAATAGCCTTGCACAAAATTTATATTAGCCTTGCAACGTGAAACTTACCTCTTCTTCTCAATTTCACCTTGACGTGGTCGTGCCCCAGCTCGTTCCTTGCCACGCATGTGTAATACCCGAAATCATTCACTTGCAAGTGCTTCACGAAAAGAACACTCTCCCACGTAACGTCATCCAGTTGAGCTGCTTGAGAGGCATATTTCACGCTGCTGAATTTATCTCCTATGACACCACCGTTATAGGACCATACGAAGCTGATGGCTGGAGCACCTTCGGCCAAGCAGACAAGCCTCGCAGCTTCGCCCTCCTCTCCGGCAACGTCCGTGAAGCCATGGGGTAGTCGGACTTCTGGTTTGACTGTCAGAAAGGAATAAAATGTAACAATAAAATAAATGCGAACAGAACTAAACACATAGTCATAAGTAAGCAAAGAGCGGAAATCAAGACTTTCAAATACAGGTGTTCTCTTTATCAGCTCACCTACCCTGAATGAAAACTGTTTAAAAATGCATATGCCAGTTACTAGATCTCTTTTATGTAAAAGTAAATTCAGAAAGAGATGTGCCAATAAATTCAGCAATTCTTAAGGATTTACTAAAGTAAAGCATTGATATATATCACATTTCTTATGTCTAACTGCTCGAATGGCTTACCATTTACCAATTGCAAAGCGATGACTGTCTTGTCAAGAAAAGCTTGGAAAGATTTTATTCATGATAAATCTCTGTCTACAGGGGTTAGGATTAATGAGGATGTCATAAGTAGACATTTAGCTCTTTCATCCCGTCTTAGACAAATAACCCAGAGATTTAGCATGAACGAAATCTTTCCAATCTTTTCTTGTCAGACAGTCATCGCTCTGCAATTAGTAAATGGTAAGACATCCGAGCAGTTAGACGTACGAAATGTGATATATATCAATGCTTTACTGTAGTAACCAAAACCTTAAAAAATGCTAAATTTATTGCCACATCTTATTACTGAACTACAAGAACTTTGACAGCAATCTAGTACCTCCAAGAATGATCTTAACTGCTGAGTTTCTGGAAAACTCTTTTTAACCAGCATAGTTCTGATTTCGACAATTATCTTACTGTTTCGTGAACACCACAAAATTTAAGCGCTTCATATATATCGAAGAAATTTCTAATACTATCGAGCCATGCCCGTCAGTAAAACAGCAGCTAAATTTTCATCTTCAGTTGAAAAAATCGGAGAAAAAGCTATCTATATTCGACTGGAGAAAAGGCCTCACCAGTTCTTTACTTTATCCGTTTAGAAACAAGGCCACCTCGGTTGAAACGCAACAATTCCATCTCATGTACTGAATGCAAGAGAGAAATGCATGTAAAGCGCGATAATATAGCGGCAAGATATTTCTTTCATGGAACTGCTATTCCAAATAATGTGTCATTCCATATTAGAGTTTCTTGCAATATTTTATGTGCGTGTATAAAATTTCTCTAAACCAAATTTAAACGATAAAAATAAAAACATCAAAATGTAACAAGTTTGACTTTTTATTTTATTAAATTAAGTTTTCTGAGTTATTTCAATCATTTTTTTCAAATATATCGTCAAATTTAATTTTCCTAACGTATTTCAATCATTTTTGCAAATATTTTTTCAACTTTCAGTACTGTGTCTACCTAAAATGTCAGGCCTAATGATTTAATTTTTTTATCTAACAGCTTACAATGTATAGCAAAAGGGATCCTTTTCCAGCTGTTCAAACTTTTCCATCTGTGTGATTAGAGTGATAAAAATTTTCTCAGACACACTGAAGAAAAATATGCCACTGACATCTAGAAAATAATTGGTGGCCTATAAATACTAGATCATAAAACGAGACACTTATGAACTTACTTATACAATTTTTAGATCTCTCCTCTATAATCTGGTGCCTGTACCCAGATGAAAATATATCTGTAAATTGCTGCGTACGCTAGCGGGTAGACTCGCAAACGGTAATTCTATTGCTCCAAAAATCGAAGGCTAATTTCTCGTTAAACGAACTAGTTATTCTGCTGCGATTAGCCAGAATACCACGGACTAGAAATTATTCCAAGTTTTCGTCTAACCAGTTATATATATCTATATGTTTATATATATATATATATATATATATATATATATATATATATATATATATATACAGGGTGTCCAGCCTTAATGTGACCCAATAGCTAATTCCCGAACCGTTCGGTTTAGATATGCACTTCCAATTTAAAAAATGTTTTTAAAAGGGTAAAGAATATTTTTACGTGCTTTTCGAACCAAAAAACCCATTTAGAAAAAAATTACAAAAATTAAATTTTTATACGGTCCCCAGGTCCTATCACTTATATTAAGGAAAAGATGCAGTACACAAAAACAAAGTAAACACAAAAAGTTTCATTTTATTACGATAAAAACTGACCAAGTTATGGAACTTTGAAAATCATACATTTCATCCATTTTCTCGGCCAATTTCAAGAAGCTAGTAAGGGACCGTCTCCAAAGTGAAATGAATTGGAAATCTGCCAGGAAACTTTCGCTCTTGCACGTCACTCTTATGTAAATCCTTTTTAAATTTAAAAGTACATACATTACGTTAATATTACAATAATTGAGTACTTAAGAAACAAAATTTATTCTGTGTACGTGTAAAACATAGATAAAATAAAATATTTTGGACGAAGAAAACTTTTCAAAAGCAGTTCCAAAAAAATAGACTTATTTGCCTGCGGCTTCAGACTGATTTGCTGCGATACTGATCATGGCGAACGTTAAAAATCTGTTGTGTAGTCGCTTGCAATTGCATTCAGCCGTATTCTAATATTACGAATTCTAGTATGAGAGAACGAGATGTATACAACTGGTCTCCAGGCATTAGCTCCTGCGCTAGGACTGGACGATAAGGAAATGCACCGTACGTATGTAATATATTCCACACCATCGATTTTGAGTAGGAACAAGCCTTGCTAATATCCTGGACACTACTTTCAGGATGAACCAGGGCATATCCTAGAACATCCTTAGCCGGTATCCGCAAGGTTGATGGTGTGGCACGAGACAAGGGAATACGTCTATGACAACTCCCAGTTCTATACAAGCGTTGAACAGCACGGGCAATTGTACAATAAGATAGATGTCTTCGACTGGGAAATTTAATGCCATAAAGTCTTGCCGCCTCTCTCTTATTTCGATTACACTGCCCATACAACAGTACCATTTCGCAGTATTCTTCATTTGTATACATCTCGTTCTCCTGTACTAGAATTCGTAATATTAGAATACGACTGTTTGCAATTGCAAGCGACTACACAACAGATTTTTAACGTTTGCCATGATCAGTACCGCAGCAAATCAGTCCGAAGCCGCAGGCAAATAAGTCTAAGTTTTTGGAACTGCTTTTGAAAAGTTTTCTTCGTCCAAAATATTTTATTTTATCTATGTTTTACACGTACACAGAATAAATTTTGTTTCTTAAGTACTCAGTTATTGTAATATTAACGTGATGTGTGTACTTTTAAATTTAAAAACGATTTACATAAGAGTGACGTGCAAGAGCGAATGTTTCCTGGCAGAGTTCCAATTAATTTCACTTTGGAGACGGTCCCTTACTAGCTTCTTGAAATTGGCCGAGAAAATGGATGAAATGTATGATTTTCAAAGTTCCATAACTTGGTCAGTTTTTATCGTAATAAAATGAAACTTTTTGTGTTTACTTTGTTTTTGTGTACTGCATCTTTTCCTAAATATAAGTGATAGGACCTGGGGACCGTATAAAAATTTAATTTTTGTAATTTTTTCTAAATGAGTTTTTTGGTTCGAAAAGCACGTAAAAACATTCTTTACCTTTTTAAAAACATTTTTCAAATTGGAAGTGCATATCTAAAACGAATGGTTCGGGAATTAGCTATTGGGTCACATTAAGGCTGGACACCCTGTATATACATGGGTATATACATATGTATATATATATATATATATATATATATATATTATATATATATATATATATATATATCCGTTTCTTCATTAATATCTCTAGTTTATATGTATGCCCAAATTTCCAAACAAAATTATGCGTCTCAAAAAATATTACTGCTCTATTGTTTGTCACAAAAATATTTACTTCTTTCAGGTTTTGTTTAGAAAACCCCTTTCCTACTTCATAAAAAGAAATTCCAAGTGAATAGATGGAAGGAAAAGCAAAGCTTTAGTTGTCATTCTAGTTTAAAGAATGGATCGTGATGATACGGTAAAGTAAAACAGACGTGAAAGGATTTTTCATTGCTTCTCCCAACAAACACTCGTTCTTAAAAAATCCTGAAAATATATGCACTGGCGAAATATATATATATATATATATAATTATTTGCATTCCAAATAAATATTTTTGCAGGGGAGAAAGCAACACTCACACAGATACAGATGATTGTGTCAGATATTTTTCATTTATCCATGACAATGAGTCCATAATATTATGCTTTGAAAAATTAATGTGGACAAACGAACTGCATTCATAGTATTAGCTCAGACAGCGTCTTAAAATTATGCCCAAACAATATATTAGACAATATTTCAAAATGCACTCCCATGCTTGACCAATACATGTAAAAATTGAAATATGATTTTACTCCTATAGCTATTATAAAAATTTTTTTTCAGAAAAGATAAATGCTATTTTCATGCAGTAAATAAAGTATTAAGCGATATATTTTCAAAATGCGAATAATGTGTAATATTTTACTAGCTGTTTGAATTGAACGGTATATTTATCCAGATTCAAATTCGATACTCAGTTTCATATTTGAAATTAATAGCTTTATACCGATGGAAAAATCATTATAAAATTGCTTCAATGTAATTTTACATAACGTTATTATGAGTAGTACAACAGCAGAGCTTTTTATGATGTAAAAAGTTTGTTTCATACTTTCAAATGCTAGTAAAATATATCTAGTGGATTTTGCTAGAAATAAAGCTATTTTAATAGTGTTATATTATATTCTAGTATTATAATTCAAGAAGTTCGCCGTGTCAACCATGTTTTATTTATGCAGGTGACTCCGTCAATTTAACTATGATATATCTTTGCTTCGAAACTTTTAGCTTTTGTTTAGTTGTACAAAAAATCTACTAATAAATCCTCCCAGTTAAAATATTTTGTAAAGAAAAATCAACATAAATTTTCCCGATTAGCGTGGCACAATAAAACTCAAATATTCCTAAAAAATAATCTTTATAAATTAAAATATTATGACTTCTAACCTATTGCCTGCTTTGAATATTTCTTTGTTCAATGAAAATTCGAGTATAGATAATTCTATGAAAACAAATCGTATGTTACAATGTCTTTCTAACCGTTGTTGCCCAATTCCATATTGTTCTTCTTTTATTTGCATCTGTGTTAAATTTATGTATATATATCTATATATAGATAGATAGATAAATAAAACAAGATATCATATATATGTGCTATTTTGTTCTATCCCACCATATAATTACTACAATTACTGTAAATAATCAAACTTATTTGGCTGTTTAAATAATGTAAATTTTCCTTTTTTTCTTCTACACTGCCAGTAATAATCGGCCACTAAAATAATCTCGATAAAAATTATATGGTACTTACGTATTATTCCGACGGTCATTACCGCCAAACAATTTTTTCGCCAAATGTGACTGTTGCCAATCGTATTCCAAAACATCAACAATTTCATGTGTCCGGCATTTATCTAGGCAAAAAATTGCTCATCTTGGAGGACCGCCGGGATTATACGTAAGTAAGTACCAATTATATTTTTAGAAAAGTACCTTAGAGACTACTATTTATCTTGGAGCTTCTTTAATTTACTCATATCGAAAGTTGAATTTGGTTATTCAAGTGATTCTTTTCAATGAAATGAGAAAATTTTAATTGCCGAAAATGTTAGTTGAAATAATAGAAGCAGTTATTTATTGCATCTTGTGCGTAAAAATTATTTTTATTTATTTACTCCGAGTTAAAGGGGGGGGGGTAGTTCTTTATCCTTAATGAAACTCTTTAGAGGTTAGTTTGTAATTCAGTAGAAAAAGAAAAGGCAAAGCACATAAAAAAAACAAGAAAATATTTTACTGGACACCAAAGAGACTGCAAATTTGTAAGTTAATTATGATGAAAATATAAGGGATCTGATAATAGTGAAAGGAGCTTTCTTCAAATAACGAATTGAAATATTCACTTGATTTGAGAAAGTCAAAAATTGCAGATATAAAAAAGCGTCAATTTTGTGTTATTCCCTTGAAAACTAGCTCAATTATTTTCTGAAAACCTTTCTTTCGCTAATTATTTTTCAATTTATTTTATATAATAATAATTCTGAAATTTGTTTAATTTAACTAATTGCGTTTTCTGATATTACGGAAGTATTTTTTTTATTATTTAACTATTAGATAATTCAGTCTCTAGTAGATCTAAATTCTTTTTGAAAATGATCTATTTCGCACAAAGGAGTGAAGAGAAGATTTGTAGATTCAATCATCAAAAAATATGTAAACTTTATATGTTGTTAGGTAGTGACAAATTTAATCATATATTTTAACAGAGAATATCATTTTTCATGAGGTAAAACGACTGAAATACAGTTTGGACGCAATATAAGTATTGATAATTTTGGATCTTTGAATTTAATTGCATTCTCTTGCTAATGTTTTCTTTTTTTTCATTCTTTTTCTGTTGCATATTACCATTAAAGTTTGTAAACATTTAATGTTACTTAACTGATACTTTTCCCAAAATAATATTTTTCATACGAGATAAAACAATGCATGAGTCAAGCAACAGATTTGTGTCTATTAAATATATCCTCAATGGCTTTTTTGTTTTTCCTTTTCAATAAAGGAATAATTCGAAAGAAAAAGATTTTAGCAACAAAAATTTATTCGCTTCTTTAGGCTATAATTTGTTCTTTAGTCAAACGCTTTTGTGACTGGTAAAAAGAAATTCGAAATGAAAAGACGGGAAAAGAGCTTTCTGTGTCATTTCGCTTCAAAAGAACATAGGCAGACGATTTCACAAAATAATAAATAAAAAGAGAAGGAAAGAACAATTTTCTCTGCTTCAATCATTCCTGCCTAAATTGAAGGAAGTGATGTGACTTACACGCCTCGAGCTGATTTCAAATCGCTGAAAAAAAACTCGATTTAACTTGAAAAATGATTCAATGTTAAATTGTATAAAAACAAATTCTTAAGATATAAGTATTTGTAACTTTTATAAATACATGAAAAATAAAAACTAAATTTAGATAAGACGCCGAAATAAAGAACATTTTTGTTGAGTTCTTAAATACTAATTTCGAAAATTTCATTTCTTCTTCCAAGTAGGCGCTGTCTTAGAAAGATAATAATTTGTTTCAGTGGAGTGTTATATTTAGATCAGCGGTTCTCAACCTTTTAACGTCGCGTCCCCCAACAACCCCTTACGGTGTCGCCTTCCCTCACATTTTTCAGCATGCATTCAGTTTTTTAATCTTTAACAATGAACATTTAGTCGAATTTTCTACAAAATAATGTTATCAGTAAAATTTGAATGAACATTTTAAGCGAACATTTTGAGTAAAAATGAGAATAAATAAGATAATTTTTTAAAAACATGCATCATTACTTGTTCTTTGGTTTTTCTCGCCCCTCCCCCCGTGTAAACGCTGTGCGCCCAACTTGGGTGGGGGGCGTCCCACAGATTGAAAAACGCTGATTTAGATGAAAAACTAAAAAAGAGTTTATGTATTTTTATAAACTACTACATTAATTATTAATACCCTTTTAAAGGCGATTTTGTAAACCGTATCAACACTTTTTCTTGTTAATACAATGATAAGTTAGATCCATAATTATCTGGCACAATATAAAAATTTTAAATATAAAAATTTCGATATCTAGACCAACGGAGTCTAGATATCGAAAATTTTCGTGGCAAAAATAAATAAATAAAAATGTTTGCAGACAATTGAAGATAAATGTCGAAATTGGCTTTGATAGCACCATTCGATAAAAGTTCCGAAATAAAAGCTGAAGTGTTTGTTACTGGTTCTGTGTCAATAATTACTGTTGCACCTACTCTACACTGTTTACGTTGTTCATTTTTGGGGCATACATTAAACATTAAAAACTACCTGAATAAAGAAACGCATGCAAAATGCTTTCACAGGGGTGCAGAAGGTGGAGAAGTCATCAATTACCTTTAGTTCTGATATCTCATGTTTAATCTATTCGCTACAATCATTGCAAATGCACAGTAGTGAAGATTCACCCGTCTTTCCTACTACTACATATTAGAGAGAAAAATAGAAATCAGTCTTTTATTATTTTTTCTATTTATGTTTTTAAGGATTATAAAAGGACTCAGCATGACTTTGTCCATATCTAGGCTCCATATGAATTACGGGAGAGTTGAGTGAAGATTAATAGTCGCCGTTGCTAAGTTTACAACGATAGTCAGGTTAAATATGGGTTCCAGGGGATGTAGCATGCTTGTAAATGCCAACTCCAAATATATTATACAATGAAGATGACCTTCCCCTTTTTCCCGTTAGAAAGAGATGGGTTTTAATACTTTGACTCGCGTTAGCTGTGCCGTGGAACCAACTTATTTCAGTGCTTTCATTACTAGACGCAAAGAAGTATGGTTAAATGTTCACAACGCTGAAAGAGGTTAGCCGTTGGCATCGATCCATTTAACCACCACCAACATGGCGATCGATCGAATAGCACATCTGGTGCCACAAATAAGCTCTCTGAAACAGCTGGTTGAGCGGGCAGAGCCAGCTGTGTCCGGAGACTTCTTTAGCTCTTAGCGTCAGAAGGGCTATACGATCGATTAACATGCTAATGGTAGTTAAATGGATCGATGGCAACCACTGCACTTTTTCAGCCTTGGACAGTCTATCCGGTTGGTCTTATTGATGCGAAAGTGCTTCCGCTTCAACAGGTTAAAAATATATTGATGGACACGTCATCAATCAAATACCGAATCTTCAAATCATTTAAAACAATTCGACAACTCAGCCACGTAAAGCACAATCCAAATATCCCCGCAGTACTTTCCTCCCCCCCTGAATCTAAGTGTCACTCACGACTCACACTTGACTATGAGCTGGGCGTACTGGGATGCTTCCGTTCCGATGCCGTTGAAGGCCACGCACTCGAACTGACCAGCGTCCTGCCTCGTCACGTTCACCACGCTGAGCACGGACTTCCCTCTCTCCACGCTCTCGTGCGTCCGTCCCATGTCGAAACCCGGGCGCTTCCAGACGATCATGCGACTGACGAAGGGGTTGGCGATGGCCTCGCACTCGAACTCTGCTGTCTCACTGCTACCGACGACGACCGTCCGTGTCAGTCTCGTAATTTTTGCCGGGTCTGAAAGAAAGAAACAGTCGTCACTAAGAATCAGTTCAATGAAAGATTAGGTACTTACGTATTAGCCTTTCGACCATTTTCCAAACGGCGCAAGTGTATCGCTAACACTGGAAAAGCTATCAGTCAATTTCCAGTTACTAACATTTGCTAATCGCATTTTTTTTTTTTCACAGCAGACAGTCAACTACTTCTTCGATGCATCGACATTTTTAACCACGCCAGCTACCGAGTGTACAAAAAATGACCGACGTTTTGAAAAGCCAATTTAAGAAAAACGGAAAGAGAAGGAAATGTACAGTTTGCTGCATTCTGCCCAGACAACCAAGAAATTTATTATTATCAATTTTAAAAAATTATTTACAAAGTTCATCAACAGATGGCGCTGTTGAATAATAAATACTTTAAAACAATGTTTCAAAAAAAAAAAAAAAAAAACACCTTTTGCAGAAACAACGCGTACAGTCTGAGGATAAATTCGCAAACGCCCGTTCAAACACTTCAGTTGGAATATTCTGACAAGCAGCAGATATATATTTTTGCATTTTGTATGTTGTGACGATACACCTGGTCTTTTATGGTCTTACCTGGTCCTCCACCCCCCCCTAGAATAAAAAAATCGCAGGGCGTCAAATTTGGCGTATAGGGTGACCAATCCATGCCACTTTGCTTTTGCTTTTCTGAGTCAAAGGGGCAATGTACTATTTGCCGGAAAATTTTCTTTGAAAACAGCGCCTCGTTGGAACAAAATTTTAGTCTAGGTGATGAAACTCCAAAACAATAAAAATACACTATCCCAGCGAATAAACTATTTTCGTAACATACTAGGATGTAGAAACAATACTGAGATGAAAGGAAAGAATGCGTACAGAATAGCAGCGCCATCTTTCGGCAAGCTTTGTAACCAATTTTTAAAATTGATAAGAATAAATTCCCTAGTTCTCTATGCAAAATGCAGCAAACTGCACACTTCCATTGCCGTCCGTTTTTTTAAACTGATTTTTCAAAGCGTCGGTCATTTTTGGGACACCCGGTATAAAAAAGAATTTTAGCCGATAGGATGGCTAGTGTCAATTTAGGGTGATCCACGAGATAATATGTAGCACCAAATATCGCATACAGTAAATTTTGCTTATTTTTGCACATTTATCACGAAAAAAAAAGTTAAGCAGAAAAACAAATATACCTTATTTAGTTTTTCTGAACCACTCTTAATTGTTCTGCGAGTGTCACTTTAGTGAAAGTAAATTTATTCTTAGTAAATCAAAACTAAACAATTGACTAATGCAGGGTATTCATAAGACGACAGTTAAATACTGTTGTTGTTGTGCAAATCAAAACTTACGAGGACTGTCTGCTTAAAGTAGGGATGCCTTGAAGGAAGGAATTTTAAGGGGTTCTAAAGCATATTCACGTTGCATCTGGAGAAAACCACCCAACACTTAGTTCAGCGTCCCATCACTCAGTCATTGGTAAGCAACGACAGTTAATATGTCACTTCTACGTCCTCACAGTGAGGACACCGAGGGTTAAAACACGATGCACTTTCAATTTATTTCATAGATGATGCAATTAAATACCCAGAACAATTAGTTACTACAGGAAACAATTTCCATTATTTCAAAGCAAGAACAAAGAGAAATAAAATGCCGAGTTAATGCTTTAGTGTAATTGCTTTAACTGTGCAGATAAAATATTGAGATTGCTATATTTAATAAAACTAGCTTCATTAAACTAAGTGGTAACAAATGAGCCGCTTGAGGAAAGAATAAGAATTTCTATGGTTCTCCCAGATCATTATGAAACGTTCATACTAAATGAGATCCATGCCTATTTAATTTCAAATAAAAGGATTTTGCTCCATTGAGGAACATTGTAAAATACTGAACAAATTGAATGGATTTTGATATTCTCACGGAATTGAAATCACAGCAGTAACAGTATGTAAAATAGTTTTCCTTTTGTTTCATAAATCTAATGATAATTTAGTTAACTTTTTGCTTCTTTTTTTTTTTTAACTGAAGCACCTTTAAAACATTTAATTTGCTTTGCTACAAGAATGGAGATATTTAAGTAGTGTATGAATGTCATTTTATAAAAAACGGGTACTTCACTCTCCAGAGTAGTTTATTAACAGAAAAATGAAATCTGCAGTACACGAAAAATAATTTGTTTGGTATTCTATTGAAGAGTAAGTGAAGAGTAAATTAAGCATATTTTTGACTATAGAATCACGATTTCTTCACCTGTATTGTCTGGTTCGATGTTTAAATTGCATATTTGTTATGAAATAAAACTATATGAAGGTTTTACTTATGTATTTATTTAATTATTTACTTATTATTATTGTTATTATCATTATCTTGAGAAACTTTTGTTTCATAAATTTTTATTTTTTCTTGCTGTTAGCTTTTTATGTACAGGGAATCCCCTAAATGTCAACCAAAATCTGCACAGGCAGATTCCTCTTTGAGAGTACATAAAAAACGGCCAAAAACGTTACCTGTACGGCTCATCGTTTTCGAATAAGGTAGGAAAAACAAATTACGACGCCACAGCCCGTGCTAGGAAAAACGGTTAGAAACATTAAATTGGACTGTAGATTGGATATGGAGGAACTCGGTTTTGTGGCCGCTATGACCATTAGATCTGGCACCTTTGAATTCCTTCCAATGAAAACATTCGAAAAAATTTATCTTATCACAGTAAATAAATGATTAGTCCCTCTCCTTAATGCTGTATGCATTTATATGGCACCAGATTGACGCAATGCGAGCAGTTAGCCATTACACGCCGCACTCAAGCACGGCGGAAATTTTAACTTCATTTTATGAAATCATATGCAAGAAAACCTTCATGCTTCCAATAATGGCTCTTTCCGTTCACCGGATATGACGTTTCTGCTTTTTTCTTGCATTTTTTTTTAAACTATGGGTCGTAGAGGCATCGTTCTCTGGGTACTTTTTATATACTCTCAATGAGTAATCTGACTGTGCAGAGTTAGGGGGGTATTTATGGGACACCCTATATAAAATGAAACGATTACTAAAAGAATTTTCTCCACTACACTAGTTATGAGACGCGATTCCACTGGGCTTCCTCGGTTCGTTTTCAGAATTTTAAGTTATGTTCTTCTGCTAGTTTGTGCTTTAAAGTATATTTGATAGATTCAGATTCATAAACACTGATCAACAAGATACACAGATTACATTCTCAACATAAAGCAACCTTAATCGAAACTGCAAAACCGCATTAAGAAATAATATTTGAACCAAAAAATACTACATACATTTTGTAATAATTTTTTATTCTAGGAAATAAATAATAAGTAAATAGAAATGCAATTGAACTCGATGAAGCGACCAAATAATTTGAGTGATAGTTATAGTGCCAAGTAGTTAGTTATACTGTAACAAGAGAACTTTTAATGAAATACTCCGTATGAGACGCTACTTAAAAAGTGATAATTACAAATACTGCATGCATTTTTATATTATTGGGTTTTCTAAAATACATCCATACGTAGCGAGTAAATGTGATTGCAGTTGAGCTCGGCTATAGCATCATTCAGGGAAGTAAATTACATAAGATGATACAATTAGTCCAAGCTTCAATAAACCCTGCTATCTCGCCAACTGTCTTCAGGCGAACCAATTTCACACGTTCGACTTCGCGCATGAATACGTGAAGGTGGGATATCAGGTCGGTACGTCCTGACTGTCTACACACGAAGGATTCTGTGCGTCTCCGGGCGATTCCCGAGGATTCCAGCAATTGTCTCTATCCTGGCTGCAGTCGAGATTATATCTACTTGCTTTAAGGAATGTTATTCTACTGAATTTACCATACAAGTCTCAGATTCAGAATTGTGGAAAGTGTTCTATTCGGATAAATTAAAACTAAAATCTCCGAAGAAAACCAAACAAAAATAAAAAATAAACGTATTGTGGCCGGATCGCTCATTCAGAAAATAAAGCACTATTAATCTTCCCGCAATTCAATTGGGAAAATCTTTGGTTCAGCCCAGAGCGCTGAAAAGAAAATTGGCAGCACCGTTGCCATGACAACGACTACGTCAGCAGCCTCTCCGGCATAGGGAGTATGCAGCTGATACAGCCGATGGAAGATTTTCTAACGGCGGCTGAACTTGAGAACTCGACTAACTGATTCGCTCGGACGAGAAGTGAGGGAGGGGGTAAGGAGAATATATGTTTGGAAAACTCTGGACTTTATATTGCTGAATTTATCAAGAAGGTAAGCCTGAATAGACGCTTATGAATGGACAATTACCCATCAAAGCAGTATTGTTTTTAAGTAAGCAAGAACTGGAATTTAGAGGACATGGCGAGCGAGAAAATTCTTTAAACATGGGAAATTTTAAAGAGCTTTTAAAATTATTGATATCTGAATTAAAACAACGACACTGTTCTTATGGGGACATCACTGACGGATTCGCATGTTTAAAAGAAAGGAGGATTGATTTGATTTATAAAAAATAAGTAAGTTTTCTTTTTTTTCTTTCTTCTCAAGTTATCGTTACAAAAGAAAATTCTAAGGAAACTTCGAATCAGACACGGATTAATGCAATTTTGAGGATAAGAGCGGCTGGTTGAAATTTATGTCCATTTTATGGAAGTAAAATAGGATCTCTGACATTTTTTATGTAATTTCTTTTTTTTTTTTCCTCGGTGAGGGCTTAATCCGCCAGCTTTCGAATTCAGTAACAAAGATTTTCCAATCCTCTCCGGAGGAAAGGGGGGGGGGGGCTCATATGCTTCCGGCTACACTAACATTTTTGACCACGGGCCGCCACTGTACTATACATGAACCGAAATGAAGTGTATTAAAATTAAAATGAGGTACTTACAGATGACATTGATATTGACACTTGTCCAAGTGACTCCTTCCGTATTTGCTGCTTCACAACCATATTCCCCACCATCATCTCTTGTGACATCGGACAATTCTAAAAGCGGTCCTCTGTAAACTGCTCTGTGCCCAAACCTCGGATTTGCAGGTCTGGCACTTGCATCTCCCATGTCGAGCAGTGGTAGACCGTTTCGCGTCCATGAGTATGTCACTTGAGAAGGGTTGGCCCTTGCCGTTGCATTAACAACTGTAGACTCACCTTCCATCACATCAAACCTTTCGGCAGGCTGAATCAAGAATTCGGGTTTATCTAACAAAAGACAACAAATCAAGGGTCATAAGAGTATCCTTTTAAAAAATTAATAATTCACGGAATAATGTAGGTAGAGGGTTAAAAATTGCCACCCATACTTGGAATGACATGGAGATTTATTACAACCTCAAATTTAAAAAAAGTTCCAAAAATGGCCAACAGATGGTGCAGGACAGCAAAACGTCAGTGACGCAGCATGCGAATCGTGTATAAAAACAGCTGTAATGAGAGAGGGAATCAGATGCACTCTCAATCACAGCATGTTGACATTACCAGAAAATGCACTATTAGTGAAGCTGTAGAGTCAGAATGGGAAATCTGCTACTGCAGCTTTGCGATCCTGTCGTCATAGGAAAGGTCCTTATGGAAGGTTCAGCTGTGAAGAGAATGGTTTCGAAGTTCGAAGCCACGGGTTGTTTAGACTACGGCCCCGTAGTGGCCGACAAAGCACAAGTCCTAATGCTGCTCTGACGCTTCAAGAAGAAATGGAAATTGCTGTACAGTGCTCCTCACAATATCGTCCTTCGACTACAACTAATGTTGAGGAATAACGGTCAACGTGTTGAGAATTTGTTCTGAAGTACATCGCCTTTGTTTTGTCATAATTTGTTGGGCTAATTATTACTTCTATACCACATGAATTGCCATCTGTCGGCAATTTTTTGAACTTTTATTGTAGTTGCAATAAAACCCCATATCATTCCAAGCATGTGTGCCAATTTTTACCTCTCTACCTACATTATTCCATGAATTATAAATTTTTCAAATGAATACTCATTTTCTGATCTCCGTATATGCACTCACGCTACGTGCAGAAACGTACAAAAATGATTTTCACAGGTGCAGGGTAGTTTTAATAACCATAAACAGCATTCTACAGATGAAACAGGTGAACAGATTGCCAGAAAAATTTGGCTAATGAATTGCACATGAGATGCGCTCAAGGATTATTTTTGAAAAAGTTTACTTCAAAAATTGTTCACTAGGTGGCGCTTTGAATGTAGAAATGAGCTCATAAAAGACCTAAATCAGTTTAAAAATGCTCGAAAATCCTAAAATAAATGCTGAAACTGTTTATATATTTTGAATTACCTATTTCCATTGTTAAATTTACTGTTTTTTCATGCAAAAGGCCAGTGAACACTTTTTGAATTACATTAATTTTTCGAAATTATTTGAGTGCATCTTATGTATAATCTAGACACCAAATTTGGTTACAATTCATTCCGTCCTTTCAGCTGTAGAATCCTGCTTGTAAGTAAATTTTAATTATAACCACCAGAATCTTTATCTTTTATACATACCTAAAATTCAGTTTTCGTGCTCTATGAACAGTCATTTTTACTTTATCATAATCTTATATATGAATTTCAGTTAGCTATATCACATGAGGGAGAGACATTCTTAATTAAAAATAACGTAGATCTCTTCAAAATTGTACACGATAGCTGTGATACTTTAAAATGATCATTTCACATGCATAAATCGGTTGTGTAAAGATTTAATGCAAATTTTGCTTTAATGCCATAGACTCATTGAAATCGCATTTGAAATTAGTTATGCACATATTATAAATAATTCTGTTTTATTTCACACTGTCCGAGCTTATTATTTTTAACCCCATTTGTGGAATTAGATAACATGCGCTTATAACATTTCGTCAAAGTTTTAACTAGTACTTTGAATTTTGTAAATTTTAGAAGCTTTTTATATGTACGAAATTTAATCCCCCAAAATGAAAATCAGTATGCCTACTTTGACATGAATGAAAGAAATTTACCTGTTTCGTTATTATCATTGTTTTTTTTTAAATACATACATCTAAGTGCATAAAAAATATGCCTGGTTTTATGAATATTTTATTTTATAGGTCAAGAAAGTGTCGTTAAGATCCTAATAATATATCTTAATTCATAAATCATTATGAGATACTAGTAACTTCGTTAAGATCCTAATAATATATCTTAATTCATAAATCATTATGAGATACTAGTAACTGTGCTGAAAATTTATTTCAATATTAAATATTTGAACAGAATTAAAAAATAGGAGTTCCATCATGTTTTATTTAAAGTATTGTATTATTAAAGTTTATAGAGTCATATTTTAAAATATATAAACTGTCATACTATAAAGATCTATACTTACATAATACGCGCAAAATAAAGCTATCATGGACGGTTCGCTTTAAAACATGATTGGTTGCTTGACATGTATAGGTGCTCATGTCATCAGCAGAGGTGACATTGAATTTAACCTTGTTCCTGGTAGATCTCCCTCCATTAGAGGCATCAGAAACACCATCGTGGGTTCCAGAAATAGACTCGCCATCTTTCCACCATAAAATTGTAGCCTCAGGATTCGAACTGGCTGTTTCGCAAGTTAATACAACCTGAAAATGAGCTAAATGTCTTAGATTGCAAAATTACTTCACGCCGACATCGCTTTCCATTAGTTTAGCAATTTCGTAAAGTATGAAGGAACTGAAGTGCATTATGCATATGTTTCAATCATAATAATCTATTAAAAGCTTTAAAAAACAATGAATATTAATACTTACTGAATCCCCGGCCTTTGGCTTTCTTGGTTTTACTTTGATTGTCACAGATGTTGGTGGAACTGTAATAAAGAAATATGATTACAGTCGCTTATGTTTTGTTAGTAATCGTAGTTTTTTTAATGGACAAACTCTAACTATTTGAATACAACCAAGCAAAATTTAGAATACTTAGGATTTGATTAAAGCATTTTTGGGGGTAAAATACTGGATTAAATTTGTAATAAATCTCAAACTTTAAAATGATTATATTTTTCATTATATCAATTGCTTGTTTAAAATAGAATAAATTAGATGCATTCCATAAACCTTCATAGTTTCCACTTTAGTAAAAATGTTCAACCATACATAAACCATTTAGGAATTCTTTAACAAATTTAAAAGTAATTTATATGGCAAATTATTTTATATTTGTTAAAGAATTCCTAAATGGTTTATGTCTAGTTGAACATTTTTCCTAAAGCGGAAAATATGGAGGTTTATGGAATGCATCTAAGCAAATTTAACTGCTGATAAGATTTACAATTTAAACAGTTATATAACTAAGAATGCATCTAAGTTATATTTAACTGTTTAAATTGTAAACCTATTTCTATAACTTGAAATATAATACTAAAAAAATCGAAAAAAATTTGAAACTGTAAAACTATTCTTCAAATAAGGTATATTATATAAACACACATGAGCAAAAATAATAAACTTATTTTATACTTATGGTTGGCTTCAAAAGTTAAATAATTTTACATTTTTCAGATAATCAAATTTCACCAATAAGTGACATAAAATTTCATTAATTATCTATCTATACTGTTACAGATTTGGTGCATTTTCACTCCTCCACATACCTGTTACAGATAGATGTACAGTCGTGAAAACTCGGCAATGGAGTTCGACAACTTTAAAACTGGCCTCAAGGTGTCCGACTTTCAAATTAATTCAATAAATTTTGAAAGTGTATTATATATTTATTTAGCCAAGTGTCAGACCCGTCTACCAGTTACGTGAGCAATGTGCTCTATATGTATTTCTCCAGAAACATGTCGTATTTGCTGTCTAACATCTGTTTGACTTAAATTGAAACGAGACTGAGAGAGAACATTGACGATATCCACTATTCATTTTTGTTTTGTTGTGTACACCAATACTCTTGGCACATGTCACCGAATATTTGCCTAGCCAGGATATAGGGCTAGGCAAAACGTCAGGCCCCGAAGGTTCTGACGTTAGCGCGAAAAAATAATAACAATCAGCATGTGGAACGTAGCAGTACCAGTGGAAAATGGTAGGTACATGGAGGATGACTTAGAAAAACGTGGAGCAGTTCACTTGTTGATGATCACTTACAACATCAGTTACTTTTTCAGTTCATTGATTATTAAATGAAAAGGTGCGATTTATGAAATGTTTAAAAGCGCGTTATTATTGGATTCCGGGTATCTTTGAAACTGCACAGTATAGTATGTTTTGAATGACAATTTTTTTTTAAATTATCGACGTGGATATAGTAGAGGACTACGGGTCATATAAGACATTGATACACGACGGCTAAGGCGATGAGTCATGGGTGTATCTATACAACCGTGGAGCTGCTAATGCGGCAAATGAATCAGTTTCCACAAGTGTATTCCTACTAGTATATAAGCAGGCATTACTGCGTGTTGGGTAACGTAGTTGACAGCTATTTTCTGTGATATTCCAACAACGAGAGCAATGTCGTCTATCACTATTAATTTCTCCTAGTACGTATCGTATATGCTCTCAACCAAGAATCTGAATAAGGTCTAAACTCCTCCAATATTACTGGTAATTCTCAGAGAAAGTCATTTATTTCAAAGGCAGGATATAAATAGCCTACAGTGTCTAACATCAATGTGAATAACCAATCGCAGATGGTATGTGGATCATGACAGTACCAGTAGGGAATTGTACATTGACGGACAATAGATGACTGAAGTAAACGGGAATCGATGAACAGTCGCTGCAAAGATGTAGAAAACTCACTATTTATCCAATGTCTAAAAAGGTATGATTATCGGATTCTGGGCTAAAATGTCAGAATTTTCGAAGCCGCGAGTGCGCAGTTTGTTAAAGTGTGTTTTGAATGACAAGGGCGACTGTGAAAATCAGCGACGTGGAAAATGAACTGAAACACGCTACATAGATGAATAAATACACGATGACTAAAGCAATGATTTAAGAAAAATCGGCATACAACCATAAGTAACTAATCGATCAAATAAATCAAGGAATGCTCACTGATGTACAGGTGCACTGAGTGGCGACGGTTGGCTTTTATCCGATGCATTCACGTTTTTCGCTTCATCGAATAGATAAACATTGACGCATACGTTTTGAAACTTGAGAAAACAAAAACCGTGGTCAAATGTGTACAAGCTGAAGCAAACAGCATAGTGGACTTGGAAGTATTTTTTTTCTGTAAATCTGTAGGTACACTGAACGTTGGTGAATGGAATTATGAATGAAAATCAGTATACATTCGCCTCTATAGTCACGCAGTTTTTCTTCAGCACGATAGCATCTTTAATAAGGAAAAGGTGACGTGTCATACGCATGTGTACATATGTGGTTAGCAGGGCACCAGCATGAGTTTACTGTACTTTCCTTGCCAACAAATTTTTGGACATAATCCGAATCAAGAATCTTACGGACCAACTCAATTGCACTGTTATTTTCACAGTTTCCAAATCGTACAACATCCTGCAACTGGCGACAAAAGTGCAAAATTATGTTTACGTATTGCCCTCAAACCCATGTGGGAATCCACCAGCACCTCTATGACTCTTTGCATCCCGTTTAGCTGCAGTTTTTGGGCGAATGGTAGATACTCTAGATTTTCATGTTCACATTAATGGTGTTGCTCCCTGTGCAAACAATCATAAAATATTTTTCTCATTTTTCCTCAAAATATTTAGCTCTTACATTTGTTTGTAAGTATAATTTCTAAATTGAGGAATTTGAGTACTGCATGATCAAAATTCTTTGTGTGGGGAATATCTAAAAATATTAAATATTGTTACAAGCAATATTTTTTGGTAAATGTTTTCGAAGATTGTTTGTCTAACTAAATATGCGTTAAATAATTTAATTCAAATATAGTTCATTCTACAATTAATAAAATGTAAAACTCTAGAACTACATAATTGAGCATTAATTTAAAAAATGAATTCATAGAATTTAGATACACTGGAGGTAATAAGAAAACAATATATATTTATATGCATGTATACTTACAAAGAACAGTTGGTTTAACTGATGTAGAAAGCGGTTTTTTTAAGGCGCTGTTTATAGCATCGCATCGATATGTGGCACCATTATCGCTTGCTTCTGCACGCAAAATAAGCTCATTAGTTGATGCAGCAGTTGTACTTTTCTCCACACCACGAATCTACAAATAATGTAAATAAAATTTAATCTGACATGGAAATCCTCAGAATATTTGATCCCCTTAAAGCCCAAGTGGTGTAACTCACATTATTCTAGTATTGACATTTTTAACAATTTTTTATGATAATAAATTCAGCATTGCACAGAAATTAGTGCTGTTACCTACACGGTTGCCTAGGGAGTTACAACTGCTCTTAATAAAATGGCTTTTGTTGAACACTTCTGTGAACCTAACCTATTCAAATAAAAAATGAAGTAACACCACTTTGGCTTTAATGGGCTCATTTTATGAGTTATACTTGCATAACATGTGAATTAATTTTCCAACAGTAAAAATAGGTCAAATTAGTTCTAAATTTTAATTAAAATTACGAAAATAACTATGAGAAATACAAGTTACGGAATTAGATTTTGAGAAGGGGAATTTGGAGCTCAAGACATGACGTAGTTTAGTAGCAAAAGGCGCAAAATATGTATACTAACAGCGAAAATAGCTGTTTTGTAAGTCTTACTAATAAAAAATACTTGTGCCATTTAATATCCTTGTGAAATCAGTGAATGAGTAAACTTTCGTTTGGTTACTAATTTTAAGCAGAATAATTTTAAAAGTTACATTGGACATTCTTGCAGTTTTTTAGGGAGTCAGACCCCCAAGTGATTTAATATCATAGTTCGAGATGATCATCGGTGTATCTGTGTGACAGTATCATCGGGGAGATAGTTCGATAATCCTAAAAAATGTTAATTAAAATAACTACTTTATTTATGTTTTGTAAATAGTAGATTTTAAGAACTATTGAATATGCACTCATGTCCATAAATTAAGGATAATTCAGAATCACACAGAAATTGATCTCTAAAATAAAAATTTCACCTGTGGAATGATCACACACATCTTGAAGAAGAATATGCAAATTACAGGAAACCACCAGATGGCGTGGATGGTACGTCACAATGACGAGAGTGTAAGAGAGGGGTATATAAGGAATGGTGGCGAAGAAGTAAAATTGTTCACAAGCGCTGTGAAAGCCTTTCAGTGCAAAAACCGCATAGTTATGGTACAAAGGAGGCATTTGGATGATGTTTTACGTGGCAGAATTATCGGACGACTGGAATGTGGACGTACCCAGCTGGAAGTATCCGAGGAACTTGGAATCGCCCAGAGTGTCATCTCCAGGCTTTGGCAACGATTCCAAGATGATGGTAATGTGAGTAGACGTTACAGCACAGGTCGCCTCCGAGTTACAACGCCGAATGAGGACCGCTATTTGGCAGTTACTGCCAAAAGAAACAGACGGAGTACAGCATCAGACCTGTCTCGTCAGCTCTCTTCATCTACCGGTACGACAGTTTTAAGGCAGACCGTGTACAGACGCTTAGGGCACATTGGTCTATATGCTCGTAGGCCTGTCAGATGTGTTCCACTTACCGCAACTCACTGTCGCCTGCGATTAACCTGGAGTAGAGAGCATGCATTGTGGACACCGCAACAGTGGTCTTGTGTGATGTTTTCCAGGTTTAGTTTGGAGTCTGATTCTCGCCGGACATTCATCTGGAGAGCGCCAGGTACCCGTTACCACCAAGAGAACACCATTGAAAGACACCGTTACGGTGGTGCAGGATGGCTCGTTTGGGGAGGAATTATTCTTGGTTCCAGAACTGACCTGCATGTTCAGAGTGTAACGATGACAGGCCACATCTATCGGGATGTCATTCTGGAACAACATGTACGTTTGTTTCGGGGCGCCACGGGTGCTGAATTTGTGTTTATGGATGACAACGCCCGTCCTCACCGTGCAAACATTGTAGACGAATGCCTTCAATCGGAGGATATCACCCGTATGCATTGGCCAGCATACTCACCGGACTTGAATCCAATAGAGCATGAGTGGGATATGCTTGGCCGACGAATTGCAGCCCGTCAACCCCCTCCCACCTGTCTACCGGAACTTCGGAGTGCATTGCTTGATGAGTGGTGTAATATTCCCCAAGATCAGATTGATCATTTGATACTCAGCATGCCTAGGCGTTGTCAGGCCTGTATTGCATCGTCCGGGAAACATACTCCGTATTAACCATCCTACTAACCATGTGATACCGTTTTTTGTAAATAGGTTCTTTTTTGAAATTTGGTCAAGGGAGTAAAACTTGCAATTTTTATTAATTATGTCAAGCATATAGCATCTTTTTTGCTCTTTACTTTTTGTTTAATAAATAGACTTTACAAATAAGTCAAATTTGTTTTGCTTCTTTCTCTTTCTTTGCCTGAACTTCATTATCCTTAATTTATTTACATGAGTGTATAATTAAACATTAATTGAGTTTATAGTCAAACAACATAACAAAAAATTAGAAAATCGTTTTTAACTCCTACACAATGATTTCAATTTCTTAACATACAACGATTCTATCTGAAACTAAATTTTTATTAATCGGACTACATTATATTTTTTTTGCAGAAGTGAAACATTTTATAGCTCAGTTATTCTACAACTGATGCATGAAAATGAAATAGCTTTTCAAAATACTTATCACATAAAATGACAGATTTTAACATGATTAAAGAGCCTTATTATGAAAAAGTACATTCATAAGTTAATCAATCTTTCTTTTTAATCCATATTTTAAAAAGATTTTATGAATATAAGAGCAGCATCTAAACTAGAACTTTTTAAAACTTCCCAAATGGACGCGTTCCAAAAGTTATGATTAAGTGATTTTGAACAAAAGGTTGAAGAGTTTAAACGAATGAAATATGGACCTTTTTATGAAATGCGTCTTAGGTTTCCATAAATAATGTATATATCTGTATAAATATTTTTATGTAACGTCTAAAAATAAATGTAAACACAATGAATAATTTATTTTCATAAAATAAGTTATTAAGAATAATTTTTACAATTAAAAGATATTTTTTTTTCAAGACTTACCTCTTTATCATTTTTGTACCATTTTAACGTTGCTTGGGGATTTCCACCACTGGATGAGCAAACAAATTTTTGTAATTCCCCAGCTTTAATTGGCTTATTTCCATTATAACCTGTAATTGTTGGCGCTCCAGGGGGATCTAGAGAAAGTAATTTCACGCTGCGGTATTTATTATTATACAAAGTACTGAAAATAAGTTTAAAAATGATGCAAAAATAACGAAATAGAAATGTTAAAAGAATCAAACATCTGTTGATAATTTAAGAAGACAGTGTACCGCCTTTATCATATAATCCTTCTCATACTTACTTTTCATGAAGTTAATGTAAATATGAAACAACTTCGATTCCCTTTCTTAATGTGCCTATTCAAGTATCAGATAGGCACTAGGCCAGCACTGCGTTATAACGTAACGGTGACTGTTAAGGTACTATTCCTGTGGAGGTGCCCAGTAGGCAATCCAACGTTGCCACTATGAGGGATCGATTGATTTTGAATCAACTCTATATGAGAGACCTAGTACATGGGTTGACAATCTCAGAAGTATCGTTTAAACTTGGAGTACATTGATGCTACGAGAGATTTTACGTTCATCAGCTCTCTTTAGCTCACATGATCATAAGGCAGTGCACACATCCTGGGTTTGTCAGTAATTGTAAATGATTTTCTTTAAATGACCAAAGGATCGTATTGTACTGTATCCTTGCTGGACACAGTTGTTGGATGCAGTTGAATCTGGGGCTTCTACTCTTGTCACGATTACTTTACTTCTTTGAAGTACCATTAACATAATGCCATTAACATAGAACAGGCACTGGTAGTGTACTCTACTGGAACGCATGTGTTTGCTAGACTTTTATGTCAGAACTAGAACCACTGAAAATTTGTGAACATTTTTTATTTTCATAAATAATGAAAAAAGCTTTAATAAATTCTTCTGAAATTTACTTTGCAGACGCAAAACGTTTCAATTCACGAATGCTTTACGACAGGAAATGCATGAGGATACCTCTTAAAATAATATAGTAAGGTAAATGTTGAAAACAACAACAACGCAAAATTCAAATTCCCTCCTCGTAGGCAAATGCCTCTCGTGTAATCTTGACATAAGTCAAAATCAAACAAACAATAAAATTCAAATTTTTAAAGCAGCGACATTCCTCAAACTCGCAAAATGATTTTTTAAATACGAGAAAGAAAATGATTGTATCGTTTAAAACTTAAAATATGCAACATAACTTTTTACAGCAGCGTTTCCCAAACTATAGGTATTAACGATAAGAATTTGGCTTTTTATTGAGATGCATTCTGGAGCGATTTATTAATCAAGCATCTATTTCTGATTCAATATTGTATTAGTGAAAAGAGGGTCTCTTTTAGATTCATTTTCTAAAAATTGTGTTACAATGTATAAAAGAGAAAAATTGTTCTGCAGTATCTAATTGGAGGTTACTTTATGATTATCATAATTAGTACATAAAAGCACACATGCATGTTTATAGAACAAAAACTTTACTTACATACTACAGCAACTGTCGATGTTTGGACTATTGTTTCACCCAATGCTTCACTGACGGCATAACATGCAAATGTTTTAGCATTTGGATCCTAAAAATCAACTCTTCATGAGATAACGGATTATGTTTTGGAAATGTTTGACAATTTATTAATTACCAAACACATTCTACAAACACATTCAATTTCCAAAAAGTTTGAGACCACGTTGAAAAACACATTTTTACATAAATGTATTTTCTAAAATATTTCAGTAATGCATTGGGAATTACTATAAAAATTACCAGCGAACTAAAAACCTTACGAAAGTACTTGTAAGCGAGCCTTAAAAACTTACACCTGAACTCTTAACGCATCTCGAAAGACACGCAACTAAGGCCACTATTCCTGAAGATAAAATTCTAAAGAAACGCCTGTTTATGGTAAATTCATTTTTTCATGTCTGTATGTGAAACAGCACGAAGGAACTTGAGAGTTTTAAATGTCTGGGATTGTTCACAAGCAGCACCCAAATAATGAGAAAAGTTTGAAAGTGCAGCCTCATTTCAGCCTTAAAATGTACTTCAGTAGCGTAAAACTGGAGTTTAATTGAGGGGAAAAAACTTTATCTTTCTTCAAGCTGAAAATATATAAGCATTCTGGGGAAAAGAATCTTCCATGTTGAATCGAAAGCATATTTCAGTTTGGGATATCTTTCCAAATGTGACTCTTCTGAAAAAAAAGTCGGGTTGTTATATTTAAAAAAAAGAGTTTTTACAAGGTATGTGCCCATAATAAAATAAACGTTTTCATTTTCGGGAGTGTTTTAAAACGTATGACTGAAAATACTTACAAGTACTTCATAGTGTTAATGTCTTTATTAAGATGTAGTTTTGAGTAGATTAAAATATGAAAATAATTAACTTTGCGTAGACAAACATTAATATAATTCTTTTTTTTTCTGTACGTTTTTGCCTTAACAATTTTTTAACTTTTAATTTAACACCTATCTTGAGTGTTTTTAAAAGATTAAAATGCGCTAATACAAAGGCATAAATCTATATTTGAAAATAAGCATATCCCATATTAATAAGGCTTAATTTTCCGAAAACGATTCGGTATAAACAATTAAGAAATCATGTTTTTATCGTACGATGTTAAAATAATGCATATTTGTTTTGTGTATCGTTATAAATAAGCAAATATATTTATATTTTTCAATGCTTTCAATGTTTAAGTAACACACACACATACATAAAAACTTTTTGACATTATTCAACAATATTGGGTCAAAAATAAGAATTCATTATTTTTAAACGTGTTATATTAATATTTCTGGACTACATGAAAATTTCAGCATTTGGTAGGATGCTCATTTGCCTTGGTCAGTCTTTGATTCTACTGTACTAGTCTTTGATACAGTGCATTTCTGAGAAATCTGTGTACTTTTTAGATCAAGGTACCTGACTTTCCTCAGCTGTTGTTTATTCATTAACGATAACGAGAGAATATAGCTGTTGTTTATTCAATAACGATAACGAGAGAATATTTGTAGCTTACAAGAGAAAAATGAAGTATGAAGGTCCAGAATTCTGGCCAATCATGTGGAGATCGATCTAACGGTCTGGAGTTTTGGGAACATAAATGGGCCTTAGAACCCTTTAAAATTGCTCTAATGAAGGCATCCCCCTCCATTTGGCAGATAGCCAAACGTATATTTTCCAGATAGATAAACGCATTATTGATACTTTAGCTAATGTGTCACTAGCCACATTGTACAACTTCCAGAGGGAATTTCAGACCAGTCTCTAAACGTGTGCAGTCGCTGACAGAAAATACTTTTAGCATAAAAGATAAATGAGCTAAAATTCGTCAAACAAATGCCGAAAAAAAATGCGTTTTATCCCTTCCATTCGTAGCATTATAGTGCGAATTGCAAATTAAGGTGTTTTTTCTTACTAAATCAATGTTGAACAAGTTTGTCTTTTTTCCCGTTTCTCGGATAGTTTTTTGAGATGAGAACGATAACTCCAGGTGGCGCTGTAAGAGGTTTCCTTGCATATCACATTGTTACTTTACTCACCTAGACCTTACTTTTATAACTATAGTTCTTGTAGTTCAAAAATTGAAGTGAGAACGGATTTTAGTGGGCACACTGTATAGAGAGTATTTTGAGGAGTTTAGCATCTGCTACTGAGGAATAAACATTTTCGTTATGTATTGCAGCCGGGTAAACCCTATTTTGAACAAAAAAAATGTTTATAAATATTGTGTGAATGAGATAGAGTGAATTTGTAAAGTAAACGTTAAACTTTGATTTTCCAGCTGTATATTTTGGACGTGTTTAGAGATAGTTTACTGTTCATATATTTAACATTCTTTTTTCTTTTTGCTTGTTTTTAAAACAAGAGATATACAATAGGAATATCACACACACACACACATATATATATATATATGTATAAAATGCTTAATTAAATAATCATATACTTTCGCTGAAGTTGACATACTAGATCACTGATTAAAAACATCTAATTATTTACCTGTGTTGTTCTTAATTATAAGATTTCAAAAATAATATTGTAATTAAAATGCACTTTCAAAACTACAAGCACAATAGCACTAAGTAATTTAGTTAAGCACTATCTCATTTTCCCACACTATTTTCGAAAATTCAAACCCATGCTTACTGTGCTAGTTTTGCATACTTCAGTATTTATTCACTTAAAAATATGAATTTATAAAATGTAGCATCCAGCGAAAAAATATTTTAAAAATATTTTTCTTTGATTTTGAATGTGGTATGAAAATTTAAATAAAAGTGTAATTACATATCTCTTTCGTGTAATCTTGACACCTGCGGTCATTAAGTTTTACGAAGATGGTGGTTAAAGTTTTATAATTAGCATGGATATATTAGACGACTTATTTTTTATTTATTGCTTTTATAACAAAATTATTTGTTTGATCATCATTGAAAAAGGGGCACAGAAAAACGTTTTATTCAATATCCCACTTAGGACTTATTTTTTAACAATTTCATAAAGGAAAAGTGAAGTACTGCCATATAAAAAATATTTCTCTAGTGATTTACGCTAAAAATTTTCAAATTAAAAATAGCATAAAAGTATTCCTTTAAGTAAAAACAGAAAAATTCTGTTTCTGATTATTTAAATTTACAGTAACGTTTAATTAAATTACAGTACGAAATTTAGCAATTAGAAGGAGGATATTCTGTAAATAAAATGGTACAAATACCATTCGTTAATAAAGAAATTAGAAGGAAATAATGGTATGCACATAATTCACTTGTACTTAGACACATTTAAAAATGTTACATAAATTCCACACTATGTTTTCCATAAGCTGAATAACTTCCATAACTACTTTCAAAAACATTATATCTTTAACACTAACTCAAAAAATCTCGACAAAAATGAGATTATACTTAATAGATGGATGTTAGACATAATTCAAGCATCTGATTATAAGAGGTGAGATCTCCATATATCCCGCAATACAGAAAATATGAAACGAAAAATGCAGGCCAAACGAGATATATTGTCAAAATATGTAAACCATAAGTGAACACGACTTATTCGATTATACCTTGGAAAAACCAGTATCTAAATTATTTTTTTAGAACCTATATAATGTGGAAATGATTTTTTACTGTCCACTTTCGATTAAGTAAACGCTTATTCACATATAATTTTAGAAATGTGACTTCTAAAATTATCTAATATCAAATCACATTAGATTTACCTGCCTGGACACAGAAACGGTGACATTGGACGATGTGACCCATCCACCACTGGTGTCTTCTGTTACGGCCTGAGTGGACATCATAGGCCGCCCATCTACCACCCACGATACTTCTACAGCAGGATTGCTGGATCCGGTAATACACGACAGCGTGATGGAATCCCCTATTCGAACTTCTTTTGGACCCGTTATAGTAACTTTCGTTGGAGCAACTGAATAAATATGACAAAAGGAAGGTGAAAACAAATTAAAGAACTAAGAAAACGAACTAAAGTCTAAAGAACTACGTCATTAATGAACGTATAGGATTATTGATTTGGGTTATGAATATAGCTTAGTATAGTACAAAATAGGTTACCAATATAACGAAAAATAAAACTAGCAGGGTTAAAGTTTGCAGATTGAGTCTTAAACTCTCTGTGGTGTAGCATCGTGCATATGGACACGTTTGGGCATCGAAGGCTTCGATGCCCAATCACAATTCCTCAACCGTTAACCTTGCAGTACAAGAGCATAGGAGTTGATTCTTAAGCAGATTTTTTAAGAAAGCATCTCTTGACGTTAGCTACTGCTTTTCAGAAATCAGCAAAGTCACGTACAAGTATATCGATCATTTACTACACTTTCCCATGATACAATTAACAGTAGATGCAATAAAAATGGTTGTAAAATCTCTCTTTCAACGAAATCCACTCTAAATAATTAAAAATGTAATTTCACTATAAATCAAATTTGTAATGTTTTAGTTAACTACGTTGCACAGTGAAATTAAGGGTTATAAAATAGTTGGTATAATTTCAAATATATCCGAATTAAAAATTTAGTAACTGATTGTAATATCAATTTGATTCAGAATTATAACTTTTCTTTTAACTCGACTAAATATTACAAATCGCAATGTAATAGCTTTACGGCCAATCTGCTACCTGTATTTATTATAATATTTCAATTAGCTATACGTTAATAATTTTAAACATAAAGCTGTGTTAACAAGTGCATAAAAAGTTTTCTTTATTGTGACATTCAAAACACCTTCTTGCTACTTCTCAGATTCTACTAAAAGAATAAAAGACTTATTTATTTTAATTCGAATTGTCAATTCACACAAAGTTTCTGTTGATTAGACCGTAAAATTCAATTTGTAACTTGACGTATTAAAAGTCGGAATTCAAAATCGCCAAATACAAACATCTTACAAATCAATATCTTTTAAAACTTAGTGCTGAAACAAAAACGTGAAACACGATTAAAAGCGTGATGAGAGGAATTTCCAAACGTAGTCGGAAGTCTTCCATTTTAAGATCAAAGCTTATTGTTTGTCATAGGATTTGCAACCACACAATGATTAACACTTGACCACTAAGTGGAAGGATGTGGCTTTTGGGTCATTTGAAAGCAAATTGCGTGTGTTTTTTAAGTGATTCGTGAGAGCAATATTTGTAGGAGAACGATTTAAAGTAGGCACAAGTTTTCATATGGGAACGTTTACTTTCTGTCTGTTATATTTGTGAGTCTTAACTTTGACTAAATGCAAATTAATAATATTCATATAAATATTCTTCTTGATTGTTTTACATTACTTCGGCAGTTATTCAATGCGTGCTTCCGAATAATTCCACTGACCAAAGTTTACTTGAATGTATTAAAATTAATAATACCAAAGTTCAAAATCTCAGATGCTGCCTCACTTTTCAATGTTCAATAAATACACATCATAAGTATTTTCACTTTATTTGAGGGTTTGTACTCCTAATCTGGCGATATTAAGAAATATGACATTACCAGGTTGGTTGTTACTACTCACTAAAAAGATTGTGCACTTACAGTGTATAAATGTGTGTACTGGGGAAGCACAATGTATGTGCACTCTCAGCTGCTGCACATAAATTGTGCACTCAGTTTGCACATTCAGGATGCCCAATTGATTGTGCACTTAATCTACATAATGAATGTGTGGTAAGGCTACTCATAACCGTGTACTCAGTTCTGCATTCCGGATGCACAATTGAATGTGCACTTTTGTCAGATCTGTAACCTCCCCGTTTTTGCGGGAGATTTCCCACCACTAATTGTTAATTACCAGGTTAGGGTTAAAATAAGGGCAAAAATTTAATCCAAAATAAAACTGTTTAAAAATTGTGGTGGGAAATCTCCCGAAAAGAACGGAAGAACTGGCAGTTCTGCTTTTGTTTTACTGATCGAATTTTTTACGCAGAAAGTAGCGACTAGCTGTGCTACACAGTTGCAAGCATTTACAACAAGAGATACAATGTTATGTGGAAGACTGCTATTGCTTCTCAATTCTGAAACAACGTATAAAATTTCGTGTGTAACTGCTTCCTTTGAATCAACATCTTGCTCATTTTGTTGTGAGTTCGTGCACTCTACCTCTGTTGACTGAACCTCATCATACACATTATTATCCTCAGCATTTTCAACTACTTCAGAGAAAAAACTAGGCACAAAAGTTACTTTTACGATCGTTGATAAGTGATATTTTTCAATATGTTTTCATAAGATTAAATACATTTATACATGCAATTTTGCACCCATCCTAACAACATTTAATCGGGAATGTTAATCCGAATGTAAACTGATGATCGCGAAAATGTTTTTTAATAGAAATCAAATTAAATAATTCGATGTACTTATTAAAAATGCCGCAAAAACATTCTAACTTCTTACAGCTAAAATAATAATAATAATAATGATAAATCAAAGATTTACCTTTAATTTAATAGCTAAAATACAAAACCGCGGCGCTGCACATCTTGCAGCGCCGCAACATAGCTGCCAACAGAAATTATATCAATTTAATTTTTAACGAATGGTCCTAAGAAGTACTTAACTAAATTAAATTTATGTATAATTAAGAAACATATTTTTAATTTAAGCTACATCCATCTATTCATAATTATATTTTAAAAACCTGAAATTCAATATATCTCTGACATCCTAAACTTTAGTCATGACGTCAATGTTCGTCAAACTATCATCCATTGATCGTGAGAATAGTATGACTCTCACGGATCGCGCATTGACGGTGCGCTTAGTGAGTGCACAATTTTGTTAGAGCGTAATTTTGGTCAAATTATTTAAAACCATGCAAATTATTTGGCCTCATCTCTTGGTTTTATCAAAGCTTGCTCATAGTTGCCAGCTCTACCGATTTTATCGCGAGCTTCTCCACCACTGATATTTTCTGGGCAATTTTTTACTTAATATTAATCCAAATTTTTTATGCTAAATAAAACTTTAAAAATTGTGGTGGAAAATCTCCCGATAAAATCGGGAGAGTTGGCAACTACGCATGCCTAGAGGTAACAAGCGGTATCACCTTCGAGAACGAAAACGGTCCTTTACTACATATATATATATATATACACAGTCCAGCCACATTAATGTGACCACCTGTCAAAAGCCAGAATAACCACCTTTGGCAGAGCGGACTGCTGCGAGACGTGCAGGAAGATAGTCAATTAGGTTTCTGAAAGTGTTCACTGAGATGTTGAGGCATGCCGACTCCAGTGCCGTGGCCATTTGCGCTAGATCACGTGGTTGAGGATCAATGGCGCGAAGAACTCGATCGAGGTGGTCCCACAGATTTTCAATCGGGTTTAAATCCGGTGAGTTTGCTGGCCTGGGGAATACGGTAAACTCATCCTGGTGCTTTTCGAACCACGCACAAAAACTGCGAGCTGTATGACACCTCGCATTGTCCTGCTGGTAGATGCCGTCATTCTGGGGATAGATAATGCGCATTTAGGGGTGGACATGGTCTCCAAGGCCAGACGAGTACTTATGCTGATCCATCGTGTCGTCCACAATGATGAGTGCATCCAGTGAATGCATTCCCCAAACCATAATGCTCCCTCCTCCAGCCTGGATCCTTCTGGCAATTGTTGCAGGTTGTTTGCTTTCAAGATTTTTACGCCGTATACGCCAACGTCCATCTGTCCGATGGAGCATAAAACGTGATTCATCGGAAAAAGTCACCTGTCGACACTCTGTGGACGTCCAGTTGCGGTGCTGGCGTGCAAATTCCAGCCTTCGTCGCGAGTGAACAGCAGTCAGCATAGGTGCATTAAAAAGGCGTTTGCTGCGGAGGCCCATACACATCAACGTTGAAGATACACTCTTGGAAGCCCCTTGGTTCATCTGGGCGGTCAGTTGCTCAACAAATGCACGTCTATTTGCCCGGACGCATCTCCGTAGCCTTCGTTCGCCTCTGTCATCTATAGTCCGAGGTGCACCACATGTGCCACGCCGCTGATTTTGGATAGTGCCATTTTGCCATGCACGGTATACTTTTACCACGACGGCACGCGAACAGTTCAAATTAGCCGTTTCCGAAATGCTTCCACCCTTGGCTCGAAAGCCAATAATCACGCCCTTTTGGACGTCTTATAAATTGCTACGTTACTGCATTACGCCAACGATTGAAATGCTTTCCGATGCCCAAGGACATCCTTTATGTACACTCCACTGCAGTGTGCTGCCACCTGATTTCTGTGATTGGTTATTTCACATAAACATCGGAAGTAGGCAAGGGCGGATTAAAGGGAGAGGGGGGAGGAAGTGACCACCCCTCCTCCGAAAATAAAGAAATTAATGTAAAAGATCCTATTTTACTTCCATAAAATGGATTTATACGTCAATCTTCTAATTAACCGCCCCCACCGACAAAATAACCGCCCCTCCCGACAAACTTGCATTAATCCGCCGCTGGAAGTAGGTGGTCGTCACATTAATGTGACTGGACTGCGTATATTCTAAAGGTGAGGATAACTGTCTTTCTTTGTAATCTCGTCCGATTTCTGGTAGTCGATACAAAACCGTGTCTATCCGTCCTTCTTAACAAGAACGATTGGTGAGCCCCGAGGTCCGAATGATTCCTCGATTATTCCGTTCTCCAGCATTCTTTAACTAGATACTCAACCTCTTCTCTCTTTGCATGAGGCACACGTCTTGGGTATTATTTGATTGGGGTATGATCAAAAACCAAATAATTCAAAAAATCTTCGTTAGAAGATTGTTTAATGCCATATTTTATAACTGAATTTTTCTGGCCTTTCTGTTTTCAAAGTCATTGCTTACATCATTTTCGAAAGAAAAATTACTGTTAATAAAAAGTGGTTAGTTATATTCCGGAGCAGTTGGCAACTCTGCATAAGCATGATTGATATAATTCGTTTATTTGGTCCAAAATCCCACTTAATCGAACAGCAGAACAAGAGAGCGAATAACAAAGTGATTAGAGGTCTCTGTGTAAAGCGGATGTAAAGCCTCGGACTTTGAAGTACAACCAATGAACTGAAAAGACCGAAAAACGTAAGTTCTTCATAGTATCGTTAACAACTTTTTAAACAGGTGTTATCTATTTTGAGTGTCTGTGTTCGGTGTTAGAGATGTACCGACAAAAAAAAAAAAAAAAAAAAAAAAACTGTGTAGAAAAATTGTGAAAGATGCACATTATTTCGAGACTGCCAAAGAGGTTTCTTCGAAGAATAAGTAGTTAGCGGCCCTAGCCTAAAACTGGGAAATGAAAAAAAATTGAAAACAAGATGCATTTAGATTTTTATTGAAGCGTATTTGATCGGCTGCCCTAGGCTGTCGCCTAGGTTCGCCTAATGGTAAAGCCGACCCTAATTATTTCTCACAAAGCGTGGACGTGATCAAGAAAATTCGGCGTATAACCATAAGATTCGCATAACCGAGAGTCGTATAAAGTAAACGCTCCAGTAGTGAGCCACTTAAGGGTACTTCCTCAAATACAATTTTAACTTTGGAGAAATTCTGTTAATCTACATTTTTTTAAGGTTGTTCAAACTCATTTCTAAAGTAATAATCATCTAAAATATCAAAATAATTGCCACATAATTAAAAAAAAATTGAATCTTCACCTCTATGCACCAGAAGTGGGCACAGCAAAATTTGGATGTACCAGTAGTGGGCATACCAAAAGTGGTCCATCTATATTTGTCAAATGTGTAAGGAAAATGTAATGATGTCGTAATATATAGAAATAATGACAATACATTAATGGAGCAGAATAAGACATTAATAAGACATTTCATTCAGATTTTAGTCACATGAGATTTATATTTTTTCTCAGAGAGTCAATTTTTATGAAAGATATGTGTAATTTCTCGATATTTCAATGTAACTCTTAGCCTGGGCATTAAGGATATTAAATATTTATATGTTATACTGAACAAATCACTGTGACCAGATTGAGTAAATTTTTATTTTTTGATTAGAGGTCAAATTTTGAGGTCCAGTAGAAAATGTAGTAGATTGCATTTATGAGTACATTAAATCTACTCAAAAATGCAAACTACCACATTTTCTACTGGACCTCAAAATTTTACTTACAATCTAATCAAAAAGTAGAAATCTTCTCAATCTGGTCACACTGAAACAAATCAACTTGCAGCTACTACAAAGACCTTTTTAATTTACAGTTTAGCTCCTGAACATTGGTATCTTCATCCTTCTATTTCGCAACGAGATTTCGGATTTATTGTAAGTTCAAATTATCAAAAATAATATAGTGGTAGGAAATCACCCGAAAAAAACTTGAAAGTTGGAAGCTATGCATGTGGCTCACTACTGGAGAACATGAGGAAAAGCATATACTCCACTGGGCCCTCTCGGCCCACTTCCGGAGCATTCAGTAAACCATTGATCTAAAAGTGGGCCACCCATCACTATCCATAAATTACTATTATAATTTTATTCAGTGATAATTTATAATACTTTCAATATATAATTAACTAATATCAATAACAATTTATTTTAAAATTACATAGAATACGTGTTAAAAAAGATTTTGACTGAAGACTTGTCTCTTAAGGCAATCACTAAAAATGGGCTTAGAATGCTTCCCTAAGGCACCGACTTCAGTAACAAACTTTCTTGTACCTAATTAAACTCTTGTACCTAACTTTAAGAAGGGTATTCGAAAGGGTAACGGTCTTATACCAGGTTCAGCTGTGAAGAGAATGATTTCGAAGGTCTAAGCCACGGGCTGTTTAGATGACGGACCCTGTAGCAGACAACCGAGCGCAAGTGCTAACGAATCTTAGACAGTTCAGGAAGAAATGGAGATTGCTGTACAGTGCTGTTCACAGCATTGTCCCTCGACTACAGCTACTGTTGAGGAATGACGGTCGACATTTTGAGCATTTGTTCTGAAGAACATCGTCTTTGCTTTGTCAAATTTTTTATGCTAATTATTACTTTTTTTATCACATGAAGCCAGGGACGCGTTCATGAATGTTGGGGCCATAGGCGGCTTCCTAATTTTGAAGCCCTTTAGTGGATGAGTAACTCCTCCAACAAAAATGGAAATTATCATATGAAATCTTAATTTTTCTACAACTAAAATGGCGTGCTCCCCTCCCACTACCTTTTTCTAGAGCATGAAAGGTAAAAACTAGTGATGCGATCCAGGACAAAAAAAAGAACACCCTGGTCTTGGCTAAAGATTACGAGATCTTTTATATTTTATATATTATAAGAGATAAGAATTTTGCTTATACTCTTAGTACATTTACATATTTATTTACTACTTACAACACTGTCTTTCTGCATTTCCTTTCTGCAAATTCGTTTATCAACACGTCGAAATGAAATTTTATTTATTTCTATTGTTCTCATCTATTGACAATAAGAATGAAGGGATCATTATTCACTTCGCGTACCTGATTTGAACGAACAAGCGAAACAGGTTCGCTGTAAAGACTGAATATATCCATCGCTACTAACGCATGACATGTGTGAACGTGGACGCAATGTTACGAACTGTCAACTTAAATTTGATAGTGTCAGTTAAAACTTCCATTGAAAGTGGATTTTAAAATCTGTTAAATTTTCCCAATGTGAATCTTAATTTATAGTCAGTTTTTTAGGTGTGGGTATTTGCAATTTGGAGGCTCTTCGTAACCTTGGGGCGACAGGCGGCTGCCTCTGTCGCCTATTGGTAAACGTCTCACTACATGAAGCGCCATCTGTCGGTTATTATTTTTTTTTTTTTTTGTGGGGCCAATAAAACCCCATGTCATCGCAAGCAGGTGTGTCAATTTTTACATCTCTACCCACATTATTCTGTGTATTATTAATTTTTCAAATGCATACTCATTTTCTGATCACCCTGTACCTTTGAAAATCATTGAAACAATGCCATAGTATAAACACAATAACGTATATGCCATAGTATAAACGTTATTTTGTTTAAAACAATTAGTTAAAAAAAAGAAAGGGTAAGAGAAAGAAACATGCGTTACTTTACTTAAACAATATTGAAGGATTTCCACAACAGTTTTTCCTGCAGCTCGAAATGCGTATTAATGCGACGCAGACAATATCAAGTTTCTTTCATTACAGCTCCAAATCCGTTACTAAACGGCTTAGAGCTAATTCTTGATACCACGATTGGTTATGGGCCAGTTCTTCAGTAATGTCTTTAATTTTATAGAAGTTCTTACTAAGACATAATTCTGGTTTTAAAGTTTAATATAAATTATCCTAATTTTTTTAGCTGACAGATCAGTAACAAAACAAATAATTTGTTTATTCACTTAAACTTCAATGATTTAATTTTATGTAGCATAAAAATAATCACCGCTTAATATAGAATATAACCCTGTAATCTAAAAAAAACGAACAAAGTTCTTTTCGTAAAATTCTTTTTGATATTTTAGTAATAATATACGTAAGTTAATCGCAGTCATTCCATTTACATAAAAACAGTGACAACTTTCATATTATTGAACACGGAATACATACGGTTAGGTTTATTGCAAGCAAATTTATTTTATTTCTGTTTGACTTCAAAGACATTTTTATTTTATTTTCTGGCATAGTTTAAATAAAGCGTGTGTTTAGCATTGCTTAATGCGCTTATTAAGTGTGCTCAAGTGACAATCATAGGTTTTTTAATGTGATAAAGAAACACTCCTTTAGTATCAGGAAGTATGAGAGATTTTTCAATAATATTGGAACATTGGCATAAGTAGGGAAAACTAATCTGTAGTTAAGTGTCCCGACTCCTGAAGAAAATTTCAATTTCTTTCGATAAATGATAATCATTTTAAGGGATGGGCGCGAGACGGAAAATTGCCGTATCGCAGAGCTGCCAAGTCTCCGGCTTTTTCCCGAAGATTTCCCACCACAATTTTCAGACAGTTTTATTTTGCATTAAATACTTGGACTTATTTTAAGCATAAATGCGTAAATAGAAATTAGTGGTGGGGAATCTCCCGAAAAAAAGCAGAGACTTGGCGGCTCTGGTATCGCGTCTCGCAAAACAGCCTGAAAACTTCGTCTAAAGAATAAAACAAGGGGAAGAAATAATTAGAAGCATGCAAGCTAAGAAAAGATTTTTAGAATTTTATATTTACTAGAATATACTACTGAAACTTACAGAAACGCCGAATGCAAGGATTATTAGGAACTCAGGAACACACAGAAAAAGATTTTAGGAAAAAGTGCGCAGAAAATATCCGTGTTTTTTTCCTTCCGGCTAAGTACTTAGTCTCATGATTTTTGAATTCCTCTTTCCCACAAGAGTAGTAGGAACTGATAACTGACTGGAAGCATTATTAAATAATTCACATATTGTAAGTGGGTGACTTTTAGCAAAAAGGTGCGTAAATAGCCAATTGTTTCTACCGTAAATTAAGGACATATGGAACATAAATTGGCTCAATTTTTTTAATTTTCAATTATCTGCCTAAAAAAAAGAGCAGACTGGGACGATTACATACATATATAATTTGTGTCGGTTTGGAATATCTAAACACTCAAAATATGGCTTTTAAAAAGTAAACTAGCATGGTTTGGCTAAAATAAAGCTTTAGTCTTTTGGCTTGGGTTTTTTTAGGCTTTGGCACACTTTTCTAAAATCTGTTTCAGGTAAACAGTTGAAACTTTCCCAAATTGTTTAACTAGTTTCTTTGAAAATACCTAACATTAGAGATCTGAGTGAAAAATTTTTGAATGACACACACTTACACACACACACACATATATATACTATATATATATATATATATATATATATATTTAATTATTTACTTCCCATTATTTTATTTATTTATTCATTTACTATATTCCTAATTTTTTTTAAAATAAACTCCACTCGCTTTCGTCCGTCGATGCCGCAGATCAAGTGTATAGATTGCCCAACCATTTCGGAAGACTATCCAGTTGCTTTCCTATATCGATGCTTTCTTCAGCTTCCGAACTTAAGTGCTTGTTGCTGGAAATGAAAAACGAGCTATTTCACCATTGGGCGTCAGTTTGCATTATGAAGACGTAACTTTCTAACAGAAATGATTCTGCTTTCCGCTCAGCTCTCTAACATTAGTTTACGTAAAACATAATTGTACGTGATCTTCAATCAAAGTGCTAAGTTATTTGGATGAGAATGCCAACTAGAACTCTTATCTATAGAAGGCTTTTCTAGATCACTGCTATTGCCTTCCTGTGTGATACGAGAGTATTCCACATAAAGAATCCCATCACCATCTACAAAAACACACAATATGGTTTTCTCCAATAATAAATATGTTCACAGACAAAGCCAGGGGTTCCGGAGTGGGGTCTTTAGCTCCTCCGAAAAATTTAATTTCTGTTAATTGCATGCCAATAATCAAGAAAGAAAAATAAATCTACCTTTTAGTTTTTAAACAGTTTTTAAACATTACTAATTAAATAATAGGATAAGGAAATAAATCATTGAATAATTTTGCATGATAAAGGTATTTTCATTTTAATGTTTAATTTAAGATATTTTCTAATATTTGTAGCATTCACCAGAAATTTTAAGTAGTTGTAATTTGTGTAATTAAAATTTTGATGACGACAAAGCGTAGTGCCGTAGGTGTTTTAACACTGCCTCCTAGACATAGGAAGCCTAACCGCTGCTACGTCACCAAGCCTCTACGTCATCAACTGGCCTTCTAAAGGTGACGTCATCACAGATTAAATTTCATAAAGTAAAACTATTCGAAATTTCTGGTGAATTTACTCTCATAACAACATTTTAATGAATTGACATAGAAAAATTAATATTACAAAAAAGAGCAGTTTTTATTTGTAACTAATTATATAATGTAATAAGGGACTAAATCACAATGAATTGTTTTGTGTCACGAACGTATTTTAATTTTTATCTTTCACCGAAGATACTTTTTAATATTTGTAGCATTCACCAGAAATCTGAAATAGTTTTACTTTATGAGAATGAAAGTGTGGTGACGTCATTATTCGAAGGCCTAATGATGACGTCGAAACTTCAGCGCTCAGGCTTTCTGTATCTAGGTGGCAGTGGTTTTAAGGGTTTATATATATAGGAGGTGTTGCTGAATTCCGGATCACATGCGTATCAATATTTTTAAAATTCTTTTTTCAGTCATTTTCATACTCCGTACAGCAAGAATTTTATCAGTAAAAAGAAAATAAATAAAATTATAAAAAGCTTATTAAAATACACAGCTGAAAATCATGGGACGATTGCTTTAATATAAACGCTAAATTATTTTGTTAAAACCAATAAGTACAAAAAAAAAATTTGCAAAATTAGTTCAAACATTTCACCGGCTTTTCCTCCAGCGCGAATCCACATTATAAGATGCACAAACAAATGCAAGCTCATTCATTACAGCTCTCAATCCGTCAACAGACGGCTGAGCGCAATTTCTTGATGCTGACTAGCAGGTTAAGACCCAGCGCTGCGACCCCGTTTTTAATATTTTTCAAGTTATCGCTTAGATAAAATTCCGGTTTTAAAATTTAATAAGATTCTAATTTTTATATTAAACATCTGTTTCAAAGGAAATAATTCGTTTATTGAACTAAAATTTAACTTAATGTCAAATTTTTATTTTTTTTTCCTAATGGCCGACTGCTGTATTCAAGGCTTTGGCCACAACTGGCCGGAATTGTTGGTCTCTTTATTATGGGGATACCTAGTAGGTGGACCAACGTCGCCCCTATGAAGGAATGGACATGACAAGCACGCCCAGTCGAGGTTCGAATCCCGGCCGCCGGGAGTTGAACTCAAAACCGGAGTACGGTGCTTTTCCCACCACACAACTCGGTCGGCCTTTACGTAACATAAAAGTGTCCATGGCTATGAACCTAAAGTACAAACTTCCTTTTAGTAAAATTATTCTTTTTTTTATATTTTAGTAATTAAAATATGTGGCTTCATCGCAGCAAGTCCATTTACATAAAAACACTTAGAACTTCCACATTATTAAACATTCAATACTGGTTAGGCCGCCAGACGGTGTAGTGGCAAAACGAACCATTCTATCACATCTTGGGCCCAGGTTCAGTTCCCGTCTTGGACGTTAACTCGTCCTTCCCTTCATAGGTGTAACATTTTTTGCCTACTGGGTGCCCCCATAGTAAAATGGGCAGTATCGGCAACGCCTCCTACATAAAAAAAGCCTTCCAACTCCTACGTCAGCAACAGACTTTCTTGTACCTAACTAAACAGGAAAAGAAGGCTATGCACGTTTGGTATTTATTTGATAAGGGTTTCAGCTATTCAGAGGTCGATCTCTTATCTAGTCGATAGTTGTAATTTCTTGTTTTTCAACTTAAATTTTCATATAGCCCACTACTGGTACGTGGTCCACTAATGGAGCACTTATATTAAGTGAGAGATCACTGTAAAGTTATGGAAGGGGTATAAAAATGTACACGGTGATCAGAAAATGAGTATACATTTGAAAAATTAATGTTTCTCAAAATAATGTTGATAGAGAGGTAAAAATTGGCACGCATGCTTGGAATGACTTGGGGTTTTATTACAACCTCAAAAATGAGAAAGTTCCAAAATGACCAATAGATGGCGCTGGACAGTAAAATGTCAGTGGTGCTGCATGAGAATCGTGCATAAAAGGAGCTGTAACGCCAGTGATTATTTATATTCTTTGGCTGTAATAAGAGCTGAAATCAGATGCATCAGCAATTGCAGCATGTTGACGTTGCCGAAAAAAGGCATTGTTATTGAAGATTTACTATCAGAATGGAGAATCTGCTACTGCAGCTTTACGATACTACCGCTTTAAGAAGGGTATTCGAAAGGGTAAAGGTCCTATACCAGGTTCAGCTGTGAAGAGAATGATTTCGATGTTCGAAGCCACGGGCTGTTTAGATGACGGACCCTGTAGCAGCCAACCGAGCGCAAGTGCTAACGCTTGTCAGACAGTTCAGGAAGGAATGGAGATTGCTGTACAGTGCTGTTCACAACATTTTCCCTCGACTACAGCTACTGCTGAGGAATGACAGTCGACGTGTTGAGCATTTGTTCTGAAGAACATCGTCTTTGCTTTGTCATAATTTTTTCTGCTAATTATTACTTTTTTTATCACATGAAGCAAGGGATGTGTTCATGAATGTTGGGGCCATAGGCGGCTTCCGAATTTTGAAGCCCTTTAGTGGATGACTAACTCCTCCAACAAAAATGGAAATTATCATATGAAATCTTAATTTTTCTACAACTAAAACGGCGTGCTCCCCTCCCACTACCTTTTTCTAAAGCATGAAGGGCAAAGAATAGTGATGCAATCCAGGACAAAAAAAAAAGAACACCCTGGTCGTGGCTAAATATTACGAGATCTTTTATATTTTATATATTACGAGAGATAAGAATATTGTTTATACTCTTAGTGCATTTATGTATTTATTTATCACTTACAACGCTTTCTTTCTGCATTTCCTTTCTGCATATTTGTTTATCAATGCGTCGAAATCAATTTTTTTTTATTTCTATTGATTTAATTCTATTGACAATAAGAATGAATGGATCATTATTCACTTCACTGACCTGATTTGAACAAACAGGCAGAATAGGTTCGCAGTAAAGGCTGAACATATCCATCTGTACTGACTAATGACATATGTGAACGTGAACGCAGTGCTACGAACTGTCAACTGAAATTTGATAGTGTCCGTTAAAACTTCCATTGAAAGTGGATTTAAAAATCTGTTAAATTTTCCCAATGTCTAGCTTCATTTGTATTCAGTTTTTTAGCTGTAATTGCAATTTGGTGCTCTTTGTAACATTAGGCGACAGGCGGCCGTCTCTGTCGCCTATTGGTTTGCGTGTCACTGCATGAAGCGACATCTGTCGGTCATTTTTTAAAACTTTTTTATATTTGCAATAAAACCCAATGTCATTCGAAGCAGGTGTGTCAATTTTTACCTCTCTACCCACATTATTCTGTGAATTATTAATTTTTCAAATGTATACTCATTTTGTGATCACCCTGTACCTTTGAAAATCATTGGAACGATGCTGTAGCATAAACACTTATGTTATTTTGGTTGAAACAATAAGTTAAAACAAAGAAAGGGGATGGGAAATGCGTCACTCTACTTCAACAATATTGAATGATTTCCACAACAGTTCTTCCTGCAGCTCGAAAAGCGTATTAATGCGGCACAGACAATATCAAGTTTCATTCATTACAGCTCCAAATCCGTTACTGAACGGCTTAGAGCAAATTCTTGATACCACTATCAAGGGTTATGGGCCAGTGCTGCAATTCTGTCTTTAATTTTGTTAAAGTTCTTACTAAGACATAATTCTGGTTTTAAAGTTTAATATAAAATATCCTAATCTTTTTAGCGGACAGATCAATAACAAAACAAATAATGTGTTTATTCACTTAAACTTCAATGATTTAATTTTACGTAGCATAAAAATAATCATGGCTTGATATAGAATATCACCTTCTTCGAACTTATTTCTAACAACAAAATCTCAACAAAAAAATCGAACTTATTTCTTTTCGTAAAATTATTCATTTTGATATTTTAGCAATAATATATGTAAGTTAATCGAGCCATTCCATTTACATAAAAACTGCGACAACTTTCAAATTAGTGAACACAGAATACATAAGAGTTAGGCTTATTGCAAGCAACTTTCTTATTTCTGCTTTACTTCAAAGGCTTTTTTTTTATTTTCTGGCATTGTGTAAATAAAGCGTGTGTTTAGCATTGTTTAATGCTCTTAAGTGTGCTGAAACGACACTCACAAGTTTTTAAATATATTCGTCATAAAGATACACTCCTTTAGTATCAGGAAGTAAGAGAGATTTTTCAATAATATTGGAACATTGGCATAAGGAAGGAAAACTAAGCTGTAGTTTAGTGTCCCGCCCACTCAAGAAAATTTCAATTTCTTTCGATAAATGATAATCATTTTTCAATAAAAGACTAAAACAAAGGGAAAAATAATTAGAAGCATGTAAGCTAAGTATAGATTGTTACAATTTTATATTTACCATACTATACTACTGAAACTTACAGAAACGCCGACTACAAGGACTATTAGGAGCTCAGGAACACTGAGAAAAATATTTTAGGAAAAAGTATGCAGAAAACAAACATCCGTATTTTTCCATAAACTTTATATGCTTAAGTAATATTTTACTACCGCTACATGCTAAAAGACGAAATAATTTTTGAATCTTTCGGACACATTCTCACGATTTTTGAATTCCTGTTTCCCACAAGAGGCATCAATTACTAGGAGGAACTGAGAACTGACTGGAAGCATTATGAAATAATTCACATGTTGTAAGCGGGTGACTTTTAGCTAAAAGGTACGTAAATATCCAGTTGTTTTTACCGTAAATTAAGGACACATGGAACATAAATTGGCTCAAATTTTTGAATTTTAAATTATCTGCTTAAAAAATAGGAAAGACTGGGACGATTCCATACATATATAATATGTGTCGGTTTGGTATATACAAACACTCGAAATATGGCTTTTAGAAAGTAAATAGCATGGTTTGGCTACAGTAAAGCTTTAATCTTTTGGCTTTTTCTCAAAATGTGGTTTTTTTTTAGGCTTTGATACACTTTTCCAAAATCTGTTTCAGGTAAACAGTTGAAACTTTCCAAAATTGTTTAACTAGTTTCTTTAAAATACCTAACATTAGAGATTTGCGTGAAAAAATTTTGAAAATAATGATATTTTTGTTCCTTTAATTTTTAGGAATTTTAAAGTTTTTTTGTAAAATATTTTTAATTTAATTTCAGTTTAGCCAAAATGAAAATCGCTTCTGATTATTCTCAGGTAATATGTTTTTTGATACCGTACAAATTTTAATGAGATAAACTTAGTAGTTTTTTAGGAAAGTGTACCAAACTGACATACTATTATTCAAAATCTTTTATAGAGATATATAAAAAGTTAATTAGTTCTTAAAAACTAATTTATGAATAAGTTCATTTTTTTATTTTATATATAGACTGCAATGTGCGTATATACAGTGGACAAATTTCATTCCTATATTTTAAAATAAAATCCATGATATTAAATCTTTTGCAAAAATTGCCTCTTTTTACTTGTCTCGATGTTCCATGTGCCCTTAAGTTAAAATGCGCCCGCCGTGACTGTAGCTCTACTTGCTTCTGCCGTTAGCGCACCACGAAAGAGTTGCTAGAATGGAACGAAATTTTAGATACGTATGTACAACATCGACGCAAGTAAGTGGTTACAAAATGAAGCAAACTGATCATTTATTGCAGTAAAAACTACGAATGAGTGGAGGTTTCAGTACCCTGTTGGGCCACTTCTAGCGTGAATGCATGATGCGATACGAGCGGATACTGAGTCATACAAGTCCCGTATGATGTCCTGTGGCATTTCGTTCCACAGTAGCACCTCTGGTTCTAGCAAACTCGTAGACTGTCCATTTTGTCATCCCAAGTGATCCCAGATATACGCAATTGGTGACAAATTTGGGGATCGAGCAATCCAGGGTGCCGCACATTACCACTCCGGTAATGTGCGGCACCCTCTTGAAATGAAAAGCCTTACAACTGAAGCTTTGACATCATCACTACATCTACTTACATGACGTCATTACTGTTTAAATTTCACAAAGTATAACTATTTTAAATTTGTGGTGAATTTTCACCGTCGTAAAATTTTTTAATGATTTAGAATTAAAAAAAATATTTTACGACAAGTGACAATTCTTGACCATCACTAAGTGTATATTATGATACAGAAGTAGATCACAATGAATCATTTTGTATCAGAAAGCTTTTTTAATTTTTATCTTTAATTTAAGGTATTTTCTAATATTTGTAGCATTCACCAGAAATTTTAAATAGTTTTACTTTTTGAAGATGCAACTGTGATGACGTTATTTAAGAAGATATAGTGATGACGTCAAAGCTTCAGTTGTTAGGCCTTTTACATCTAGAAGGTGTTGTAATGTGGCGGAGGCAATCCTGCGACACTCTTGCTGTGTGTGGCCAACGCCTCCTACACATTGAAAGCCTAACAACTGAAACTTTGACGTCATCGTTAGGCCTTCAAGTAATGACGTCATCACAGTTTTAGTTTCACAAAGTAAAACTATTTAAAATTTCTGGTGGATGCTACAAATATTAGAAATATCTTAAATAAAAAATTAAAATTAAAATACCTTTCTGATACAAAATTATCCCTTCCGCTCTATTTCCTTATCATATTATCTAATTAGTCATGGTTAAAAACTGCCATTTTTCATAAAACTATATTTTTAATCTCAAATTATTAAAATATTTTTATTCATGAGTAAGTTCACCAGAAACTTTGTATACTTTTATTTTGTGAAAATAAAACTTATAAGCGTAGGCCAAACGATGACGTCAAAGCTTGGTGACGTAGGAGTTGTTAGGCTTTCTTTATCTAGGAGGTGTTGGTGTGGCCGAACGTTGCCCTGCTGTCCTGAAAACGACCTGGTTATATTCGGTTCTAGTCCTATTCCCAAACCACTCCAAACGGAGGCGACGGTGTCTGGGTGTCACTGGCAACACTCGTAAGGGGCGCCGCGCGATAGCAAATGTCTTTCAGGCAGGCGCCTTTTGATGGTACTGACAGATACAGGGACCCCTAGTGAAGGTTCCGCTTGTGTCCGGATGGCGCGCAACGACACAGTTGGCGCTGTGCGTGCATGTCGTATGATTTGACGGTGTTTTCGATTACTGGAGCTCTAGCACGATCTTATCGGAAAGCATCCGTCACGGATAGTTCTCACTCACGTATACTGAAAATCTTCGGATAAATATCCGATACCCTCCTTTTGACTCTACCACCATGGTTTCGACTAATGGAAATGAGAATTTTTATGCCTCTTCCGAAAGTATCGGAAGGGGACGCTATCAACCAATCAAAACAAGGCACTCTTTGCCGCATTCGAGCACGTAGTTTAAGTTTATGACATAGTAGTTAAATAGGTACCCTGTCTTGTCTTATTTTGTTAGTCGATCTCTGGCTGTGTTATACCATGTGAATATACAACGTGTAAGATACTAAATCTTTGATACTAATGCGCAGTACTCAAATACAGTCGAAAAATTTTAATATCGATTTTCGAACCGCTTTACCAAAACTTTAATTGTAAGTTGCGTGCAAAGTTAGTTGCGCTTCGGTGGCTGAATCGGTAAGACCAACACCTCCTACATATAGAAAGCCTAACAACTGGAACTTTTACGTCATCACTAGGCCTTCGAGTGATGACGTCATCACAGTTTTACTTTCACCAAGTAAAACTATTTAATATTTCTGGTGAATGCTACAAATATTAGAAAATATCTTAAATAAAAAATTAAACTTGAAATACCTTTCTCATACAAAATTATACATTCCGATTTATTTCCTTATCATTTTATCTAATTTGTCATGGTTAAAAACTGCAACTTGTCAAAAAAAATATATTTTTTATCTCAAATTATTAAAATATTGTTATTCATGACTAAATTCACCAGAAACTTTTTATAGTTTTATTTTGTGAAAATAAAACTTTTAACTGTAGGCCTAATGATGACGTCAAAGCTTGGTGACGTAGGAGTTGTTAGGCTTTCTTTATCTAGGAGGTGTTGGTAAGACGCGGGACTATTACTAGGGCGTTATGTGATCGAACCCCGTGTTGCGCAATATTTTCCTGCACATTTTTTTTTTTTTTTTTTAAATACGCGAATCCTGGTAATTAATTCATTTTTTAGTAAAGTAAATATTTATTTACTTTTTCATTTATTCAATTATTTATCATTTTTTTTTACTTCCTGTTTATTGATTTTATATTATTATTTAAATTTTATTTCTTTTTGTAAAATCTTTACTTTGTGGAATCAGAATTTTACACTTTCAAAATAAATCACTTTTTACACCCACAAAACTCAATATTTCTTTAAGGTACATTAATTTTTGTCAGACAGACTATTTTTCCCCTAATTTTCACCCGTTCGTGATGCAACAGCAAGAGTATTAATTTTTTAAGCATCATCAATTGTAAAAATATATTCTTTGAATAGCAGAAATAAAATTTTAAAAATATATAAATAAATATACAGTCAACTCACAATTTTACGACCCTTCCGATTTAACGACCCTCTGATGAAGTGCTGACAGTTTTTCAATACCTTTTATAAACTTTATTTTACACTCAGTATATTCACATGGTACACTACCATTATGCCAAAGATCATTGAAATCCGCATTTTCCTGAAGCCGTGCCTCCTCCTTATAAAATAAAAACTGTAATATTCGAGTAAAAACAAATCAGATTGAAATTATCGTCCAAGCAATGGAAGAAAATCATTACTTAAATGAAAACTACTTTTCCAGTTTTTATAGAGCGCAGCAAACGAAATGAGGATTTGAAATCTCTAGCACAAAAATTAAACAGCAGTGGAGGTTTTATTAAAAATGTGAAAGCTTGGCAAAAGATAAGCAGACTGTTATTTTATAAATTTTAAATATCATTAAAAATTAGCATTATTATATTCTAATTGTTCTAGGCTCTAAATATTTTTTAAACTCTTGAATCAGTTGGAATGCTAATGATTTATTCAACCGAAAATTGTTGATAAATTCGTCGTCGCTTAATTCAAAGGATTTATACCTAGGAATCGAATTTCGATTCCTATGAACCCTTCTAGCATCTTACTGTTGTGCAACAGTTGCTACAATTAAAACCGAGCCATTATTTTGATGTAAACAACTACCATCAGAACAAATAACCACGCACGCTGACTTGTATCCGAAGCGGAAAGAGCTTCTCACTCGCGTTTACCGTGCCGGGAAAAAAAAGTGGAATTTCCGACAGGGTTTCCGATATCGGAACGTCCCCGAGAGCATCGTAGTAGACCAAATTGACGCCCTTTCGGAATGTGACGTCATGAGTGAGAAAAGGGTTTTTTTCCGATTCGGAAAGGTTTCCGAGAAGATCGTGCTAGGGCCCCTGGTCCACAGACAAGTAGCTGGGAATGACTGACCTAGTGCGTTCATGATCAACGCCTCCTAAATATGAAAAGCCTTACAACTCCTACGTCACCAAGCTTTGACGTCACCACTAGGCCTACATTTAAAAATTTTGTTTCCATAAAATAAAACTATTAAAAATTTCTGGTGATTTTACCCATGAATAGCAATATTTAAATAATTTGAGAGAAAAAATGTAATTTCACGAACAAATGGCAGTTTTTAAACATGACTAATTAAATAATAGCATAAGGAAATAAATCATAATGAATAATTTTGTATGGTAAATGTATTTTAATTTTAATGTTTAATTTAAGATATTTCCTAATATTTATAGCATTCAATAGAAATTTTAAATAGTTTTAGTTCGTGTAGTTAAAAGTTTGATGACGTCACTTTTTCAGGCCAAGTGATTACTTCAAAGCTTAGTGACGTAGTAGTTGTAAGGCTCTCTATATCTAGGAGGCGCTGCTGAAATCCGCATCACATGCGCGCTTCAACGTGGAGCACGACCATCGAGAAAGACGACTGCTGGCTTATGAGTCATCCTGATTTAGATGTAAAATGTTTTATAGTATAATTAGGTTCCTGGTTGCTAATTTTCATCTTATCAAATTTATTATTGAGTAAATTTATCTTGATTTATTATTGATTGTTGATTAAATATTATACTAAGAATTTGTCTAGAAATTTCGGTTGCAACTTAAATTTCTATATATATTTTTAATTGGTGCTCCAAAGATAAATTAAGGAATGGCAAACTTGATAAAAATGATAATGAGCAACCAGAATAATAATTTTTTTGTATAAATTATGCTTTTACAAGTAAAAGCTGCCAACGTAGCATAATCCAATTTGAAAGCCGGCAGGCCTTCCGAAAGGTCACTGTGCAACTCCTTGATCAAATGTTGCATATTGTGTTTTAGACGTGGCAAGTGTACGGAGTATGAGCAACGCCGCGTAGATTTAGAAAGTCTTCCAACTCCTACGTCACCAAGCTTTGACGTCATCACTTGTCCTCCATTTAAGTTTTATTTTCACAAAAAAAAAAATACTAAAAATTTCTGGTGGATTTACCCATGAATAGTAATATTTTAATAATTTGAGATAAAAATCTAATTTTACGACAAATGGCCGTATAATTTTGATGAGAAAGATATAATGAGAAACATATTTTAATTTTAATGTTTAATTTAAGATATTTTCTATTATTTGTAGCATTTACCGGAATTTTTTTATAGTTCTATTTTGTGAAAATAAAACTTTTAAATGTATGCCTAGCTATGACGTCGAAGATTGGTGATATAGGAGTTATAAGGCTGTATATGTAGGAAGAGTTGGTTGGTATAAGTGGCCACTTTCTGTAAACTGCAAATTTTGACTTTAAAAACAGCAAAATTCCTAAGTTAACCGATCGAGCTGGTTATTATTCCGAAAAAAATATTTTTAAAAATTACTATTGACAAAGTGTGGTTAATTATATTCCGTATATGTTAGCAGCTATAATTTAATCTGTCTGAATCATCCCTTCATGTTGGCTTGTTGTATTTTTTTTTTTATTCATTAACTCAAGAGTTCATGATTTGGCAATCCTCTACTGTATAATTTATACACAGAAGTGTAAGAAAAAAATGAGGTATATATATATATATATATATATGTGTGTATATATTAGAACGCACACTCGTATCAACATTTTTAAATGTCTTTCGGCAGTCATTTTCATGCTCCGTACAGCAAGAATTTTATCAGTAAAAAGAAAATAAATAAAATTATAAGAAGCTTATTAAAATGCACAATTGAAAATCATGGAAAAAATGCTGTAATGCAAACGCCCAAGTTATTTTCTTGAAAAGAATAGGCACAAAAATATGTGCAAATTCAGTTCAAGCAATTCACCAGCTTTTACGTCAGCGTGAATCCGCATTATAAGATGCACAAGCAAATGCAATTTCATTCATTACAGCTCTCAATCCGTCAACAGACGGCTGAGCGCAATTTCTTGATACGGACAAGTGAGCCCAGGCCCAGCGTTGCAACCCCGTGTTTAATTTTATTCAAGTTATCGCTTAGATAAAATTCTGGTTTTAAAATTTAATAAGGCTCTAATTTTTACATTAGAGCCTCATTAAAAAGGCTCTAAACATACGTTTGCTCTAAACATCTGTTTCAAAGCAAACAATTCGCTCATTCACTTAAAATTTAACTTTACGTAATATAAAAGTATCCACGGCTATGTACCTAAAGTACAAACTTCCTTTTCGTAAAATTATTCTTTTTTGTATTTTAGTAATTAAAATACAGGGTAGTTATTAATTAACGTGAAGTGTTCAGAGCCCTCTAGCGAGTAAAGTATTGGACGAAACCTAACCAAATTTGATGAGCATGCATAGTAAACCATGGGATTTTGATTTCAAAAAAAAAAAAAAAAAAAGAAAAAGAAAGAAAGAAATAGTTCCAAAATTTGCCACTGGGGCAAATTTGGCGCTGCAACAGTGCCCGAGAGGTCCCCCGATCTCAATCCTTGCAATTTTTGGTTGTGGGGATTTCTTAAAGGTGTTGTTTATCAAGGACATGTCTCCGATATCGCAGCGTTAAAGGATCGAATAACGTTACACGTGAGGCAAATCAACTCTGATATGCTGCGAGCGGCAGCAGAAAATCTCGTGCATCGTATCCAGCTCTTGGAATTTACCAATGGTGCGCATATTGAACCAAATTTGTAAGTAAAATTGATGTTTGCTGTATTGTTTGTCAATTAACCATTCAATATTTACTCTAATACACTTTTGCAGCGCCAAAATTGCCCCAGTGGAAAATTTTGGAACTTTTTTTTTTTGAAATCAAAATCCCATGGTCTACTGTGCATGCTCATCAAATTTGGTTAGGTTTCGTCCAATACTTTACTCACTAGAGGGTTCTAAACACCTCACGTTAATTAATAACCACCCTGTATGTGGCTTCATCGCAGCCAGTTCATTTACATAAAAACACTGAGAACTTTCATATTACTGAAGATAGAATACTGGTTAGGCCGCCCTGAGAGTGTAGTGACAAAACAAACCATTCTATCACATCTCGGGTCCAGGTTCGATTTCCGTCTTGGACGTTAACTCGTCCTTCCCTTCATAGGTGTAACATTGGTTGCCTCCTAGATGTAGAAAACCTTACCACTCCAACGTCACCAAGCTTTGACGTCATACCATTGAGACTACCTTTAAAAGTTTTATTTTCACATTTAAAACTATTAAAAATTTCTGGTGAATTTACCCATGAACAGGAAATGTTTTATTAATTTGAGATAAAAAATATAACTGTACGATAAATGGCAGTTTTTAACCATGACTAATTAGATAATATGATAAGGAAATAGATCAGAATGAATAATTTTGTATGAGAAAATTGTTTTAATTTTAATACTTAATTAGTAAGATAAAAGATTAATTTTTAAATCTTTGATTTTCAAAGATTGGAAACTGTAATTGTAGGTATCCATATAAAAGTTAATCATTTTTAAAAACATACATGAAAGTTAACACATATATTATAGGCTTTTATATAGATTAAGGTCATACCGGATCCATAATGTATCAACATTGTATTAAAACAATTTTCAGAATAGGAAAATGTGTTAAAAATAAGCAATAGCTCGCCCATATTCCAATGAGGAAAATAAAATATACGGTAACTCTAAACGCACAATTTTTTATTAAAAAATCAAATTATTTAATTTGTAATATCTCAAATACTATCTCTGAAAATTGCTCTAACATGTTTTTAAAATCATTTTTCAGTAATATATCTCTTATATTAGTTAAACTAATTGAAAGATTTTCATAATCTAGTGAATACTAGAACAATTAGTATACCCACACCTAATACAAAAGATGAATATTAATAATGTTATGGATTTTTGTGGTTAACCGTAAATAATTTAATCAGGTAATAGAAAATCAGATTTATAAACAATATATATGGAGTTCTTATAAACCAAGTAATCCTTTAAGGAAGAACAAGTATGAAAAGAAACAAACTTACATAAAACATTAAGTCTGACAGACGTTACTAACGGCTGTTGTGTTACGACATTGGATGCTTCGCACTTGTACACTGCTTTGTTATCTTTAGGGCCTACTGTAAAAGTGTGAGTATTGGTCGCCTCACGACCTCCTGTGGAATATGTGACATCGACCTGCTCATCGTTTCGTAACCAGATGAGGCGTGCTGGCGGATTCCCGCCTCTTGATATGCATGCAAGCGTTAGTTTGTCCCCTACTTGCACAATGTCTCCGTCGTGGTAACCTTCAATTTGTGGTGCTCCTGGAGGAACTGCAAATAGAAGATATATATGTATATAGATAGTGAAATAAAAGGCAGCTAAAACACTATTGACAGGGTGGTTTCCAAATTCATTATACTTTTTCTCTTTTCCATGATAGTATACGTATATTATGATTAGTATTATAGTGTGAGATGTATATTAATATTCATTAGAGTTCCCTTATTTTTTGACTTTTAAATTTTTTACTGCCCAACCCCCTAGTTTGGTTCTATTTGCTTCAAGATTAACCCATACAAATTTTTGTGGCCATAAACATTTTTTAACACGTGCCGACTTGTGAGAGAATGTGAAAGATCAAAGCCATCCTCAGATTTTTTGGTAGGGATGCTTTTCTGATTGTTGTTTATCCCTTGGTCATCTTCATTCATTATTAGAAGAACTTGATAATAATATATAACAGTGTATTATTAATGAGTAATCAATTCATAGAATCTGACGAATTAATACAAAAGAATCTGCTGACTGCATAAAAAGAGCATTTCAAAAGGCTTCTTTTCAGTTTTTAACTGTTCACTGTAATGATAAGTTTTTATCAGCATGAGCTTCAGACAACCAAAAGATGAAGGACTACTAACTATTGCACCTTTCTGTGACAGAGAACTGCTCACTGGTTTTCCAAAATTAAAAAATTCTACTGAGAAAGAGCAAGTATGTGCTTTTTAGACTGTTTTAACACATTGGTGTCTGGAAACTAAGGTGCAAATTTTATGTAGTTGCACAACTGTTTCGAACACTGACCGCTTAAATGGTGCATCAATCCTTTTAGAACGAAATGATATAGCAAAATGCTGTAGCTGTTTATTTCCATGCTGTCGTCATATATATGACCTAATTTTTTAAATTATATTTGAAAGCAAAATGTGCTAGGCAGAGAGGAATCCTGACGTAATACTTTTCAACGACTTGAGAAAAGTTGAAGAAACATCAATACTGATAATATCAAAAATTATGGGAAAAGAATCAACAAACAAATACTGAGAGACGGTATTAAAAAAATTAGATAATGCTTTTTGGAGGATATCCTGAAAATAAATTAAAAATTCATATTCGAGTGCAATGCATCAAGCTTAATGGCAAGAGGAATTTGTTCTTTAAAAGATGGTTTTGTTCAGATTGCAGCTTACTTTATCTGTCGAACTTGAGAAGGCTTTGAAAAAAACATTTCATGATTCATTGGAAGTGTGTATGTGAAACCATGGATTACGTGCAGGGCAGTCAAATTTAATCACCTAGCACCTAGACATTACCTGTGCTTCTAAAAATCTTTAAAACTGCACGAAAGGGTTGACGAACCACTTTTACGAGCAGTTTAAAAGAAATTTATTCTTAGCACCTCTGGTATTTATCAGAAGAATTGTCCATTTTATTTTCTTTCCAATGAGCATGTTTATGTTAAGTGAAATTGAAATTCGCTGCAAGCCTAGCTCGTGAGTGTCTTACACATAAAACGGACATATTCCTTCTGTTATGTAATATGTTTAAAAAGTAGCTGTGTTATTATTATTTAGGAATGCTTTATTTGTATTTACACTTTGTAATTTTGTTAATTCTGTGTCTATTAAAAACAGAACCGTTTTTAATCATCTTCATTTGGAAACCTCTTTGAACAAGTTTGCTCTTCAACCTTGGGAAAAACAGTCATATTTGAAAATCAAATGTAAAATTATGGTGTTGAAAACAGTTAATGACTGCGTTGAAAGCGGTGTTAAATTAATGCAGTGCTATAAGGGGTTAAAAAATTAAGGAAGAACAAAAAATCATTTGTTCCTCATTGTGTGCAAGATCATAGCAACTTCAAGATTGAAAGAAATTCACGTTAAAAAGGGACATATCCACACTAATTTTAAGTTCTGCAGCAAGAAGGATATGAAATTATTGATGTATATATGAGTTGGTCATTTATTGAGTATAATTTTTAATTAATAACAATCACTATTTTAGTTGTTCTAAATACATCGTATCATCCATTGTAACATCGAAATTTCTAGCTCAGGTTGGCACAGGTTAATTTCATCCTACTGGACTGAAACATTGCATGTGAGTTAATCTGATCAAAAGAAACAATTTTAGGGGCAGGAACAAATTTCACCAAAAAAGTTTTTTGACCCAAATAAGGGACACCTTAATATCCATATTTGATTACAGGTTGTCCCATAACGATGGTAATATGCCTTAATCCTTTAACTATTATAAATAAAAGGTCAATGAAAATTTTTAAAATGCACAAAATATGGTACGAAAAATACTGCGCTAAGAAAAAAACTTTTCTCGTTGATTTTCAAAATATTACACTTATTAAATTTGTATAAGATCTCCTTATGCAATTTTCCTAAAAGATTTCATTTTCCATCCAACAAGACCATTAGAAAAAACCGCGCATTATTTCGTTAAAATTAAGTGAGTGTGTTAGTTATACTTTATAATCAGAATTAAACTGATTTTATTTGAACTTTAAATGGGTACAATAACTTTTTTTTTCCAAATGCACTCGTCCTGGGACTTGATCTTATACCTCGATTGGTAATTTTAAAGAAGAATCAGATTCTTCTTAATGGCTGTTTTGTCATTTTTTCGATTTATTAGCGTATTTCTTAATATCCACAACTTAGTTTTAATTTATACACAAACAGTTCCAGAAAAAAATCTAAAAACATAATTGGCTGAAAAATATGGTTAAAGGCTCAGACGAAAAAAAAAAGCTAAGTTCATTTTTACTTCTGTAAATCATGTTTTTTTTAAAGCATACCAACATATCAGTTCAAACAACTCTGTTTAACTGGAAATATAATCCATCTTGTCCACTTTAAAGTGGAGACAATGTGAGGGAGGTCTAAACAGCTCGAGTTTGTTTAGAACATTGAAATGGTGACTTATTTATGAGGAAACCAGCTGCTTTCAATAGTTCAGAAGTACGCACTCAAGTATCGAATGTCATGGATGGAAGTACTAAAGTTCAGGAGAGGCTCTCGCATCTTTTTATAGTGATTAAAAAAACCTGTCGGTTTGTTACTTCTGTTTGTTAAACGCTAGACTGTTTTTTAGGTTCTGAAAAAGTGGTATAGGTTACCCAGCGAGAATTAACCGAACTTAGATATGAGAATATCGTTAAAAGGCCTTCAGACTTTAAGATTTTAAGATCCAAAGTATAAGGAAGAAATCAAGATAATGTCATGTGTTATATCGGAAGAGTTGAATACTGATTTTAGGTAATCATTCATTACTACAATTTAGACTTCCTGTAATTTCTATAGTTTGGTTTATGTAATGCATAAGTTATTCTCTTTTCATTTTTTTTCTTTTTAAATACAACTAGCCGCCTCCGACGACCACTTGGTTCGCCATCTTAATAAATATTGTTCGGAGAGATTCCTGTTCTTCGCCGGCTTCCTTGGCACTGAAATCGCTCAGATTCTGAATGGAATATAAAATTAAGATGGTTACAAACAGGGACGGCTCTACGGTAAGTGACGTCCCTGCTAATGTAAAAAGGACGCCCCCTTTTATGCTACTTTGTTTTTGAGTTCGAAATAACGACCCATCGAAGCCGGCGCCCAGATGCGTTGCTTACTGTGTCTGGCCGCCTCTGATTACAAAAATAAGATTTTTAAATGATAAAAACCTGCAAAAAGGAACAAATTATTTTCGTCTTATATTAATTCTGAAGAGCTTCTGGATGTATTGGCCTTTATCAAAAATGGAAAGGAAAAAAAAACTAAGAAAATCTGAAGGATTTTCAGATTTTAAATACGCACTAAAGCGCTATGTATTAAAAGCGTATTATAATCCATGGGTCTTCCCTATTTTCTTTACTTATTCCATTAAGTTGGAAAGTATATCATTATTCATGAGTGTGATTAAACACAAATAAAATTGATATTTCTATCCTTTTTACTTTCCGAACATGTACCATGTAAGGAAAGTATTGTAATCATGAAAAAATTCGACTTCGAGATTTTGGTGTTTTTACACGTTTTGAGGGCTTCTTAATCCATTTATGCTATTTTTACGAGATGTATGTATGTATGTGTGTGTGTGTGTGTGTGTGTGTGTGTGTGTTTGTGTGTATGTGAGTGAACACGATAGCTCCTGAACGGAGCATTCGATGAGCTCAAATTGGATATATATGTCATAAACCACCGTCGCAAGACCGGTATTGATTTTGGTGTGTATAGGACTTATAGTTTTTCTACAGGGCTACGAGAAAGATTTCTTTTACATTATGGCCTATGGGGGGAATTTCTTGAAAATGCGCTAGCGTTTAAACGATACATTCGATTGAGCTCAAATTCGGTATACATGTTATAAACCACCATCCTAAGACCAGTATTGATTTTGGTGTGTATAGGACTTAAAAGGTCTCCTAAAGGGCTACGACAAAACTTTCTTTTATGTTATGGCATAATGGCATATGGGAGAAATTCTTGAAAGTGCGCAGGCGTTTAAACGGTGCATTCGATTGAGTTTCAATTTGGTATATATGTTTGAATTATTCATCGATTAAAATTTATTTAAGTGCTTGGTAATGATCTTAATCGTAAGTGTTCGGAAAGTCGAGTGGAGTCACTCCAGATATTTTCTGTATGTATTACATTAGAAATAGATGGGAAAAGCTGTGCAGAAAAAATCACAATTCGAACTGAAGTTTAAAAACTCATTCAGGTGTATTCATAATTCAAGTAGCAGAAGCAGACGATAAATAGCGCTTGGCGCTAGAATCATATCTCCTCAAAATCGTATATCAACCATTGAATTTGTTGTCAAATTAAAAAGTTGCACGTTTTAGTCTCGGAAATTTCCAAATCCTATTTTTCTTTTGAGTATAAAACATTTCATTCCTGTTCTGATTTCACATGCACACGATGTTTTAATTAAAAAATAACCTTACAAATAATGTAAACAAAAAAAAAGTCGTTATTCTTTTATTTTTACTTCAAGAGTCTTAATAATTTAATAAACTCGCCAAACATGGCACAACCTAGATAGCTAAACTCTCCCTCTTTCCACTGCAGGGTTAGAATTGCGAGATGGCGAGAACAAAAATGATCATTTTGCGACACGTTTTTTATTGATATCTCCAAAAATAATTCGAATTTCGAAGAAATCGCTTGTCGAGACCAGTCTTGGAGAATTTCCGTACAAAATTTGGTAGGACTACGATCACCCGTTTCGGAGCTACGCGAGACACAGACAGACAGACAAACAGATAGTTTACAGATTGCTTTATTTATATAGATAGATAACAGCCGTTCGAATTAATGGAATTAATTCCATCTATCATAAAGCATTTAATCCAATTTGACATACATTTTTTCAGTTTTCCTTCAAACTAGTTTTTCTCAAACGTATCATTTTTTCTTAAAACGAAGGTCGTAAATTTATATATATCACTGCAAAAATCAGTTTATATTTTACATTGTAATTGTGAATTAGAGAGTTAAACAGATATGTATACAGATCAATCAGTATCACTTGCCGTTTTTCTTTTAATTTCAACATACATTGCTTTAGACATTATCCTCTGTCTTCTGTTATACAAAGTTGTTCATAATTCCTTCTGGGGTTTTCAAAGCAGTATAGTAAAAAAAAAATAAAAAAAAAAAAAAAAAGACAAACACAGAAGAACAAAAAGCAAGAAGAATTGAAAAAAAAAACTCAGAAACAATTCAAGTTTTATTTACATACTTTATATACCGGGTGTTCCAAAAATGACCGGTATATTTGAAAAATCAATAAAAACTAAACGGGCAGTGATAGAAATAAACCGTTTGTTGCAGTATGCTTGGGACAACAATAAATTTTCAGGCAGACAAACTTTCAAAATTAGTTACAATGTTCCACAACAGATGGCGCTGCAGTCTGGAACAATCTAAACTACAATATTTTCCACATATCCATCATGCACAGCAATAATATGGCCCATATGCCCCAATTATGTTTATTGACGAAGCGGTCCACGTAAAAATAAGCTTCGTCAGTAAACCAAATGCTGCCCACATGGATATCGCCGTCATCAATCCTTCGCACCATATCGTTAGCAAATGTCACTCCTGCATTAATGGAAGCAGCGCGGAGGGGTTGCCGAGTTTGAATTTTGTATGGATAGAGGTATAAACTCTGGCGCATGAGACGACACTTGGACGTTGGCTTAATTTGGACCGCAGCTGCAACACGGCGAATGGAAACCGGAGGCCGCTGTTGGGTCACCTGTTGCACAAGCTGAGCATTGCCCTCTGTGGTTGCCGTACGCAGTCGCTCTATCTTTCCAGCACGTTCATTCTTCACGTTCCCAGTGCGTTGAAATTTTTCACTCAGATCCTTTATTGTATCGCTTTTCGGTCCTTTTGTTACATTAAACTTCCGTTGAAAACTTCATCTTGTTGCAGCAATACTGTGGTTTCGGAGGAGTTCCAACAAGAAAAATCCTCTGTTCTAAGGAATAAACCATTTTTTTCACAGCAAACTTGAAATCTGTGAACAGCACACGCTTACAGGAGAAGGGCGACTAACAGAATGGCGCACTCACAGACTGCGTTTTCTTCTGTCTTTCAAATCGCTTGCAGCGCCATCTGTTGTTGAAAATTGTAACTAATTTCGAAAGTTTGTCTGCCTGAAAATTTACTGTTGTCCCAAGCATATTGCAACAAACGGTTTATTTCTATCGCTGACCATTTAGTTTTTATTGATTTTTCAAATATACCGGTCATTTTTGAAACACCCGGTATGTTCTACGCGTGAACCCTTATGTCAAAAAGCACTCATGAATGAGGCAGTCGAGCTCCTGCCACACTCTACTCAACATTGTACTATCAACGTTACTGACCATATGTGTTATCGTTTCGTGCAGTGTACCATGTTGAGAAAGTAGAAGAAGGACTGGACTATTGCACTGATGTAGGCCGTGTTACCAAGGTTTCACGCATATAACACCTGTAAAATATATAAATAGAACTTGAATTGCTCCTGTATTCTTTCAAATGTTCCTTTCTGATGCATTCTCCCAGTTTTTTTACAATAGATCTTCGAAGTCTCTGAGGGAATTATGAATAACCCTTTATAAGATATCTTCACACCGTAGTTTACAAATAAAACTTGATGTTATAATAATATTGAAATGTATACTTACAAAGTACACTAAGAAAAACATTAGTTCTTAACTGCCTTGTGACGGCTGGATGCTCACCGACACAACTGTATATAGCGCCGTTGTCGTCAAGCTTTGGCGATAAGGTTATAGATGTGGATGTAGATTTTAAAGTAGACGTAGATTCTTCTTCTTTGAATGGTGTTATATCTATTAAAGAAATATTAAAGAATTACCCATTAATACGGGCATAAGTATTATTATGAAAGTCTTGATAATTAAATTGGAAGTTTGATAGTTAGAACGTAGCAGTCAAAATGAATTCTGTGTGTTAAAATTACTAACAATGTCTGATAGATATTAAATTTATTTATTTATAGGCATAAAAATTTGAAACTGCATAACTGCAATCTTGAATATTGTTAAAATATAAGAGCATTATATATTTACTCCGCATTACTACATTTTAATAATTCAAGTGCTTTGAAAATAGGATTCGATATGTTATGCAATTTGATCAGAAAGATGAAAACTATCAGAGATGTGGAGCTGATATTTATGGAAAAATCTGTGGAAAAACCCATTTGGATGTGTATGGCAATTGAAATACTTCAATTTACCTTTCGTGGCTTCTACTCCGTTTCTGAGCCATTTGAGTTTCGTAGCTGGCTTGCTATTTTTGGCTATGCACTGGAGGGATAATTTTTGACCCTCTCTCATTTCAACTGTCGAACCATTCTTGTGACCTCGTATATCGAGCGCTTTAGGAGGAACTGGAAAGAACAAATGAGAGGAAAGGTTATAAATAAAGAATATTGGTTTGGGCTGAAGTGCTTTTCATAAAGTTGTTTCGATGACTTACTATATATAATGTAACAAAAATAATTTTGGATTAAAAAATCAAATATACTTAATAAAAATTTGCTTATTACTTTGATGTGATATTTTTAACATTATTGCATAATTTGACTTAATTATAAAACCAGCGCATGCGCAATATTATTAACTAAAATAATTTCAAATGCTTATAATTTAACCGTTATGAAGCATGCTGCTTTTAAATGAAGTTTATGAATATTTTTAACATATTTGTTTTTTATTTTTCGGTTTTTTTTTAAGTACGATGATCTAGAATATTTAAAGCTTCATGAAATTTTAACAGTTCACTTTTGTATATTCTTTTACAGTAACTTAATAAATTAATAAGTTGATTAGTAAATAGTATGCTGTAGAATGCAATAAGATTTATAAAAGTATATTATAAATGTCTTTTGCTTTATGTAGAATTTTTAAATATAATTCTTAATATACTCTGCATTATAGATTTACATATTCGATGTTGAAGATTCATATTTAACTGTATATTCTTTATAAAATAAATTGTACGCGACTTGATTTTAAAAGTAATTTGACATTATATAGTAAGAGAAGATTTTATGTTGTGTAGTAAAAACAAAAAATTTCCGAAGTTTTTTCTACAGAAAACAACATATGCAAAATATAGATTATTTTACACCTTCCGAGAAACAAGAGCTCTGAAAAATTTAAGAGCTTTAAAGTTACTTCGCAAGATTTATTAATATCGTTAGTCTTGTTTAGTTAGAAATAACCATCTGCTTTTAAGACTAGTTTAAAACACCATACATATAATTGAATTAATGAGATGCATAGTTTTCCGTACCTATCACAGTGACGCGTGCTTCAGCTCTGATTGGTTGATTATCTGGTGCTGGTCCAACCTGAAATAAAATCGAAAAGTCTTAAAAAGAGCTGTGCACAAACTTCATTCAGAAATTTCAATCATTGAAATTAAACTTTGGGTTTAAACATGACAAGCAAAAATTTTATTTATTAACTGTTTTGAAATATAACAAAAAACAATAATAATTTTTCTTAATGATTACAAAGAATTTTTTCTTACTTTGATAACTTCCACGGGTAATGATTTTTTTTAAAGTACATTTGTTTATCAAACAATAAATAATTAAATGTGACAGAATAAATTGACATAGTCGAACCAATTTTGTTAACGCTGTTGTTTAAAGTAACGCCATTGATTATTATGTTCATAGTATGATTTAAGTCAGCTTTGCCCTTTCCTTTTACATAATTAATGTTTATTGCGTATGAATGCAATAGGATTAATTAGAATAGACCCTTCTATAATATGGTAGATGCGTTCCATGCTATATGAATCCGTTTTATACGAGGCCTGAGGTATATTGAACCAGGAGAGTAATCTGCGCGGTCCAACCGCTACGTTCCTTATTTTCACACCTTAGAAGCACAATGGTGTTCAGTGTTGCCATTAAAAGTTTTATTAATTACTGGAGCTAAAACGTAATAAAATCAGAACATCTACCTCATTTAACAGTGCTTTACGGCCTCTTTTAACGTGCTATACGAACACGGTCGCATTTTTTACACCTTGTTATACGAATTCTTCTTACATGAATCCATGTCATAGGGGAGAGGATCTACTGTATATCAGCATGAATGTAGGAAATTTCGGCTTTGTCAAGAAAACCACTTAGGTGCAGTACTGTGTGAATTGTCCCGCAGTGGTCTGGGCGCTAAACTCCGTTCCCATAAGAACACGGCAAGTGAAGCAGCCTCCGGCTTGGCCAGTGCTTGGGAGGGTCATCTCCCTCTCGGCTCGTCCGCTGTGGAACCGTGTAAGCTAATGGAAGCTGGTGCACGTAAAATCCGTCGTAGCTCCAATGTCCTCCAAGTTGTTAAACGATACCTCTAGGGGTGCCGATTTCAGGTGGTGGTTGGTCCCTCATCTGGAATCGGTTCAAAATTAGGGACCAAGAAGTAGAAGTTCATCCCCCTCGGGGGCAATAGCACCCCTCTTTCCAAGGATAGTGTCGTCTATCCAAGGACACGACAACAACAACAACAACAACAACTGTGTGAATGGATGGGACACATGTGATAATTTTAAGAAATCCTTTATTGGTTACAAACTCTAAACTAACAAGAAAAAACAAGGCGTATAAATTTATACACATGAGGTATGGGCGTAATCTTTGGAAAATTACGGGCTAAAATTTTGGATTTTAATGAAGTCTCATGTCGTAGATTATGGGTAGTTGCAAAAAGAAATAATAATGATACTGTTTCTGTTACAAAGTTAAATGCTAAAGTTACTTTAGTCAGAATAACACACATTCATTATTGCGCGGGATCTAATAGTATTGATACTGAGATTACTTCCTATTTTCGGAGGATGGTTTTAAAAAAGTTCTGCTGACCAAAAGCAATGAAAGGCCACATACGGCCTTCTGGCCGGGCGTCGCCCACACATAATATACAGACTGGTTATAATTAATCTTCGTCTATAAGCAGGGTTCTAAAGCTAAAACAAGCGAACGAATTGTAACAAAGATTGGTATGTAGACGGCGCTTAAGATGTGCGCAAGAAATTTCATAAAGAAAAAAAAATTTGAGAATAATCGCAACTTTACTAAATAAATAATTAACCTTGAATTCATTATAAAACTACTTGGTAATCCTGGATACTATTAGAATTGTGAAAATTCTGCTTCGTAGTATACACCATAAAACTGATACAATGTGTTTCCCGACGGACCCTAACTTAAAAACAAATTACTCAAAATAGGAGATTCATACAAGCGTAAAAATAGTGGTATGTTTGTTCAAAAAAAAAAAAAAATCGTAAGAATTTGATACAGAAGCCACAAAATTTTAGTTACAAACTGTGTCAACAGATGGAGCTGGAAATGGAAATAGGGATCTCAAAAAGACAACTAAAACCCCGAGTACAATCATACGCCGAAGATTTCGATATAACATGCTCAATTTTCGATTTTGGGCCATGCAAACATTCATTTGTCACACGCACGACTGCTCATTTGCCAAAAAATTAGCGGTTTGGCTGCAGTCTCCCGCGAAAGCATGATTGGTCCACTTTTCTTGCAAGAAAGTGACGACTCACGACTGAACGGTATATTGCGCTTTCGAAACAATCTGTCATCACTGAAATGGCATTGGATGATCGACCCAAGATGGGTCTCACCCACACTGTACATAAGACGTTATTAAATTTCTGGACGAATATTTTGATGATAGAGTCATTGCGTCGAACTATTAGACAGTTAATGGAAAAGTTATGCTTGGCCTCCCCAGCAAACACACTACTGCCCGCAAAATGCCGGCCGGGTATCCGTCGTGCTGGCAAAGTGCCGTCTACCTGGAGCAAGGTAGATTGCCATCGTCTGGAAGTCACTGGAGTGCCAGTGTCTGAAAAGTGCATATTCGCCAGTACATAACTAGTAATGCCGTGAACTGCCATGTGTCTATGACATGCACAGAAAAGTTAACGGCGTGGTACTGCTTAAAATGTACCGGACCAGCACTATTTGGCAGTAATGGGCCTGTATATATTTCGTAGTGTTGGCATAAAATTTCGTTATTTTAATTAAATAATATTGTTTCACAGTCATACTGTGTAGAAGTGTTAGGGGGGTATAAGTTCCGGGCACCCAAAGGCAAGGGTCACTGCTAAGATTTTTTTTCTTTTTTTTTGAGGGGGGTGTAAGGAGAGAAGTTCATATTGTGCCTTCAAATATTTTAGTACTAAAAACTAAAATAATACAAACGAGTTCAGTATGCTATAAAAATGTTTACTACAGCGACAGTGAAACTCCCACTATGTACAGAATTGGGGTACAATTCTGTACATAGTGGGGTGCAGTACGAGGTGAATTTTATTCTTAAAATTTTTATAATTTATATTAATTTTTTACAATTTTGCTAAACTTTTCCTGAAAAACATACTTGCAGACTTTTTCTACGTTAAGCTCCTGTAGTTATTTTGTTAGAAATTAAGCAACGAGCCAAGTATTTTCATGTAATAGTCAAAAAAAGAATGTGCGCAATGGGGTTCATTTAGGAATTATATTTACTCTATTCTATATTTCGATTCCCCTTACGGGCCTCATAAGCAAGAATACATCCGCCTCTCTCTCTGCCGAGGAATCCAAAGAAGGCAGCAAAAATCGAACTGTTATCTTTTTATTTGGCAGTAAATGTTTATGAAACGCGAAGTTAAATATTAGTGGTTTGGTAGGGAGCGTCTGTCGCCAAGCTATTTTCTGTTTCAGTGATATTTTGAGAATTGGCGAATTATTAGGTTGTAACGAAAGTTTCCCGCCACCGCAAACATCGTCAGCACACAGTTCGCGTTGGCGTATTTGCTCATATTTTGTCAAACGATTTTTGGCATTTGAAAGAAAGAGGCTTACTTTATAACACTGTGTTGTGAAATCTGTAAAAAATATAGTTATCATTAAGTATAAGGTGTTCCAAATGGAACTATAGAGGATTAGAACCATCATTTACTTCCATTTGTGTTGCAAAAAGTCAGCTATATAATATCAACAAATTATGAGTACAGCTTTAAGTACTATTGTTGTATCATGTGACACTGTGCCGGTTTGGTACCGAAAGTTCAAAATCAGTTATCTAAGGAGTTAGAAGTTAGTTTTTCAGGCAGATATGGCGGAAAACTTTCGTTACAACCTGATACATTCCAACGGAAATGGCAAACCCTCGCGAAGGTCATTTCGTGAACTGCGAATGTGAATACTCTTTTTTGGGATCTCAAGGTTTTAGTTTTAGCGGTTTCATGGATTTACATCTTTCCAAAGTGTTTAATTGGTATTTTTAAAATATTCCAGGCTAACAAGATCTCATCGTTAGGAATAGTTACTTTAATAACACTATTTCAACGGTGAGATTTTTGTTAGTTCACATTTGCATGCCTTGGATTTGGATTTAACTGGGATAATGCAGTGGATTAATTAGAAAATAACAGGTAAATTTTTACTTACACTGTTTTTAATATACAAAATCTCATTGCATATTATAGTGTATAAAAGTATTTTCCTTCAAAAAATTTGAGTCATGTAGGTACAACAGGTATATAGAAATGTCTTTTCAGAATAGCTAACATCAAAAAAATCATTTAATCAAAACAAAATGTGCAATAAAGCAAAATGCTACTCTAAAGTTATGTGTAACCATATATATATAGAGAGAGAGAGTGCAACTTTATTTATTATATCCTATATGATTTTGACTAATATATATATATATATATATATATATATATATATATACTAGCTGAAGTACCCGTTCTTCGCACGGGAATGAATGCACTTTTTGACATTAATATTTGTTGTGATTACTATTTATTGTAAAAAAGAGATATAGCAAAATGGATATCGCGTTATGTTATGTTCAATAATCATGCATACTGAATTTCAAGGCAATCGTTTTTATGGTGCAGAAGGCGATGCGGCGTAGCGCAATCTAGTGGCGAGTTTTAGCAAAACGGATACGGCGAAAATATTCTTCGCATTCAGATATCGATGCATACGAATTTTCATGACGATCGGCTGAATAGTCCTGAAGTTCATGTGTTGACGCGACATCTAGTGTCAAGTTATAGGAAAATGGATCGTGCCAAACTCTTCCCCGTGTTCAAATATCTATGTAAACCTATTTCCATAGCGATCATTCGCACAGTCAAGAAGTGATACACTGCAGGGCCATCTAGTGGTTAATTAAAGTAATGATTTGCTACAGCGCCGTCATGTGGCGAGTTATAGCAAAATGGATAACGCCAAAATATTCTCATTGTTCAAATAGCTATGTGTACTGATTTTCATAGCCACCGTTTGAATGGTCAAAAATTTGGCCTGCTGCAGCGTCATCTAGTGGCGAGTTAAAATAATAATGCATTGCAGTGCCATCTAGTGGTGAGTAACATCAAAAGTAACACAGTTAGAATATATTCTTCGTGCTCAAATGTGTAAGTATAAAAAATTTTATGCCGATCAGTCGAACGGTATAGAAGTTGATGCGTTGCAGCGCTATTTAGCGGTAAGTTACAGCAAATGGATAGTGAAAAATATTCTCCGTGTTCTAATATCCGCGTGTACCAAATTTCATCGAAATTGGTTGGACGATATTCGCATAGCAAACGGCTAAACGGAATAGAATTCGACGTTCTGCTGCGCCACCTAGTGGCAAGTTAGAGGAAAACGGATAGCATAAAAACCTTCTCCATGATAAAAGACTTAGGTGAACCAAATTTCATGGTGATCGGTGAAACGGTGCTGAGTTTTTCAACCTCCTACACACATACCAACATTCATTTTTATCTATAACCAGTCTTATTATATATACCAGTCTCAAGTAAAATCCAGTTTCAAATCTAAGCCTCGCCAAAGTGCCAGCATACGCCATTTTGCAAGAGTTTTTTCAGGGAATCATTCGAAGCATTGACTTAGCAGCAATCAAAATGGGAAATGGTTCGACCGCCAGGCATTTTTTTGAAAAGTGGAATCCCTTAATACAGCCTCATTTTTTAAATTATCAACTATAACATGTTTTATTCATCGTTACCTCGATGTACTAAATGCGAAGATTTCAATTTTCTGAAATTTGGCGGATTTCCCCCAAGTTAAATCAATGTACTCAATTGGCGAGAATTCTGAAGCTACATCGCTTGAAATGCCCTAATAACTGCATTATTTCTGAACGGATAGTTAAAATTTAATGCTGTATTCTAAGAAAACCTATACACTTGTTTTCAAAAATGCTATTCCCTTAAGCTCTCAGTAAATTGCGCCAAAAAGCCTAAAACTGTGCAAATCGCTAGAACTCACTTTCTAAAAATCGGCCTATCAGCCATTTTATTTTTCGCCAAACTAAAAAAATTTACATATTAGTCTCGGAAATCTTCGATCCTCATTGTTTTGCGTATAAAACATTTCATTCCTGCTCTCATTTCTTATGCGCACACGATATTATAATTAAAAAGATAACCTTACAAATATAAACTAAAAAAATCATTATTATTCTTTTATTTTCACTTTAAGAATTTAAAACATTTTATTCGGCAAAATCGCCACACATGGCAACCAAGATGCTTATTTCACACACTTTTTTCACTACAGGGGTTACAATTACATAAAGCTTTCTGCGTGGAGAACATAAAAAATCTCTTAAATTCCGGGAACGGATGGACTTTCAAAGTTTTAAAGTGGACTATCATTTATTCTATATTATTTTACATATATCTGTGTAAAATTTCAGGCTGACAGGTCCATTTTTGTGGAATTGTATACTACCCAAATCAACAAATTGACAAACAGAATTTCATTTTTATTTATAAGATTACCTACGCTTGTTTTTAAAAATACCCTCTCATTAAATTGCGCCAAGCGCTAGAATCATAGAAAATCTGACACACTTTCAGATTTTAAATACGCACTAAAGTGCTATATATAAAAAGAGTTATAATCCATGGGTCTTCCCTATTTTCGTTCCTTCTTTTATTAAGTTGGAAAGTGTATCATTATTCATGAGTGTGATTAAACAAAATTAAAATTGATATTTCTAACATCCTTTTTTCTGGATGTAATATATTAGAAATAGATGCAGAAAAGCTGCTCAGAAAAACGCACAATTCCAATTGAATGAAAATTTCAAAAACTTATACGCAGGTGTATTAATAACCCAAATAGCAGACGATTAAATTACAATAAATAGCACCAAGCGTTAGAATCCTCCTCAAAATCGCACATCAACCACTTTTATTTTTCGCCCAATTAAAAAGTTGCACATTTATTTTCGGAAAATTTCCAAATTCTATTTTTCTTTTGAGTAAAAATCATTTCATTCCTGCTCTGATTTCACATGCACACGATATTTTAATTTAAAAACAACCTTACAAATAATCTAGTCAAAATAAAAAAAAATCGTTATTTTTTAATTTTACTTCAAGAGTCTGAATCATTTAATGAACTGCCGAAGGTGGCATTGCCGAATGTGGCAACCTAGATAAGCTTAATTGTCGCTTAATGCACTGTGGGGTTACAATTACGAAATGGCGGAAAGCAAAAATTAGCCTTTTGCGATACGTTTTTATCGATATTTCCTAAAATAGTTCGAATTTTGAAAAAATCGCTTCGAGGTGTGACGGGACCTGTCATGGAGAATTCCGTTCAAAATTTGGTAGGTCTACGATCACCCGTTTGCGAGCTACGCGAGACACAGACAAACAAACAGTTTACACACATTGTTTTATTAATATAGATACCAGTCTCAAATAAAATCCAGTTTCAAATCTAAGCCTCGCCAAAGTGCCAACATGTGCCATTTTGCAAGAGCTTTTTTCAGGGAATCATTCGAAGCATTGACTTAGCAGCAATCAAAATGGGAAATGGTTCGACCGCCAGGCATTTTTTTGAAAAGTGGAATCCCTTAATACAGCCTCATTTTTTAAATTATCAACTATAACATGTTTTATTCATCGTTACCTCGATGTACTAAATGCGAAGATTTCAATTTTCTGAAATTTGGCGGATTTCCCCCAACTAAAATCAATGCACTCAATTGGCGAGAATGCTGAAGATAGATCGCTTGAAATCCCTTAATAACTGCATTATTTCCGCACGGATCATTAAAATTTAACGCTGTATTCTAAAAAAACCTTTGCACTTGTTTTCAAAAATCCGTTTCCTTAAGCTCTCAGTAAATTGCGCCAAGCCGGAAACAGTGTAAACCGCTAGAACTCACTTCCTCGGCATTTGAGCCATTTTATTTTTTCGCCAAACTAAAAAATTTTAAGATATTAGCCTCGGAAATCTTCAATTCTTATTGTTTTGCGTATAAAACATTTCATTCCTGCTCCGATTTCCCATGCACACGATATTATAATTTAAAAAAAATAACCTTACGAATATAAACTAACAAAAAAAAATCATTATTATTCTTTTATTTTTACTTTGAGAATTTAAAACATTTTATTCGGCAAAATCGCCACACATGGCAACCACGATCCTTATTTCACACTTTTTTGACTACAGGGGTTACAATTACGGAAAGCTTTTTGCGTGGAGGACATAAAAAATCTCTTAAATTCCGGGAACGGGTGGACTTTCAAAGTTTTAAAGTGGACTATGATTTATTCTATATTATTTTACATATCTGTGCAAAATTTCAGGCTGATAGGTCCATTTTTGTGGATTTGTATACGAATCAAATCCACAAACAAACAAACAAACAAACAAACAGAATTTCATTTTTATTTATAAGGATATATATATATATATATATATTATATATACATACATATATCAACTGTAAAGTATTATAACTCATTTATAAAATCTCTTTAATTATGAGATATTGAAATTAAACTGTTTATAAATGATTTTATGTAGGTTTTCACATGTGTTATATCCTCTCTCATAAAAAAATATCTTTTGAAAATGAAAATTTGTAAGAAAATTGCAGTTTGTGAAAACTGCACACAATTCACTAATGTTGGACGAACATAATTTGCAAATGATGTACTAATGGATTTTGCTGTTGTTTTTAATTTTTCATGTATCTAGTTTTTTATCTTAAAATGTTACCCTTAAGCAATGTCCTTTTTTTTTTGAATGGGTTGATGAATAAGCCCCCTACCCTGGATCCGCCCCTGACTCATATTTTATTTATGGCAGCGTTACTGTAAATAGGCACTAATCTGGTACCGTGCCATTATATTGTAGTCACTGTTGAGGTACCAAGCCAGTGCCTTTATTTTTAATAATAGCCGGCACCCGGCCGTTTCATTTTGGGCATTATAAACTTCATGGGCCAGTGCCTTTATTGTGAGTAACGGCCGGCACATGCAGTATGCCAGCAGAATGCCGTTGCCTTCCCCGGCTTCTGGCAAGGTACTTCTCGGGCGACCACTTTTGGTACGATTCAGTTACTTTTTGCAGTGCCAGGCCAGTGCTGGACGTAAAGGCAGAAAGGTCCTGGCAAGGTACTCCGCCAGCAGGTATGTGTTTGCTGGGTCCTTATTTCCCCGAACTCACTCCCTGTGACTACTGTCTGTGGGGCATACTGAAATGTATTATATACGGTAAAAATCCTATACCACTCAACGAACTATAGAAATCTTTTTTTTAGCCTTGTGCGTGGTTGTTTCTGATAACACACAACGTATAAAGAGTTACTGAAAACTTTATTACTCCGTTGCCACATGTGTGCAGAGAGAAATGCAAGTATATTGAATCATTTTTTTTTGTGATTGTTCTCAGCATCTGAGCTCTCTTTCTGGTATTCGAATTACCATTTACAGTGACATTTATCTGAGCAATCAGTAGCTAAAATTTTGTGACTTATGTATCAAATTCTTACGGTTTTTTTAAAATACAGATACCACTATTTCACGCTTCTCAAAGTTGGGGTTCTTCGTAACATCCTGTATCTTACTACAGTAAAAACACTCTAATATGCTATAACTTGAGTAAAAAATATCTTTTATTTATGTTTGAAAATTCATTACCCTGACTTTTATAATTGCAAAGAAACGGAGTTTAAAATTGCAAATTAAAAATTACAAAGAAACTGTGTCTAAAAAAATCTAACGTAACTACTTTTTGACCAAAGAATCCTATTCAAATACTTAAAGAAGTAACACTTAGTATTTTAGCATGTTCAATTTTGACATGATTTTTTTTATTAAATAGATCCTAAAAGTTATATTTTTTCTTTAAATTGTTTTATAAAGTAGCGGAAATTGTTTGACTTTTTTAAGAGTGTTAAACTATAATAAGACGCACGCCAGATTGACAGTTTAATTAACTGATAAACATTCAAACGCAAATAAAAACGTGTGTAAAAGTAGTTTCATAGTTTTCAGCACAGTAATTTATCTAATGTACTTTTCTTTTTAATTTTTTAGTGTTATAAAAGAATGGATACTTTTCGATTAATAAACGTTTCATTTAAGTTATCTAAATTAAATAGACCGTTTTTTATCAAGTTATATTGTGTAGAAGACAATATTTTTTTTAACTTTAAGGTTTCATTCTAATGAATCATTTTATCATCACGTCACTTCAAGAAAAATATTCTGAACATGCTATTGCACATATACAGGGTGGCCATAATTAAACTGCACGCGTTCAAGGGGTGCTGGAGAAAAATCTACTGGGAATATTCCAGTGAAATTTGGTATCTACACGTTTCAGAACATGCGCAAGTCAAATATGAAAAAAAAATCGCCATTTTTGACCGATAGAGGGCGCTGTATCGTATTTCAACGCTCACCGGTGGCATATACAACTTCCAAAACCAATAGACAGAGCATAATGACATTCTAAGAGGCATATAAACAATATAAAACATCATTTACAGTTTATCAAAATTCAATACAATTCGCTTCAGTAATTAAATTTTTACACTACCATGTAATCAAAAATTAACGTAATTTAAGATCACAAATTAAACCATTCATAAAGACGCTTTGGAAAACAATTAAATCATTTTTTATTTTCATTGACACTCATTGGACCTCTTCTTAATCGTTTCATACGCCGGTATTCTTTCAGAGTAGCTGAATACCTGCTACCATTCTGACATCTTCACTAGCAATGCACGTTCCTTCTTATTCAGAGTCATGATTGACCACTACTCAATGTCGTCTTGTTTTTATTCTGTTCGATGAGCTTAAAATTTGCATATATGCCGCCGATAAGCGTTGAAATACGATACAGCGCTATCTATCGGGCAAAAATGGCGATTTGTTTTTCATATTTGACTTCGCATGTTCTGAAACGTGTATATACCAAATTTCACTGGAATATTCCCAGTAGTTTTCTCTCCAGCACCCCTTGAACACGTGCAGTTTAATTATGGCCACCCTATACTTTATACCCTTCTAAAATAAATGGCTAAAATACATGTGAAGAGCGAATTACCATAAATGGCGGCTTGTAAAAGTACCATTAGTATACCTGTAAACATAAAACTTCTTAAAACAAAAAACTTGCTGAAGGGAAAACTTTAAGGTGGTTTCCCTTTTAACCCGATCATTAGTGTTTTTTTATAGTATAAACCCCGCAATATCCCGAAATCCTATACCTTTTGAAAATTCTTCAGTAAGCAGCATGGCCTAAAAAAAGAATTTATTCTCCTAAACGTTACCTGAAATAAAATATTAAATTCACTTTTAAAAAAACAATTTTAAATTTCCTAACTCATTTGCTTAAAATTTTATGAATTAGAGGGGATAGAGGGAAGATATGACGAGGTTCAATAACAATCATAACTTTAACTCGTACTTTTGGTTGTTAACACATCATAGTGGTATCCGAGGTCCTTCTCAAGCATGTCGGTCAATCATTGCTTTGAGATTCCTCATCCAAAATGACTCCCTTGATTCAGCTAACAATATCGGTCAATCCAATTGTTTTGTTCATACGGTATAGCTAACGAACGTACTCTTTCTTATAAGACACTTTGGGATTGAGGTCTCGATTGCCGGTATAGGCTCTGTGTCTTTGTTAGATGTAATGGTTGGTCTCCCATTTTGTGTTCCTTCATAAATGGTCATCATGTTTGTCGACACCCGTCCTTGATGTAATGTACCAGTACCGTGCCATAGAAAAAAAAGAGACATCACGATTTGGTGACTTTTCACTTCTGCGTTTCAAAAGGACCAGTTTAATGCTTCATATATATGTGTCCCACATGAGGTTTTTACAATATCATTCCCCTGTTCCTCACTTACGGAACTGTTCAAATGAACTGACAGCGGCATAAGTATTTAAGGGAAATGCTAAATGAAATATTTGTCTGGATTTTCAGATCTCATTCACACAGAGGTGACTAAGTTCGTGTACTTGTTCTAATACCAACTCCTCCTCCTTTGCTTAAATAGGAAAGAAAGGTGCAGACATTAAACCTTCTATTTGATTGCCAATCTCATCGGGATTTCTTTATTTCAGTCGTAAATTAAATTTGTAATACGGTCACAACTGATGGGTAAAGGAGAGAAAGGTTTGTAGATTTCATAATACAGACACACTGTTTTGCTTGCACGTGGTGTTTCGGAATTAAAATAATATTACTGAACTGAATAGATATTTTGTAATATCACAGTTTCGTTCTATCTTAATAACTCAAATTTACAACAACAACAACAACAAAAATGGAATAAAACTTTTGGAAAATGCTAACAAAATATCTTCTGTATTACTTCATTTTAATGCTTACAACTATCCCTCTCATTTTCTGAACTTCAAATCTCACGAACTATGAAGAGTTTAATACTAAATAAAGAATGTATTACTGCAGATTGAATACTTTTTCATCAAAATTTGGAAGGGGATCAGAAGTTTGTACATCGCTTTCGGTTTAATAGTAATTACTCAATTTAGAAAGTTTCAACCAATAACTGCGTTATTTTTTTCTAAAATGTAAAACTTGACACAAATGCGGAACGAGTAATCAAATGAAGCATTATAATTTGTTTCCATTATTTTTCCATACTTTTTAGCATAATAAAGAAAAATAAAATGAGTATTACGCAAAAGAACATTTTTTTTCTACTTATACCTTAATTCCACCATAATACACACTTTTAAAAAAACTGAAAAACTTCCTTCATATTCCGATTTCTCACAATCCAGGAAAACTGTTTTACCATAAATGAATATCTCATAAGCAATAAAATTGCTTTTCTAAACGTAATAAATATCCGCAGCTGGTTTAATTAATAAAAGAAATCCGCTTAATCTTCATTTCTGTAACCGCAAGAATGAAGTTACGTATAAACGGTTTTCCGACTCAAAACGAATCATTAAATTTCCTGTGGTGATTAATCGTCTTCCCTGCCGGAAATAATAAACAGAAGGTATACTTTATGTGCTTCATTTAGTGTTGTAGAGTATACCAATAAGCGGAGACGAATATATATATTATTAATAAATAATTCCTATCGAAAGTGTATTCTTACATAAAAAAGAATGTTCATGGTTTATTCATGCAGTCATTTAGACGAAAAGCTGAAATGAGAGTTTGCAGAAATACAAGTAGTGTCATTTTTAACAAATAAAGCCATGAAAGTATTACTGAAAGATTTTTTTGCTTTTGACAACCAACGACTGAAAATGTATCATATGCTAGAAATAATATTTCATTCTTTATAAAGAAGGTTTATACATTTTGCAATAAAGTATGTGTATTTTTCTATGTGTAAGTAAGGATTACTTTTTAAAGCACCGTATTTTATTTATATAATTAAAGTAAATGCAGTTAAAATCCTTATATTTATATACTTATGGAGTTCTGGCTATTTATTTGAGACACACGACATACACTGCAAAGCAATTGAATAAGGGATACCTATCTAGTAGCACGTAACACAACCTTTTGACTTGAGGACGTACTCGATTTGTCACAGCATGCGCTCTGCAAGACACTTGCAGAAGAGGTGGGAAGACATATACGTATTCACAACTCCTCAACAACCTCCCACAAATCGCGTAGATTACATGCAATGTGGTCGGAGCCTCGAACACATCTCTCAGTCGTAACCCCAAGCGAGGTGATGTATAGGAAATCACGTGAAGGTCCACGGAATGTTCATGCTACCATTCCGATACAATTCGGAAACTATAGTACGGTACATTGTCTTGTCGAAAAACAATCTCTGCAACGGGCTGTTGGCAACGAACATACGGGATCAGATGGTTGTGAAGGATATCCTGGTAACGTTCACTTGTGTGCATGGGCGTCGGCAGAATATTTCCCAGGGAGGCTAAGACTACTCCAGGGGGGGTCAAAGACTACTCAAGGGTGGGCAAAGACTACTTCAACCTGTTGGTACCATGTTGGAAACAGAAAAAAAGCAAGCGAAAACACTGCATACAAAAATCCAGGGGGGCATTGCCCCCTTGCCCTATGCTGCCGGCGCCCATACCTGTGTGAGATGACGTCACACGGACCAGAGATCTCATTTCAATCTACTTGAACACTCTCCAGAAAAGATTGCTGCTTGAAAGATGCTTTGCTGACAGGAATGATCCATCGCTTCAAGTGGTTTGCGCCGCACACGTACTCTACGATCCTCATGTACCAAAATAAATCTCATGTATCAAATAAATGTTGCTTGGAGTGAAGATATCTCCATCACTCCAAGCAACATTTTCCACATTTCAGTGGTTCATTAGAGATTTTCCTGTGCCTATTGAGAGGAGATGGATTTGAATAGTGTGGCAGCTTACACGTTGCTTTGAACTAGCTTTAAATTAAAATGCGATCTCTTTCACTGCTGCCCGTTTATCTGATGTTACAATGCTGACTAGCCAACGACACGACTTGGTCATCCACACACTGTTGTCCGCAACGATCCTGGCAGGAATGATTTTACCGGATTTGACGTACTCACGGTGCATTTTTAACAGAGCGTGGTGAGGGAAAACTCAAGTTTCTGCACTACTTCCGAAATGGAGTGAACCATTCGTCGTGTTCTGACGATTTGGCCATTATCGAATGTGCTTAAATCTATACGATTATCCATTTTTCTTCTGATTATCAATGATACCGTGAACAACACTCCTTGTCTGTCAAAATGCTTCTTACGTCATCTTCAAGTAATTTCAGGTTTGGGCACAGCTTAAAAATGTCATAAGACTATCCCTAATTCAATGGCTGCTGAGATGTACATATATGTAACGAAAATTTTGAAAAAATATCGCACTCTTTACATAATTGTAAAATATTTGCAATTTTTTCCTTTCAAATAAAATATATATATAGACTAGATGACCCGGCAAACGTTGTTTTGCCATATAAATTATTCCTAGGATTATTTTAGTAGAAAGAAATGATTAACTTATTTTAAGTTTGTGAGGATGTGGTATATGAGTGGAAGAGGCATGGAGCGCTGTGAACGATGCTGGACTATAAAAATAACACAATACCAAACATTTATATTTTTAATTTATTGTAATTTATTCTTTAAATTTATATATATCGCTAATAACAATATTTTTACTAAAAACTCTGGAGTAACTCCACTCGACTTTCCGAACACTTACGATTAAGATCATTACCAAGCATTTAAATAAATTTTAATTGATGAATAATTCAAACGTATATACCAAATTGAAACTAAATCGAAGCTACCGTTTAAACGCTAGCGCACTTTCAAGAATTTCTCCCCATATGCCATTATGCCATAATATAAAAGAAATTTTTGTCGTAGCCCTGTATAAAAACTATAAGTCTTATACACACCAAAATCAATACCGGTCTTAAGATGGTGATTTATAACATATATACCCAATTTCAGCTCAATCGAGGGTACCGTTTAAACGCTAGCGCACTTTCAAGAATTTCCCCCGATAGGCCAACACCAAAATCAATACCGGTCTTGCGACGGTGGTTTATAACATATATACCCAATTTGAGCTCAATCGAATCTACCGTTTTAAACGCTAGCGCACTTTCAAGAAATTCCTCCATAGGCCATAATGTAAAAGAAATCTTTGTCGTAGCCACTGTTAGAAAAACTATAAGTCCTATACACACCAAAATCAAACATCTACGGTCTTGCGACGGTGGTTTATGACATATATCGAATTTAGCTCAATCGAATGCTCCGTTAAGGAGCTATCGTGTTCACTCACACACACACAAACACACACACACACACACATACATACATGCATCTCGTAAAAATAGCATAAATGGATTCAGAAGCCCTCAAAACGTGTAAAAACACCAAAATCTCGAAGTCGAATTTTTTCATGATTACAATACTTTCCTTACATGGTACATGTTCGGAAAGTAAAAATAATATCAATCCCTTAACGTAATAGAGTATACAATATTTTTTGTTATCCTATCTTTAGATAACACAAACAAACTGGATGCCCACTCGAGAGCATGCCACGTCTAACTGTCCGTGTGAAAACATGGCGCGCTCAAATCTAATCCACAAACAGGACATAGTTTGGCCTTGGAGACTTATTGATAGTCATTCCATATAAAAATTTTGCCCCCCCCCCCAAAAAAAAAGGGATGATGAAATCTGAAACACTTTCAGATTTTTTAATACGCACTATAGTGCTATATATCAAAATCGTATCATAATTTATGCGTCGTCCGTATTTTTCGTCCTTATTCCATTAAGTTGGAAAGTGTTATCATTATTCATGACTGTGCTGTATTTTTCTTTCTTATTTCATAAAACCCATCTTTGGAATCGAAATCTATCTTAAAATCGCATAGTAAAACTATTTTACAATCTTCGCCAAGTATATCACAACTATACTTCAACGTTTTATATATTGTTTCCTACTTTAACGCCTCGGCTCTCGCCAAGGAGGCGATGATTAAACATATGTAGTTACTATGACGATTTTTTGCATTTATGCAGAAATCGTAATTTAGAATTAAAATGGCGATTTGGAAAAACATGTAAGTACAGCATGCCGTTACATTTTTATTTATTTTGGATTACCAATTAATGTAGTTTTAATAATTAAGTGTCTTAATTCCTTAACTGGCGCGTTTATCGCTAGTTTATCTTAGTTTATTCAGTTATCGCGTAGTTCTTTTGCGGTGCGTTGAAACGGTACTTACGTATTATCCTGGCGGGTCACTTCCGCCAAACTACTTTTCGTAGATTTTAAATACGTTGCCAATCGTATTCCAAACCATCAACAATTTCATGTGCCCGGCATTTATCTTGGTGATCTTGGTGAAAAATTGCTTGTCTTGGTGGACCGCTGGGATAATACGTAAGTACCGTTGAAACTTGTGCATAACTGCCAGAGACCCATGACTGCAAAGCTCGCCAAAGTACGGATATTTTTTAGGTTGGCGAGAGTGGGGGCGTTAAAATAGGAATCAACTCTTACTTGTACCATAAAACGCATCTTTGGAATCGAAATCTATCTTAAAATCGCCTACTGAAACTGTTTTACAATCTTCGCCAGGCATATTCTTCCTGTAGGCATATTCCAACTATACCGCAAAGACATTTTAAATGCTGTTTGGAATGGGCATCATAATCCATGATGTACAGTGTACGTGTTTTCCTTTCTTGTTCCACAGAGAACTTCTTCGGAATAGAAATCTATATTAAAATCGCCTAATAAAACTCTTTTACAATATAGGCCAGGCGTTTTCTAACTATACGCGAAATATATTTACAATAAATTGTCGCGTTTTTGGCACCACATTTAGCGATCCATTATCAAAAATTGCAAACCTTCTGCGACTTTCAACATTTTATTAACCCCCCCCCTTTCCACATTATCTGGCAAACACATTTGAAAAGTGACTCGACACGCTAATGTCTACACAGAAATCCTGATTGAAATGAATAGCACTCTGGGGCTAAAACATTTTGGGGTGGACCGCCCTTATGAGTTAGGGGTATGAGACATAGTTAAAAACCTATTCTATGACCTAACGAATATACATAGAAAATTTCATTAAAATTGGTCGAGTGGTTTCGGAGGAGTTAGGTGACTAACACTGTGACAGGAGAATTTTATATATTAGAAGTATAGAAATTGCTAAACTGTCATTACTTTAACTATTGCTGCTGTATTAAGGAGTTCTAAGAAATTTTCGTTTTACAAATTAAGCACTCATCTTGCAGAACACCATAGCTTTATAATACTTCGTGTTTGCTCGTGAGAGCAATAAGTTGTACTCGAATTTTCGGAATCTCTAGCCGTTTTATGTGGCAATTAAATGAAATAGTGCATTGCTGTTAATAGAGCATTGATAAACTAGATTTGTGATCAAGCATCCACTATACTGAAATACTCTTTTCAAATTTCTTTAAGTTTTTTTTCATATATATGTACCGAATTTGTTTTACAAATAATGTCAAATTTTATAAATTTTAAATATAAATTTTATCTTTTTTAATTTGTGTTGCATTAACGCTACTTTTTAAATTCAGATCTTTAAGTTTAATTAACACATAGAAGTTTTATTCGAAATAATAAAAAAATAAATATATAAAATGCTGCCACAATTGTTACATTAATCATTCTAAGGACATGAAAATCCAGAACTACAAATTGTAACGGTATGTGCTGTACTTAAAACATTCTACTGACAGACACACTAACTTTTCCAAAAGCAAAAAAGCTTTCATTATAATTATGGTTATTTTTACTTTTTTCAGATGATTTACATTTTTTTTTCTGGGAGGGGCTAAATTTTCAGAAAAGCTTATTTGATGTATACAAATTGTAGAATAAGTAAAGTACTAAGTTAAATCAATATGGAATTTCTTTTTGGAACGAATAATTCATAAAAAAGGCTCATTTTACTTAAATTGTACAATGAAGCAAAATATTGAGCAAGCAATGTCTTTCGTGAGAAGGGGTTTAAGCTCCCTAGCCCCTCCCCTGGATCCGCCACTATCCGTAATTGTCAAAATTTGGACAGAAATAAATTTTTCACAGTTTTCATCCGAAAACGTAAATTTATTTTAACTAATTCTTTTAATATATATACAAGGTAAGGAATTCCGTGTTTTATTTCTAAAAATATGCTGAAAAATCACACATCTCTCTGTGATATAAACGTTAAATATCAGAAGAATTAACAAAACAAAATTAATGAAATATATTTTCTAGAATCACTGAACTTCCGTTATATTCCAACAATTTTCGAATTTGTGGGAAAAGCATCCAATATGTACTGCTGCTTGTGATGATTAATCGTTTTGAGTACTGGAAGTAATAAGTAGGAAAAGTGTCTTATGCTTTATGAAGCGTTACTGTATCGCAATGGATTTAATAGAATATGCTTGTATTTCTCTTCTATTAATATTCAGAATAAATCTGCAACACGCGTTTTGGGTAAATTAAGTAATTTCAGATTTGTGCTTGAATGCATTGATGCTGTTTAAAATTAATCCACCACATACGTAAGTGGGTTTTAGCTTTCTAATACTGCACAAATTAATGAAACAAGGAAGCTTCAGTATTCTGTCCAAATAAAACACTATCTAGCATTAATTGTTTATTTAATACTTTCACTTTTAAAGATATACCATATTTACAAAATAATTTCGTCGAATGTTACCTAAATTCTTTTCTCGAATTCCAAACGTCAAATGCATGTACTATTTATATGAAATAAACTCAATTGGATTTTTTGCTGAGTTATCTTTAATTGTTGGAAATTTCCTTATTAGGTTTCGTGTTAAATATTCAGTGGATAAATTTTAAAATTATTACTAAACAAACTCGATAGTTTTCTGAGATTTAAAGACTATTTTTTTGTCTTCGTGTATAGCCTAATTCTTCTTAACATAAATAACGTGCGTTCATTACAACTCTTGTTAACGTTCTTGAACTAAACTGAGAATGCATTTTATGGAATATTTTTAAACCATACGATATACAATGAAATATTTTGGAATTTTATTTTAAGAAAGATATTTGCATAATTATGATATGGCTAGGTGGTTTCTTACAATACATGCTTATATATGTTATGCATATGCTCATGTTTTATATTTCAGCAACATTTCAACAACTTTTACTAACATGAAAAAATATTTTTAAAAAACTTTGTAACCACACAAGGTATTTGGAAACATTTTAAATTTAAATTTTAAGAAATGCATTTATACAGGGTGTCCTATTAAACTGGTAACACGCTGTAATTCCTTATCTATTAGAGAAAGGTTGGCAATGCAAATTAAATATATATTCAAAATAAGGTAGGAAAAAGACTGCATAAGAAAAAAAATTATCTCGTAAATTTTCAAAAAGTTACACATTTTTAATTTGTATTCAGACCTCGTACGAAAAAATTTCCCAGTTGCGAAAATGTTCCCCAAACACTCATGACGGGATAGACAAAATTTCAGTCTTTCACCGTAAAAAGTCTCTGATATGAAGATAAATATGTGCTAGCTTAAACTACTTTTCAGTGGCTCTCAAAGGTTTAAAATCACGTCAAACTATCGCGCTCCGGGGGTCGGGTCGTGTAGAAATTAAGAAAGAAAATCATTTCTTGCACTCTAGTATTAAACTTTAATATTCAAATTCATGTATCCCTGGTCAAAGTTTTTAAAAATATCTCTTATGATGAAACTTTTTATGATGAAACGGTAAAAATTGTGTATATCTCCTCATGAGTGTAAGGGGGCACATTTTACCAATTGGAAATTTCTTTTGTACGGAGGTTGCACAAAAATTTCAAAAGTGTATCTTTTTTAAGATTTACGAGATAATATTTTAATTAGTGTAGTCTTTTTTTTCCTAACTTATTTCGAAAATTTTTCAATTCATCTTGCCCCTTTAGTTATATTACATAAAGAATTAAAGCTTTTTACCATCTTTTTGGAACACCCTGAATAGCTCTGATATACACATATTCTGATAAATTAGTTCCTTAAACATATTTATTTAAGTTTCAGCAATATTTAGTCAAATTTTTGGGTTTTATAGATAACACACTTGATTCTCAAGTATCGCGGCCTTTTAAAATGACATTAACAATATTTTTTTTCTTTTTTCACTGCAAATTCTACTGGAAGAGAAACTTCTTCTGAACGTTATAAACAGACGGAAGTTCACATCGTTCAGAACAAAATAGCTAGAAACAATTAATAAAACCAACTTTTCACATGCATACATTTTAATAAATCAAAGAAACATTTAATAATACTACGTGTGGGGATTCAGAACGTAATCGCTCTCATATTAGCAGCATTTGCAATGTCAATTTTCTTTTAAATTGTGAAATTATAACAGCTTATTTGCATAACCATTATAGGCACATATTGGGAATATAGTGGTACACCGCTAAGAACAGAATCAGTTTTATGGCACGCTTATATATTCGCCTGTGCAGCTGCAGTTGACACAATTACTTAAAAGCTATAGAAAAAGACAGATAAAAGTAAACATACTTAAGTATATAAGAAACACATTTTACGGATGTATACAACGTTCGTACATATGTATGCTACCGTGAAAGTCCGAAATCCTGGAGAATGTCGATTTTCAACGGTGAATGTCAACATTCATGGAGACGCTTGGTGTATGTCCGAAATATTTGTTAAATACTCTTATTTCTCACTTACACCGGCAAATGTCGACATCCATCATGCACTAATGGCGAATGTTGAATATGTAGGGTTTCACAATTCTTTCTCTCCAAATTTTAGGAAGTTATTAGGAGTTAAATTGTTACAACGGTGACTTAAGGTTTTCGCCTCTGTTGCTCTTAGCAGTGACAAATCCTGGTGAAGAAAGTTGATCTGTTGATAGTTAATCTGTTAAGGAGCTTTCACTGTTGGGCTAAACCCAGAGAATTTAAATACCAAAATCGATTTAAAGGACAGCCAGGGACTCCCCCTCCCCCCCTTCGGAAATAAAGCTTTAGATTCTAGTGTGGATGTTCGATATTATTTTTTTTTCTTTATAATGATTGAAGTTGTACTTGGATAAATGTTAATACTGAAGATTTCATTTTTACATTTAGCTAATAAAGAAGTTGGCATTTATACCATAGTGGACTTTTCTATAATCTATAGCCATGGGGAAAGAACTTCAAACAAAAGAATAAAAATATTTTAGCTAAGTTTTCTGTTAACCTCGGATTCTCTTTCCGACCTCCTCCAGAGCATATAGGTGCTTACCGACATACATCGTTGATAGTCCGAATGACAAGAATATAATCAAATATTTGGTATTTCACCGGCGTATTTGGTTATGTGTTGGCATTCATCGATCAAAGTCGACATTCTCCAATTTCGGTCCTTCACAGTAACATGTATATCCGGGCAAAAAGTTATAAAAGTTATTGCATCAAATATAAATGACACACGAAGTAATAAAGATTTTTTTGACCTGGCACTGGTATTCAGCTTCGTCATCCATCTGTACATTATGAATTCGAAGATTGTAAATTCCTTTAGAGGCATCGATGTTCATGCTGTAGCGCGTGTAACCAGGAATGTTTGCATCAAAACCTAAATAAGCAATTCATCTTAAAAGCTTGCAGAAATTGGATAAGTACAATTGTAAAATAAATATGATAATAATATTAGTCTTTCGTACGTGCATATGTAACTACAATGAATTGTGATTTTTTTACACCATATTAATGACGTTTACTTTGATACATTTCTTTTGTAATTTAAACAATTTTATACACAAACATCATGAATATTATTCTGTTAAACATTTTCAGTGCTGTAGCAATTCATTAATAGTCACATATTGTGCTTTTATATTATTCTGATATGTTAATGAAATGAACATGTTGGAAGCATTGTGAATGCTAACTCAAATATACTTGAAAAATCACTCAAAATACTGGTGTTAAAGGATAAAGTAATTAAAAAACTTTGTAAAAAACACACATAAGAAGTAATAGGTAAGGAAACTTGAGTTCCCTGTGTTCTTTACGACGAAGGGCTTGGACTGATGAAGTTCAAAACAATTTTTGAACAAAACGTGCGTATCCTCTTACCTATTACTTCTTATGTGTGTTTTTTACAAAGTTTTTTTAATTACTTTATCAAATATACTTATTTCAGGCTAACTTTTCATTGCATAGATTTTTTAAAAAAATACATTAAATTCTTTATTAATAGCATATTTCTCTATATACGTGTGCATGGAAATACAAGTACACCACTTAAAATACGATGAATCGCATCATTACATTAACCCACCCACAATATTAAGATGAACACGATATGGAAATTGCTGCTATAGAGTGTCTGGAACGATGGAACTGAACCTGCTAAAAGAAATGGCACTAAAGAATTTGTTTTTAAGAGCTTCCTTTAGAACGTGAATCTGTGTTTGTTAGTAGCTGTAAAAGAGCTATACAGTTTATGTTTATGTTATGTTTTCTGTCAAAGGCACTCTTTTATTATTTGTTTTAATAAACATTATTCTTGTTTTCTTTGTAATCCATATACGCCAAAAAAAACGAAATTTAATTAATGAAGTCTGGCTGGGGTGGAGCGAAAAATACTATACTCAAAGGGCCAAAACAGCTGGGAGCGGAAAAGTTGTATTCTGTAATTACATCACCAAAAAAGTTTAAAATATTAACACGATCGGATAATATTTTTTGCCTCCAACGGGCATTTGAAAATTCAAGATTTTCGAAAAAGATGCTCTTATCTGAATTTTCTCCGAAAACATTAAACTAAGTAGAATAAGTAATAACAAATAAGTAGGGTGCTAAAATGCTGTGTACTTACACAACTTAAAACAGTGTAAAAAATTAGTCCAATCGGATTATACCTTTGCGGTTGATTGAAAATTTACGATTTTACTTTTCCTTAAGATGCTCAGTCGTCACAAAAGTTTTATGACGATCAAAGAACGGATTGAAAAATAGAAGCAGGGTCATTAGACAAAGAGACAGCAGCAATTCGTTAAAACAGAAAAGAAATAATGTTATTAGATTCTGATGGTATGAAAAACTTAGTTACCGATTTAATTACTGAATTTGGAGAATCTTCGTTTTTTAATGAAGCCGATGGATGTTCAGAATTTTAATATCAGGTTAGGAAAAATAATAAGGAATACTTAGATTCCTAAATATTGTAAAAATCTAAACAGCGAACATAGGTCTTTGCAATCTTTCGTTTATCTCTGCCCAAGACAGCACAGACTTTGTGCTGTCTTGGGAAAACACTTTGGGCTGTCCACACACACTTTGCACAACACTTTGGGCTTTGACACTTTGGGCTGTCTTGTGTCAAGTTTGACCTGCCCAGACAGCACTGATATTTAAGGTTTATCAGACCGTCATCGTTGTAAGGTGATTGTAATGTCGTAAGGTGATTGTAATCTGTGATTGTACCATACTTGGATGGTAATTAACAGGAATTAAGTGAGGCTAGGGCGGTCTCGTACAAGAAATAAAATTTTAGGACTGTATTTTTAAGCCAGAAAAGAAAAAACCAAAATGTTGGAGAAAGACGAAGACTGTAATGGACAGAATTCTGTAGTAAATAGGAGTCAACGTACTCGTACTAAGGTCAAGGAACACACATCTGACGCATAACCTTTATGGCAGTACCGAAATTTGATTAATGGGGTCTTAATGTCACCTTATGGAAAAGTTAATGAAATAGGGGAAGCGATATATATATTTCCTTAAATGAAGGATAGATGTTATTGATAACATATAAGCAATCGGTATTGACGATAGCTGGTATATGAATACTATCCACAAAGATGATGTTATTCTTTATTTAAAAAATATATTAAACCGACATTTACCATGACTAAATTGTATGCTTCACTTTAATGGGCTGCCGATTCGGTATATTTTTGCTTTTTTCGATAGTTCCTTCCAATGTCCTTTGGAGTTGCAGTAAGATAGCATTTATTGTTATCCTCTTTTCTACCCAATTGACATTCAGCGTGTTACTTGTAGACTGGAACATTCTATCGCCATAGATCCATCTCAGTACAGTTCAGCAACATTTGTTTGTATGGTGCAAGCAGTTGAAGCGGGGTTTCTCCTCCAAGCATAAATTGATCCTGGCCGCATGGTTCATTCACTACATACGCACAAAAGAAGTTGCTCCACTTATAGAATTCCTTTTTAGAGTGCACAATCCATGCTGGAATCCTACATACAAAATATGAGTCTTCCGTTTCATTTTTGCTAACATGATGATCACAAGCCCGTTTCATTTGACAAAAAAAGCCTCTTTATCCATCAACTAACTCGGTAATCAAGATGTTCTTACAATCAACATATAATATTTTTTTTCTTTTCTTCTTTGTAGAACTGCCGTTGTCTCTTTCTCTAATGAGCCTTGACCGATTTTTCTATCCTTTCTTTGATTTTTACAAAATTCTTGTTCTCTCAAGAAAACCTTTTGCACCTTTTTCTTTTTGTACACAAACATAAGAAATTAGAAAAGATTGAAACATTAAGCAAAAAGGCACTTTTCAGCTAACCGTGTCAGACAAAAGATACTATCAGATCGGGCTATTTAATTAAGTAGTACAAGCACGCAGCTTTTTATCACCTAGCATATTTGATCTACGGAGTTTAATGCTTTTAGGGAAAATTAAGAAAAAAGCAATATTTTCGAAAATTTTAAAGTTTTAAACAGCTGTTGGAAGTAAAAGATATTATCTGATCGTGCAAATATTTTAGATTTTTCTTCATGTATGTACACATAATTTTTGCATCCATTAAGTTTAGGGTTTTAGCTCCACCCTACTGCTCACTGTATTGAAATTCTTCATTCCTTACATTAGGGTGTAGGGTATAGCACATATCCATAAAACACATTCATTTCATAAAAAAATGATGTACATTTAAATGTAATAGTATGGACAGCCAAATAAGCCGAACTCATGCATACTTTTCATGGAAAGTGTAAATAAATGGAAAAATGAAACTAGTACAACGTTTAAGTGTTCTGTAAACAGCATGTGAATGTGCTATATTTGTTCTGCAATAACCCTTATTTCCTTTCCTAGTCTTTCTCTCACACTATCCTGCACCATTTTTGTTCAACCTAACAAACAGTGAGTGTTATGCACTATGCTTAGCAGGAATAATAATAAAGAAAAGCAAGTGTCTGCACTTGATGACTTATATTGATCCATAGTTTATGTAATGAGGAAGGTTATCTGCTCCAGATGTGCTCATTAGAGAATGGTATTTAGCACGCATGAGTTTATTATTCCTATATGATTTATAAAAATCATCAGCCTTAAGCACTCAAGACGATTATGCAGATAAAACGTTTCTTGGTTATAAAGTTTATGGACCGGATAATAGGCTTTCAAATGCATAGATAATTATTCAAAAAAGTTGTGTGTGTAACTCTCCTAAGGAAGATTTTATTTATACGGCTAAGTATTTCTCTTTCTTGTTTTATAAATGTACATTTTATTACAAAAGCTTGACTTTTTTTTCAAGTCACCAGATTTAATTTGTTTAGAAGACATACTTACAGCATTAGCTATTAACAAGTTTTCAATTTTCCCATACATATCACACTACATAAAAAGAAGTCCCTTAAGTGTGGTCGTGTAGGAGCATTATGGATTTTATATAAATTTCAAGTTTTTTTAATAGCATGATGTTTGTAGTTGAATTTTACCTGTAAATAGAATTCTGAAACGGGTGAGCAGATTGCCTCATTTTTTTTTATTTTTTTTTTTACCTTTAGTGCAGTAGCAAAACACAAAAAAAGTATTAGGTTCTAACGAAAGTTTTCCGCTACTGCAAGTATTGTCTGCACAAACAGTTCGCATTGGTGACTTTGCCAATATTTTGTCAAACGATGTTTGTTATTTGAAAGAAAAAGTCTTGTTTTAGAGCACTGTGTTGTGAAATCTGTAAAACAATATCGTTATGATTAAGTATAAGGTGTCTGAAATGGAACTATCACGCTACCAGATTGAACCGTCATTTACTCTCAGTTCTGTTGCAAAAAACCAGCTACAGAATGACATCGAATCATGTGTACAGCTTAATACTAGAACCGCGGTGTTTCAGATATACCTAAAACCGCTGGCTGGATCAAATTTACCCAGCTTGCAGAATTCATGTTGCAATGCAACAATAATATTATATTTCAACGGTAATGACATTAGTTCAATCTTAACATTCGTATTAAGTTTAATATTACATTAAAAGCAAAAACATATTGTTGTTGTAATTCTTATTAGAAGAACCGCGTTGCATGTAAAATTCACGTTGGAATGAAAATGACATAATGGTATGCTATTACACCATTTATTATGTCATTACCGATCATTTTATGAATGATAATGACGTTTATTTAATTTGAACGTCGGATTCTAGACTCGTGGAAAGTTTTGGGTCAAAATGACCCATTCCGCGATATCAGGTATACATATTAAAAACAAAAAACAGATAAAAGTTACGAGCTTAAATTTTTTACAGATAATTAATAACATAAAATTAGGAAAAGTCACGATATTTTAATAATTTCAGTTCGTAACATTTAAAAAAAAAACGGAATCAAATTTAGTTTTGGGTCAAAATGACCCATCCCGCGGTTCTAGTGTTAAGGTACTACGCTTGTATCGTATGACACTGTGAAGATTTGCAACGAGGACTAGGACATCTAAGAAGCAGAGCGCTCTGGCCGGCCTACTGATGCTGATGAGGCCGCCTACGAGAATTTGTGGAAGAAGGTAAAATATTCATCCACTCGTGAGCTAGCTAAAACTTTAGTGCCATAGCTTAGACTTAGTGCCATGTCCATTAGTCGCGCTAGGCATCTCATAAACTTGACACATAAGATCAATCGCTGGATACCGCAAGAGCTGACTCAAGCAAATCTGGCGGAAAACTTTCGTTACAACCTGATATCTACAATTAATTTCAAAGGAGATACATTTAAATGTTCATGAATTTTACGTAAAATTCAATCATTTTCATAGGAATGATATTTTTTGAAATAGAGTTTGAAACGTTGGTTAGATAGAAATATTTAAAAATGTTTCTTAGGGTATGTTATTAAAAAAATAATATCAACACAGGAATGTATTCTTGGAGATTATGTTTTATTTTCGATAACTTTTTATCGCAATTTTTTTGAAAAATACATTTATCAGTATACATTATTTTAAATACTTTAATAACATTAACCATCAAAAATTGTTCATTTTAATTTTATAGGATGTTTAGGTGAAAATATCCTCATTTGAAAATATTCCATTACAAAACAAAAGATGTTATTATTTTTCTGGACAATTTAAGAGAAAAATAACCTTTCAAAGTTATAAATATAAACTTAATTCTAAATTCCCAACAAAACCTAGGTCTTTGACAAAATAAGGCAGTTTGAGGGTTTTATCTTCCAATTGGGAACTCATAAAATTGCATTTCTATTTAAAAAATTTAATCAATCATCCTGGTTCAGAATACAAAATCACTTAAAAGTCAATTATTTTCTTCGAAATAAAGTACTAAATTAGTGATGTATTTTTAATTTAAAAATAGCTGTGTTCAAAAGTACACAGCTAGATTCTTGTTTAAAATGTTGGATAAATCACCAAAGAAAGCTACACTCTTTGGTATAAATGATAAATAAATTAATCAAACAAACGATTCGTAAAAATTACTTATGATAATCAATTGTTTTACTGCGAAGGATTAAAAATAAAATTACTTGTTCGCTCATTAAATTCATTAAAAAAGGTGACTTGTATATATATAAATATATATATATACATGCAGTGTTAAAGAAATCCCTTGCATATTTTTATAAAATCACGCATATTTTAATTAGTGATGTTTTCATAAAAAATAACTCTCTTTTATTTATTATTATTATTATTATTTTGTGTGTGTGTGAAAGAATTGTCTTGATACACATTCAGAAACTGAAGTTAAAATTGTAATGATGAAGGTTATAAGATATAGCATTTTTTTTATCTTTACGAATTTCGCTTTCGTTAGATTATAATACATTTCAAGTTACGAAACATGCATTTGGAAAACCTAAGCATAGTAATATTCACTTTGCATAAACAAATATAATAATAAAGCATTTACCAAGTAAAAATCCATCTTTGGCCCACTGAACGTCGCCAGCCAGATCGCCAACTTGGCACTGTAAATCGACTGTGGAGCCTTCAACTGCGACCATGTCTTTGGGAGTTTGTAGGAAGTGTTGCTGCGTTGGCGGTTTTGTAGCTGAAAGGAAGAATAAATCTTTGTTAAAAGAGAAAATAACAACGCTATGATACAGCACTGTAAAATGACACACTGTATCGAAAAACATTTATTTTGAAGTGAATTAAATCTTTAAATGAGCTAAGACCATTCGAGCTTCATTTACTTCCGAATGTAATTCCTAGTGAAGATGTTATAGTATTAATGAAATGGTATTTATAAATGAAGTTACATATTTCATAATAATAATTCAAATAATAAAACGAGCATCTTTAGAGAATTTACGTGAAAATAAATGTATAAAAGCTAATTTTCAATCAATAGCTATAATGCCTGAATTTGGAAAAATAGACTATCGACCACAATAAATATACCTTACATAAATTTTTCAAAGTAACAGTTATACGTTGTCTATTGTTATTTGAGGTATTAGCGGTCATCTATCCTATTGTAACAAATACCACTTAAGATAAAATTTGTAGTTTCTATATATTTTGTGTCACAAACATCGATTTAAAATGAAGAATCATTATGGTGTTTTTCATTACCAACTGACTGTGCGTGTACATTTGTTTAGAAGGTCGAAATTGGATGGAAAGAAGATAAATACTTTAAGTGTAACGTCTTGGTGAGTATGCGCATTATATCAATACTTTGAGTAATTTCACATCCTTGTGGCAATGGAAGATATTATTTAACCTAACTGGAATTTTTTTGTACTTCTTAAACCCATTTGTGCCTAGATTTTTTGCGACTTTCTTCGATTTTCGCTAATATCAGCAGTAATAGATAAATTTCTGATGTCAACTTCTTGAACAAGGGATGATTTCTTTTAAAATCTTTATGTATTAAAATTGAAGTGTCAATATCCTACTAGGTCATGTTAAAATATTTTGTGGAGTTGAGGCTCAATACTCGTGAATAAAGGCTAGGAAAAATAAATAACGTTTTCGACTGATAGCGATAATGCCGTCCCAAAAAAAGGGACGCTAGGCATAAATGGGTTAAGGAACTATATACCAATCTTTTCACACTATGATGTTCTTAATTTCAAAACTTAAAACATTTTTGAAATTAGCAGATTTAATGCAGATTTTTGACCTTTTTATCGAAATTTTAGGTCTATTGCGTAGATAGAAGATATTTCTGATATTGTCAGGGTTTTTCACATTTACTATTGACGTCAAAAGTTAGATTTGTCACAGTATGACTTTTCCGACATGCAAAATTCAACTTTTTTCAATCCACTTTAACGCACACGCTTTTCATAGACAGGATGTTTGTTACTCATGTCACAAATACCAAAAAAAAAAAAAGGATGAAGGTGCTCATTTCGCTCAAGCTGATAAGATATTAACTTTCTGGAAAACACTTGTAATATTAATTATTTTAAATTCAATGTATATTTTTCAATAAAACGAAAAGTAATTAATAGTAAAATTCTCATTAAATGTACAGAAGAAAAACAAACACAGTGAGTGGAAATAGATCATCCTGAAGTTTTCGTGAAAAAGTTCATTAGGTACCTAATAGCTTTTCAAAACTGCGGACCGAAAGCTGCAAGCAAAAAAAATCGACAGAGTGTTAAAAAAGTGCTTAAGTAAATGAGTATAACTATTGATCGCAACTATTCAACTATGCTCCAACTATTGAAAAGTTATTTGTTTGACAACACTTTTTTTTCTCAGATGATGGATTAGAAAATTTTATAAATTTCCAGTGTGTTCCATAAATGTATCCCAGAAGTGGATCAGGATGCTCAGTGTACTAAATTTAGCATTTATTATGTTTTTGGTAACTTAAAAATGTTATCACAATCCTTGTATAATTGGGTTATTTAATTAAAATAAACTTCATAGAGCTAATCAAGAATATTCTAAGTCTAATAAGCATTATATTTTATACGTTAAGTACACTCATGTACAATAAAACTCAAATTTCAATATACAGAATTTGTCAAATTGTATCATTCGATTGAAAGTTAATAGAAAAATAAATTTTAGTACCTAATGAACTTAAGTTAGTAGGATATAAATAGTTCAGTAGGATATAAATGTTTTACATATATAAATCTAATAATACAGGTAAACAGCTTTAGAATCATACCATTTATGTTTGGAAATGCTATTCTAATATTTATAGCATATATCGTATAATATCTCAAGCTTACCTCAATGTCTGTATGTATGGAATATAGGATAGTTGTGTTAAATGGATTGTTTTTGTTGGTTAAAATGATTTACTAGTTATTTCACAAAAATTAATATTGTACGTAATACAACGGTTTAGCATGACTTTTATTAAGCCATAAATAGCATAGAGTAATTCTTCTGGTGGTATAGTATGAACAAGTTTGCCCAAATCTGGCAAGTTGACGAATTGGGTGATTTCAAGTGGTGAACTACATCGCTGGGCCTACTTACTATTTTGAGACAACTAGAATTTTTTTTTTTAAATTTCATGTTCAAAGCACTTTATTTTTTGTATTTTATGATGCTACATTAAAAAGAGCCACTTGCACACTTCATAATACACTTCATAATCGTCATAAAAAATCGAGCCATCTCATTCTTTACTAAATATCCGGAAAATTAATTCTAGAAACCTCTTCCTCAGAACAAAATTGCAATCTCATCTTCGCACATCATTTATTTTCCTGCCCTAAAATAAAGCCCATCCTCATGCATATTTTTCAACACTTCTGGTAATCGTAAGAAAGTTAGAACGGAGCTTGAGTTCAAAGAGACATCTGAAATGGTCAGTAATATAGTTGACGATTGGTATGTGAAAGGTCGTCTACCCCTGGTCTAAACCAAAGTTATTAGTTTTAATTTCAAATTGTAGTTATTCTTTTAATTTCTTGACTATACATGAATACATGAAAATTTATATTTGTGTTGCATGATGTAGTAATTTACAATTGCAATTTCTTTTATTAATGCAGCTTTTCATCTAAATAGATTTTTTTTTAAATTGCTGATAGAAACTTACGATTAAAAAAAATGCTGTCCGTTTCCGAGCTTCTTCGCAAATATCTTACGGAATATATTGGTAATTTTTCTAAGTTCAGTGATGTAATATAAGTCTTTTCAATTATTATTTTCGTTTGAAAAGATTGAATGATTATCATTTGATTTATCTCTATTTATAACGTTTTATAAGGAGCTTCAATGCTAAATGTCTATTTCAATTTCCCAACTACAATAACATATTTGGTACTTAAAATAATTAAAACAACACGCATAAAAGGTACTTATCAATTTGGCCACGTGCTTCGAGAAAAAATTTTCGACCTTCGCCAGCAGCAACAGAAGTCCATACACAAATGGGATTCAGTATGTGTATGGATTTCTGCAGCTGGTTGACGTTTGTCGAACCAGTGCTGGTTGACGATTGGTTGTCGAACCAGCACTGTTGACGATAGAAATGCTGATGAAGGTCGAATATTTTTAGCCCGAACAAGCGCCCATACCGAAAAGTATCTTTTACGTACTTCATATTTAAATACCAGTTTCTTTTCAGTGTTTTTTGTTATATTTGATATTTTTTCATCTAGAAAATCTGAACGACATAGGAGTCACTGCAAATATACTGTTATGTCAAAATATACCTCTGCCATAGTATTTCTTGATGTGTCCCTAAGTCCACTGTAAACTGAACATTTATCAAACTAGCTATTTTTAATTTTAAAAATACATATATATACATAACTTTTATTGCATTAAAACATAATAAAAGTTTATTAGAGACTTAAAATTGTTGAGAATTCTCCTCTGCAAACTTTACTGTGCAGTCTTTTGAAACAATGAACAATTACTGAACTCTCCCTATGCTTTATGGAGATTTCAGGGAAAAAAATATTATATTAGGCATAGAAATATGACTCGGAAATTGGATGAAATGCTATTATATACGCTAAGGAAAGCATTACAAAATACAGCATATTTAAGACTCTTTGGTGAATATTTGCAATTCTAATAAGAGTATAGTGGTCATAAAAGAGTAACACAATACATTTGAAGCAACATTTGGAATTTTATTTTTCGAGTTTTAAACATCACTCAACAGTTTTATGGTATTGTTATTTTTTAAAAGAGAAACTTAACAAAACTAACGTTGGACGTCTAATGCATAGCTGCCAACCTTCCCGATTTCTTTGGGAGATTTCCCACCACAATTTTTAAACAGCTTTATTTTGCATTACATTTTTGGCGTTATTTTAAGCATGAATTGCTAGGTAAAAATTAGTGGTGGGAAATCTCTCCCGGAAATCGGGAAGGTTGGCAGCTATGGTCTAGTGTAATACTTTTAATTTATATTTACAAAATAATTTACATATTACGTTTACTGCAACGCTATTCTCTTTTTAAGGTGACCTTGACGCAATGCTGATGCTGAACGTTCTGCACTCCAAAACAAGCTATACTTATTTCCTTCTTGTTTTAAGTGAAATGAAATGGAGTACACTTGTCTTTAAATATGCATGTTCAACGAACACAAACTTATTTTATTTTTGATTCAATTTTTAATTTCCGATAGCAAGTCATTTACAAAAAACAAGTTTATAATGAGATCTTGCAGAATTTTCAAAGTAAAGGTGAAAGGGGGGGGGGAATACGTTACTAATATAAAGCACTTTTGCATCAGCTATATCCTTATAAAACAAAAAAGAATCCGACGATAATTTATACCGTGTTTAATATTTTTCTTCTTCATACAAATATAAATCCTTTCATCTTCTAATGCGTTAAATCCATTAGTCGACCGGATACACTGCGCTGTGATAGAAGCTTGTTTCCTTCGGATATATACCGCCATATTTTGTTAAGTAAAAATAATAGCAAAAAACAAAATTGTTATTAAGGAAAGAGCCACAAAAATGAGGTTAACACAAAGTATTGAAAAATGACTTTTTAAGAAAACTTTTTGTAAGTGCATCACAAGCAAAGTTACGTCGTTTAATTTAATGCAGGTGTATTAGTCTTTTTTACCGCAGAACAAATAGCTTTGGCATTAACAGCACATTATTGTTTGAAAATAATTTTTAAATCTGCTATGTAAATACATTTTTTGAGAGTGATTAATATATATATATATATCACTGGTCATGAAAATTGCTATAGCAGGAAGAAAAGCAGATAACAAAATTATATTCATTGGACAAATATATTATACTGGAAATAACAGTGATTAAATTTTCAAGAAATTTGGGTGCATAGATCCTGAGAAATCAGTACCTAGAAGAACCACCTCGGGCAGTAATAACAGCACTTATATGCCTGGGAATTGAGTCAACACAGAAACTGGATGGCATGTGCAGGTATATATGCCCATGCAGCTCCAACACGATGCCACAGTTCATCAACCGTAGTGACTGGCGAATAGTGACCAGCAGCAAGTCGCTCAGCAACCATTGACCAGACGTTTTCTATTGGTGAGAGATCTGGAGAACGTGCTGGCCAGGACAGCAGCCGAACATTTTCCGTATCAAGGAAGGTCCGTACAATATTGGCAACATGCGGATCGTACATCATCCTACTGAAACGTAGGGTTCCGCAGGGTTCGAATATAGAGTAGAGCCATGGGTCGTAACACATCCGAAATGTAACGTCCACTGGTCAACGTGCCGTCAATGCGAAGAAGAGGTGACCGAGACGCGTATCCAATAGCACCCCATACCATCACCCCAGGTGATGGGCCATTAGGACGATGACGAATGCACGCTGCCAATGTGCGTTCACCACGATGACGCCAAACACAGACGCGAGCATCAAGAGGCTGTATACAGAGCCTGGATTCATTTGAAAAAATGACGTCTCGCCATTCGTGCGTCCAGGTTCATCGTTGATCACACCATTGAAGGCGCTCCTGTCTGTGATGCAGCATCAAAGATAGCCGCAGCCATGGTCTCCGAGCTGAGAGTCCATGCTGCTGCAAACGTCATAGAACTTAACTATTCGTGCAGACACTTGCTGTCTTGCAAACGAACCCATTTCTTGACTGTGAGCTCGAGACGTGTCTGCACGATCAATTAAGGCAGGGATGCGCAAACTTTTTCGGTCGCGGGCCAAAAATCGAAAAAAAAAAGTTTGGCGGGCCAAGATAAATTTTTCTAAAATTTTAAAAACAATATACAAGTATTACAATTTAAATATGTTAAAGAGATGAATAAAATTGCGATTTCATTTTTAAAAGTTCCTTATATTGAGGTTCGAAGTGAGATGCACTGATTCTAAGGAACGAGGCTCAATGCTCCTCTGTCCTACTTCTGAAAGATTTCTCTCTAAGGTTCAGAGTTGAAAACACTTGTTCACACATTTAAGATGGAGCAAACATTGCACTGATTTTCTGGGCGTGAGATATTAAATTTGGGAAACTTACTTTCGATAATGATTTGTGAAACTCTGGCATATTTAGAAACAACTGCTTGATATGATTGTTAGATTGCAATTCAATTAATTCAAGCTGCAAGTCTGACCTCACTGCTTTACAATTTACGTTGAAAGGCATGGTAAAAATATCCAATTCTGTTTGAATGGCACTGAAATCCTGAAATCTGCGTTCAAACTCAAAGTGCACATTTTTCAAGCCATCTTCATAATTCTTAATATGGATTTATAATATATAAATATACATATTCTTTCAATTTCCGTCGGACCGGCAAATTAAAATTCCATCCGCGGGCCGGATAAAACCTTCCGGTGGGCCGGATTTGGCCCGAGGGCCGTAGTTTGCCCATCCCTGAATTAAGGCCATGCGGGTAATATACTGTCTTCTCATCGGCTAGTGATAGCGGGCCGCTGAGATCCAGCACGGTGTTCCGTATTAACGTCCACAGTTCACCGATTCCATATTCTTCTAACAGTCATTGGATCTCGACCGATGCAGGCAGCAATTCTGCGATAGGATAAACCGCAATACCGGCAGGCTACAATTCGACCTCGTTCCAAGTCAGAAACGGTCTAGTACGCATTTCTCCTTCTTACACAAGGTATCGCAACTTTTCACCAAACATCAACGATCAAATTCAATTTGTGTATGAAAAACCGCTCTACAATTTTCTCATTTAAACACATTGTAGGTGTCGCTACCGTCTCCTGCTTCTTCTCAATGCGCTGAAAAGCTAATCATTTGTATATCACAGCATCTTCTTACTGTCGTCTAACCTTCATGTCTGTAGAATGTGCCTTCTTGGTGTAGCAACTTTAATGTCCGGTACTGTGTATACTGTTAAAGGCTCTTGACTTTCCTACGTTTCAGTACAGAAATAAAGTATTCTGAGCGTATGAACTAATTTTATAATAGAAAGTAGTACTGGTTAGTGTCAACTGGACATTTGCTATAGCCAATTCTCATACTGGCCTGGGCACTTAATGGCATCTCTTGGACTTGCAAAGTCAGGTGACTGTCCACTCGATTGCAGATCGGACATGCAAAAATTAGCGTCCAATCAATAAGCGAGTGGAAAGTCACCTGACGGCAGTAGTCCGATAAACGTCATTTAGTGTCGAGGCCGGTATGAAGATCGGCTGTGAATATTTTCATATTAAATGTATAAAGATATACATATTTACACTTTTTCCAATACCTTATACAAATAAAATACTCACACTTAATTACTAAGGAAAGTAAAATTACCATATTATTATGTATTTCTTGTACTTATAATAATGCATGCAGGCCAATGACATTTACCTAGCCCCTTTTTTAAAAGGGTGATAAGGTGAAAATAACACAATTTCATAATTCTATAATAGGGAATAAACTAAATTAAATGTTGCTGGAATACATATTTCAATGAATATATATTCATACGTAGAAGTAGAATATTATATTTTTTTAGTGATAAAATCTAATATATGCTTTCCGCCTGTCAGGATATTTTAAAAAACTTTATATAGTTAATTTTTAAAGATGACAAGAATTTAATTTGCATTTTGCATTATTCATGTGTTCTATTATACTTTTTGAATGAGAATAGTTATTTAATAAGTACGCATGCATTTACAAACTATGCATGTTCTAACATGAAAAACAGATTAATTTACATATTAATGTAAATTTTTAAAGCTTCTATGAACAGAGTGTTTAACTGGTAGAGTTATGACTCCCTCTAAGGCCGTATACTTCCTGCATTCGCGTAGAATTTTGCTTAAGATATTACTATTTAAGATTTTCTTATCATGTAAACATTCATATGTTTTGTACACATATATGGTCACGCATTTCTTATGTGCACATAAATGGTAGAAAAATATTTATTATCAACATTTTCCTTGAAGTATTACAATAATAATAATAATAATAATTTTTTGGTGAAAATATCATAAATTTTTATGTGTCTCCATAAATGATAAAATTATTTTTCAACGCATTTATACGAAAGTGTAGTTGTTTATAAAATAAATGATTGATACTTTTAAAATTATTGTTTACATAGTTTCTTTTCAAAAATAATATTATTTTGTGATAAACGATAGTTAATATAAGTAGCATGCCTATGAAATTTACTAACTCAACCTTTTCGAGCTGGCAGCTATAGCTCAGCTTCAGAACAAACAAACAAACAATTTCAAAATTTGTCCGAAATGAATGCCAGATTACAGAGCACATGACACTGAAAAGAATCAGTAAATGAAAGTTACCACAGTATGGTCAATATTATTATTGCTCACGGACTTCGTAACAAAGATAATACAACTTACTATTATAGACCTTACATTAATATTATTGGCACATTCGTGTTTTTATTTTTAAAGTCTTTTTTACCTAATATTCGACATCAAACTTCTTTTTCTTATTTATAAAAGGGTAATATTTTACTATTAATTTAAAGCTGTAAACTGCGAAATTTTAGTACGTTTTTACTGTCAATTTTTATTTTTTACAAGCTGAGACATGTTCTTCGTACGGTAGGAAATGAATTTCTTACACATACGAATTATTTTAAAAAGAGTGGAATCTCAAAAAAATCTTTTTTTCAGTTATCATACAATGTTTGCATTACAGATACTAAAATGCGTTGAAAGCGTTGAGCATATGCAACATAATCACTCAAAAATCTTTTCAGTGCCACTCACAATCCAGTGCACGTTTGACAGGCGAAACACTTCGCTTTTAAAATGTCTTATTTCTACAGCATAGAACATTGTCTTTTACGTGTAGTTTCCAAAATAAATGCCCTAGAAATAACATCGCATGATATGGATAAGTGTTTATTTATTTATTTAGTTTTGTGAGTGTCCGTAATTTACAAAACGTGAGCAATATACAGGGTGTATCACAATTCCTCCCGGGTTTGGAAGGCTTATAAAAATATATGATACCAATACAGCAACAAACTTTACTTAATTGGTGAAAGAAATGTTACAAGTTTTATTTCAATAAAGTCCAATACGTGAACTTTCGTGAAGCCGACGGATTAATGCAATTTCGTCCTGGGGGAGGGCAGTTAGTTTGTTCAATCATCAGCATTAGGAAACAAGGACGGATTATAGAGGGGGACGGGGGGCGGATGGACGGCAGCCTAAATAGATAAAAGAAATTATTGTAAAATATCTATTTTACTTACATAAAATGGTTCTATATGTCAACTAACCGCCCCTACCGACAAACTGACTGTACTCCCCCCCCCCTCCGACAAACTTTCATCAATCCATCGCTGTCACAAAGTGTTCACATATTGGACTTTTCTGAAATAAACTTGTAACATTTCTTTCACCGATAAAGTCAACTTTGTTGCTGTATTGGTAATATCTATTTTTTATAAGTCTTCCAAACCGGGAGGGAATTGTAATACGCTTGGTATAGCAGCAGTCATGCTGCAGACTACTAAATTTTATCTAACAAAATAGTCTTAAAATACTGTTGATGCCTTGCACGCAGAAAAAAAAAATTCATGAAAAATTCGATCATCTCTGTGTTCTTTGATGCTAAAAAAACAGTCTTTTGGCTGCTCATGGTGCTGGTTGAGAATGGATACTGTCGTGACGTAGCTTTTACGAAAGAGCATATTAAACTTTTTAAGCTCCTAATAAAATTTGAAACTCGTTACATAAAAGGGCGTCTTATTCACTTGCAATTTTCACTTTAAATAACTAACTGAAATATATATTTTTAACACAATAGTTACTGTAGTAACATAATACATGATTCCTAAGTTGTCAAATTCAATATTCAAACTAAAACTTAAACTAAACATTTCTAGGCTTCTTAGAATCAGAAAATGAAAATACATAAACACGAAACAAATAGAATATAAACTGAAGGTCACATTCACATGATATACATATATTTTAGTGTATGTAGAGTTGATTGTTTGTTCACGGGATTGCAAAAATTAATTCTTATACATTGCGGCCTATGAACGCAAATCATTTAAAATGAGCTAGTGTCTACATGGTGCACTCGAAGAAAGTTCAAATAGTGTACGTATATTTTAGGTCACCGTCAAACAACGTGTATATATTTTGCTGTGAATAGGACTAAAAGATTTTTGACAGGGAAACAAATGAGTGTTCTTTCACATTATGGCCAGTGGACGGAAATTCTTGAAAGTGAGCTAATGTCTAAATAGTGCATTCGATTGTCATCAAATTGAGCACGCTCATTATAGGTCACTCTCATGCATACTGTATGAATTTTAGCGAGCGTAGCTACTACGATCTTACAGCTTTTTACAGGGCTACAAAAACGTATTTTTATACATTGCGACCTATGCACTCAAATCATTTTAAGTGCACTAGTGCCTGAACACTAAGTCCGATTCAGTTTAATGAAATTTATTTATACTTTTGCTAAGTATCAAATGTTCAGAAAGTCGAGTGGAGTCACTGCAGATTTTTAATTGAATGATACACTTCATCGGTGATTAATTAAAACCTATTGTAACTACCATTGAAATATTTTGCATTAGAGATTTGTTTTACACTCAGTCGTAACTGCTGCCCAAGTAGCTATGGCCATCAAAATGCTTTATAGATCCAAACCTTTCGAGTATTTCGGAAGTTGAATATATACAAAGAATCCAACTATTTATTATCGGCGTTAGAAATTTTATGTAATGTTGATAGCCTATTAAAGATAACTTTACATTGCTCCCCATGAAATATTTAGAGATACCATCGATCAAATCGCAATATTCAAACGAAATGCTGTCTACTTTTGGCACTTACTTTAATATAGAGGATGGTTCTCTATATTATGCATTCAACGTGCTATTTGGAACACGGTATGATATTTTGTACATAGAGCTAAGAGCTGAATCGATAAAGAAGCCGCAATATTTTTTTCATGGTTTCAGTTTAAGACAGGGATGGGCAAACATTTTCGGTCGCGGGCCAAAAATCGAAAAATAAAAGATTGGGGGGCCAAGATAATTTTTTCTAAAATTTTAAAAAGAATATACAAGTATTACAATTTAACTATGTTAAACAGATGAATAAAACTGCGATTTCATTTTTAGAAGTTCCTTATATTGAGGTTCGAAGTGAGATGCACCGATTCTAAGGAACGAGGCTCAATGCTCATCTATCCTACTTCTGAAAGAATTCTCTCTAAGGTTCATAGTTTGAAAACACTTGTTCACATGTATATGATGAAGCAAACATAGCACTGATTTTCTGGGCGTGAGATATTAAATTCGGGAAACTTAGTTTCGATAATGATTTGCAAAACTCTGGCATATTTAGAAACAACTGCTTGAGATGATTGTTAGATTGCAATTCAATTAATTCAAGCTGCAAATCTGACCTCACTGCTTTACAATTTACGTTGAAAGGCATGGTAAAAATATCCAATTCTGTTTGAATGGCACTGAAATCTTGAAATCTGCGTTCGAACTCAAAGTGCACTTTTTTCAAGTCATATTCATAATTCTTAATATAGATTCATAATATATAAATATATATATTCTTTCAATTTCCGTCGGACCGGCAAATTAAAATTCCATCCGCGGGCCGGTTTAGCCCGCGGGCCGTAGTTTGCACATCCCTGGTTTACGATATTCCTTGCTGTATTATAATATAGGCGGAATTGATACGAAGATGAAGAAAATTCTTTTTGTTTGCTTTGTTGCTTTCTTTCTATTCTTACTACTATTCCTGCGACATCAAAACCCTTAATCGATATAACATACCAAATTTAAACAAAAGAAATATCGAACAAATTTACTCATTTTTCTCTATTAAATACTTACATAACTTTTTAAAAGCAATAACAAACTGAATGGTAGAGAATCCGTTTCTAACTTATAGAGCCACAATTCTTTTTAAAGAATATTCTTTATACTTTAGTCAATCGACTTTATTTTCATCTGTAAAATTAACCTCGTCCATTTATATTGAACGCTAATCATGTTACTTCATTTTCTCTCGACCGGAGTGCAGTTTTCTAATTGAGTTACTTCATCAGCATGTCAAATTAAAAGAATGAGTTCTCATTTCGTTTTTTTCTTTTCGTTTTTTTTTTTCTTCTTAAGGTTTTTCTTAATTTTCAGAACGTTTTCTGATATTTTGAATGACAAAAAATGTACGATTTTGTAAAAATTAATTCTTATTTTTAAGTATTAGGTTGTAACGAAAGTTTCCCGCCAGCGCAAACTTCGTCAGCACACAGTTCTCGTTGGCGTATTTGCTCATATTTTGTCAAACGATTTTTGGCATTTGAAAGAAAGAGGTTTACTTTATAACACTGTGTTGTGAAATCTGTAAAAAATATAGTTATCATTAAGTATAAGGTGTCTCAAATAGAACTATCACTCTAGAGGATTAGAACCATCATTTACTTCCAGTTGTGTTGCAAAAAGTCAGCTACATAATATCAACGAATTATGAGTACAGCTTTAAGTACTATTGTTGCATCATGTGACACTGTGCAGGTTTGGTACCGAAAGTTCAAAAACAGTTATCTAAGGAACTAGAAGTTAGTATTTCAGGCAGATATGGCGGAAAACTTTCGTTACAACCTGATATTATTTGTGTATTCTGAAAGTTACTTCATGAATAAAATTTCAGTCGTTGTTCTTACATAAACGTCTAATGTAAAATTGAAATGTCGTTGTATATCTATATTTATATTTCTACTCATACACACACATATATATACATACTTTTAAAAGATTGAAGACGTTCCTATTTAAACCAAAAAAGAAAGAATTTTATAAATATATATATACTCCTTTCAAATCTATTCTAACCTATACCAGTATTTTCAGACAAAAACATTATACGGAAAATATACCACTCTCAGGTTGTATTTTCTGGAAGAAAATGTAAGATACTTGAAGTTCAAAAGAACTTCTGGTTTGTAACTTATATTTTAACATGCTATTTCGTTTCACAAAATGTACTGTAAGGAAAGGACACACAAATGATGTTACGCTCAATTGCTTAGATATTACCATTTATAAAATAACATGTTCAAAAGGCTTTTTCGTCATTTTTTAAAAAGTATTTCATGACGGATATTCTTTATTGAAAATGCGATAACCAACCCATATTGAAACTTTTAAAAGGAGCTTTAACAATGTAATAAATATTGCTATTTTCTTATTTTGAAATTATAAAGCGAATTCATGAGTTATAACTTAAATATTTGATGGGCCTTCCGGCCAATCCGTGTATAAGTTATATTTACAAGATTTTGAAATAATTCTATTTAGCTCAAATATGCTAATTGTAATATTGTAAGAAATGAAAAGTGCGTGTGAATGGTGTTCACTGTCCATGTATTTAACTATTATGAGTACGTTAATGATATCGCTTCTACCAAAAAAAAAAAAAAAAAAAAAACTCGAAAGAAGCTGGTGTTTAAAAGTTGAAATTATTAAAAATTTGCAAAATAACTCACATAAAAGGTTCTTATCGTTCTCTATACGTGCTTTATCGCCGGCTTACGAAAACGCGTAAGCATCAAGACGCTGAAAAGGCTTTCTGTTATTTTTTTTAAGCCCTAGTCTGTGCATGGTGAAGTGACGAAGAAGGACGACATTTTTCGTCCGAAACACGTGTACAGAACTATGAGTACATTTTGGTTATTGTACTAAATTTTTATTGTTTCTATGCCGCCTTAGTCCACATTTCACACTTAACAAGAGGGACAGCTAAAAATTCAACAACATTCTCCTCGAATATGCGTAGCACGATCTCAACCTTTGGATGAAATGTTATACTACTGGAAGATTGCATTCCTGCAAGAAAGATATGCATCTAGACCCACATGGTGAGTTTTAGCACAAACAACGGTCCCTCAGCCGCCCTCAAGAACGTAACCTCAAATAATTATACCAACGGCATCGACGCGTCAAGCAGTTTTCGCCAGGAAAAAAGATTACCCTGAGACGGCCATCGATGTGATATATCAATAACAGTGTGTCTTCATAACTAAAATCTGCCATTCATCGTTGCATTGTACAATTACGGCATCGTAGGCGTGAATTGCGATGATTTTTGGTCTTATAGAGGTATATGAAAGAGGAAAATCACCTGCTTATTTCCATTTGTGTGTATTCCAATTTTTGGGAATACACACAATATTCAATTGCAATATTTGCAATTTTGCATTGAATAAGGGATTATTCTTTATATCTTTAACTAATTTCTATAAATTATATCGTGTGTCATGATACTCTCTTATAATAAAGATTTGTTTATCCGAAACTGCTGTAATTGAAGCTCTGGTTTGTATATGTTTATATTTGCTTGAGCGGTAACCTCAGACAGTTCCCAGACATTAGGAATAAGGATTCTACTGCAAAAATCCCAATTAAATTGAAACCAAACTTTAAAAAAATGTTTCATAATATCTTCACATAGTAATTTTAACTTAAATACAGTGATATAACATTGTTATGGTTCACTAGGTGCAACAGACATAAAAAAAAATTTAGCTTTAACCACTTTAGTAGACATTATCAATGTTTAGTTTCAATGCTGCAATAATGTCAACCTTAGGCCAAGAAATCGGGCACAACTAGGACCAATGTAAATATATGCCAATCAAATTTAAATTTCCAAAATTGGTGACAATCTTTAACATAAACACCAAACTGGTTTCAATCACAAATTAATGCCACTTTTTCTGCATTGAATAAGTAATACAACGAGAATATTGGTTTATATATGAGTGTGTATGTATATATATATATATATACATTCTTTCCTTGGCTTAATACAAATATTGTTTTTTATCTTTTAAGAAGATCACAAATTATCTGTAACCGATAAATTTAGTTTAAATTTAAAAGCAATTCATAAAGTTTCGTAATAAGGAGTTCAAAAGGGAAAAAATCGCTATTGCAAATAAAAACTAGAAATTTCGTTTTATAATTCTACCATATTTTGCAGAACCTATCACATGCTTGTTTAGTTATCCTAATGCGAATTATGTAATTTAACATGGCCCGTTAACCAATCAGTAAGCTAAAAATATATTTTAAAGATATTCTAAAAATATATTTTCAAGAAATATTATACAAGAGTCTGCTATCTTAGTTGCGTAGGCTTACCTGACCAATCACCAGTCCTCATATCATATTTCTTTTGCAATCAAGGCATATAACGGCGCATGAAACCATATTAGGGCATACAGTCGGAGACGGTACAAAATGATGTTCGAGAATTCCAGTCTGGATTTAAGATATGGAATAAAGAATACATAGAATGTATTGAAGAATGAATAAAAATATTTATGCAGTAGCTACTACGTATCAGTATTGACAATCAAGACAAATGATGTGCCAGTTTCATTCTTATCATTCAGAAGTGCTTCGTGTATGTCGAATCGTCCTAAATCAATGCTTTTCGATGATTTTACAACTGATGATTTTAATGTATTTCAAAAAGCTTTTATGAGCTTCCCGAAGACTCTAGAAGTTGACATTAGAGAAGATAGGAAGCTTTTGGAGAATTGTATAGCCAATTTTATGAGCCTATAACAAAATATAGGGATGAGGGGTTATTCTTTTTTGGTATGTTTATGTATTTATATGTGTCCTCAAAAAGTTTTGCAAAATTTTGATGGATAGGATCGTGATATGGCGTGTTAAAAAGTTGTTAATGTGATGAATGAATTCCTTTAGTTAAACAACATAAAAATAAACTTTTTTTAAGTACATCTCTGACAAACGACAGAAATATTTTAGTTTTACTCAAACATTCTCATATTTTACACGCTTCAAATGTTTTACCTCTGGGTTACATTCTTCCGGTTAGCTAACTGGAAAAAAAGAATCGTTATAGAAAGTCTTGTTTCTAAAAAGGGATGTTTTAGAGCTCGAAGCTATGATTTGGCTCAGGCGAGAGATGAATTGCAGAATTCCTCTATGTATCTGTACGCTAGGCCACATGAAGAAAAAGTGAGAATCCTAAAAAATGTTTTAATTTATAAAATAGTTGTTCTTTAATAATCAAAATTAAACTTTTTAAATTCAAATTGAAAGAAAATAGTACGCATTTTTTGAAGCTTTTAATGTAACTATTATTATCGAATTTTACCTTATAATATAAAGTACTGAAATAAATCTAACGAACAAGAATAGCTCGATCTATAAATTTTTAAGTACGTGCTTCAATTTCATAAAAAAATGAGGAAAACAAATGTTTTACAAATACAGTACCTGCCACTTATTAAAAATCACACAGAAGATACACCAAGAAATAAATCATTCCTTATGATCACTGGCCAATCTCATACCATAGACAATAGTGCATATGGTTATCCCTTTTTTTTTCGTGAAACGAAACATTTTCTAACCTGTCAACTGCGCTATTGAGATAGACAGGACTAACTAGCGATAGAGCTCAGAAAGTCCTTTTTGTTTCTTTTTGGTGGTAGAGCCGCTATCTAAACAAGTTGCTAAAGCAAATGATGGGTAGGCGTGTGTTTGTTGCAACCTTGGTTGCCAAATTGTAAGTGCCAAATATCAGCAGTTCGCGATTATTGGTTGCTTTGTTTATATTCTCTCCATCCCCTCCCCCGCCTTCTCCTCTTACATCTTTTTTAGAATTTATTTTTTCACAGATTTACAGATATCAGTTTTTGGTTTTATGAAGTGGTGATGATGATTTTACCAAGCGGCGCCTTTAGTACACATTTATATTGATATGATTTTGGTCTTCCGTCCCTTGGAGTAAATGATTGTTTTTATTAACCAGTGGATTAATTTGTTAAGCGGCTGGTAAAGTAATATCGTCTCGATTCCTTCAATTATGTATTCCGTTGGAATAACTTTAAATCGTGAATTCCATCATGATACTGGTTTCATTTCTCCGGCTTACTTCTAGTAAGTTTTACATAATAAAATTTTTAGATTTTGAAGAGTTCTCTCGAATATTTTGGAAAATGACGACGATTTCCTTAGCAAACTAAACAATTCCGAACTCATTAAAATATTTAGTAATCTGAAATGTTTCATTAGGTAACAAATTATGTTTCAAAGGAGCAAATTTTCTCATCAACTGAGTTGAGTTATTATCAATAATCGTTCGACATGCTTAGGTATTTGTCTGACATAAATACTGAATGATACAGCTATGCTTAACGAATTTTTTTTCCTTGAAGAAGTGGACACTATTTGATCATAAATGGTGTTCTTTCCCTATAAGAAACATGAGTGGATATCATCGGGCATGCTTTGAGTTATTTGGTGTACATTAAGGAAAGTAAACAGACTAGGGTTATTCCAAAGAAACACCGAATTATTCCTAACCAACGGCATAAGATTAGCAAGATTACGATAGTTGCATACTATATCTACGTATTCTTTGTTTGAAAGTTCGTTATATGAAGGTATTTCTCGAAGATATTTATTTCAACGAGGGAAATATCTATCTATCTATCCACCTATCTATCTATCTATCTATCTATCTCTCTCTCTCTCTCTCTCTCTCTCTATATATATATATATATATATATATATATATATATATATATATATATATAGAGAGAGAGAGAGAGAGAGAGAGATAACTAACAAGTAAAACACAAAACATACTACAAATAAGACATATCTCGCATAAAAATATAACAGCTATTAGCAAGAATTAGAAACCAGATTTTGAAGCCAAATATATATATATATTTCATGTGGTGCTTACGTTATTCCTAATCAGTCTTTTCCTGTTTTCTTTAAATATGATTAATAATTATTTGAAAATTTCAGCCCAATAAGCAGTTTTGATTTGCCATTTTATAACAATGATATCATAAAAAAATCACCGATAACTTTTGTGTGCTTTTCACAATGATAGAAAAAATAATAAGGCTGTCCTTGAAGTGTGTACAGTGTATGTCTAAATGGCACCTTTGTGTAGTGCACAGAGTAAGGTAAGAAGAACAGCTTAAAATTGTACAAATCTCTGAAATACTCTTAGCGCCGTCTGCTACCCCGCAAATATTGATGTTTGGATTAGTTTGCGGGGAAGTGAAGGATTCATAGTCAGCAGTTTGAAAACCACAAAATTTGTATTCCTGCACAACTGGCTCTGACTATAGCTTTAGCATAAAAACCTGTTAGACGATATCAATAAAATGAGCAAAAGCAGAACTAATCTGTGTTGCTTGACTACAAAAACATAAATTTGTTTGAAAAATTTTTATGCTTTAAATTTAAACTTTGCAAATTACCATTTCTTTCTATTCAACAATTATAAACTTTCTCACTTAAAATAATATATATAGCTTTACGCAAACATGAATTATATCAAAACATGATGACTTTTATGCTGTTTAGAGAAACCATCGAATTCAAAAACAAAATTGTCGATAGAGTTTATTTTAAAAATTATCATTGTTTAAAAAAATAGTTATAAAATAATAATAATTTTGTGCGGTCGTAACTTTAATAAATTTAAAAATAATGCATTAGCATTTTTATCAATCCGCCAACAAGCATACTACAGCATTTTAAGCAAAATGAAACGATAAATAAAAATTTCAGAGTTTCATTATCCGATTACCATAAATATATCTAAAAACAATAAATTACCTTTACTTGAAATAATAAGCTATGAAAAAAAAAAGAAATCCTCCGGAAAAAAAAAAAAAGATTTTCCCCGCAAAAATGCAGTTATAGATTTTCGCTTAAGTCAACTAATTTTTCAAAAGAGAAAGCTAAATTGAGAATTCAATCTCTATTTCTCTCTTTTCCCCCTTTCCCTCCCCCCTCAAACATGAAATTCTTTTCTCTCGATGCCACTTAATATTTTTCAGCTTTAACACAAAATAACTAAGATGCTTCGAAGGAAAAAAAAAGCACTATTTTGCAAAAGCTGAAATATTTCAAATGCATTTTTCAAAAGCAATTCGCTATTTATTTACAATATCATATTTTTTTAAAAAAAGTATGTTTTTACTAAGTTAACAAGGTAAACGAAGAAAAATATTTTAAAGTAATCATAATAAGAGATAAAAGAGAAATGAAAATGTACACCGCTTCAAACAAAATACATATATTACATTTTTAATGTTAATGATCTTATTTGTTTAGCAATTACCACTGGGAACGATTATTTAGAAATTTAATTTCAGTGACGTTCTACGTAGACTGTTGAACTACTTCGATGCATACTTTGGCAACAGAAAGTATGGAGATGGTCGCTTTATAATCTATGTTCTATTGATTGGGCATGTTCAAGAACGCTGGCTGTAAGTTAACCCTTTAATGGCCTTATCACACTAAAGGGAAAATCCGAGCAACTTCGCGCTGGACCAACTTTTCCAACGGACTTGAAGGCGTGGTTATCTTTAAGGATTGCAAAAGTAAACAAACTCTCTCCGACGCCAAATAGTCATCGCATCGCTGATTTGGCGTGAGGGTTCTTATTTTACTTATCGTGCGTTGGTATATTTACATCGGATCGGCAGCAATTTCGGCAGCATAGGATGGGCAGCAATCTCTAATTCAAAAGTCCACTTGCATGCGGCCATAATTTTATTTACACGTGATTCTGACATCGAGCCAAGCTGCCAAGCTTCGAACATAGTCGCCATTGCTCGAAATTGCTTATGACGTAGCAGGAAGAAGTACTCTGTTTGGCCGAAATTTCGTCCGACTCGGATTTTTTCCTTCGGAAAGGAAAAAAGTTGGAGTTCGCGGTCGTCAAGGTAACGGCGGAGGAAATAGGCCGGAAACTTGATTTGCAAGGAAAGTTGGTCGGATTTTTCTCAGAGTGATAGCCCTATAACGCGCAGTGTTCCCGCTCTGGGAACACCAATCTCTGACGTTTTGACTCTTGCCAGTCACGAAGAATAAATTTTATTTCTATAAAAATAGTTACGGGTGACATAGCTCCATGAGAATCCTTTACTTTTTAGCACGTCATTTCCCGTAAAAAAATTGTCACGATTATTTTTAACAGCACTGACATCTGCTGAAAAATGGAAGAATGCGAGAACAGCTAGATAGATTGCCCAATGCTGAAAAAAGGGCAGCCGTTCCCATCGCTCGACTTAACTACCAGCAAGATGGCGGACGATCGAAACGTTCATCACGTGCCACAGATCTAGAGACCTTTTTTGTCGCAGCTGGCTGTACCTGCGCACAGCCAGCTGTCGTTTGACAGGTGTCGTTGAAGTTTGACTTGGCTTATTTATGAGATAGAGTAGTGCTACGTGTGTGTTTATATAGTTTGTTTATGAGATGCGCTTGGAGAAAAAACGCGTGGACAATCGCGTTCGTTTTACTTTTTGGCATTTTTAAGACTAATCTTTCTGAGAAATAGCCTAGCAGATGTGTGACACGCAGGATGGAAACCCTTTGACCAAGGCTCCATTCCTGTAGGGCTCTTGTATTTACTAAATAATCTTTAATCATCAGAGGGCAATGTTGTTTTAGCCTTGCAATGTGTTTTCCCCTGCATTTGCATGCGCAATCGGCTAATACCCGCTCGATATTTGGATTAATCTGCGAGTAAAATATTTGGTGAATAAGACCATTTCAATGGCGTAGTCCAGGCTGACCACAGAATGACTTTCTTTCATCTACTTTCAGATTGTACAGTCAACGATCCTGCTGCTTCAAATTTTCCCTTTCATTTTTCGTAGTCCCAGATCTTACGGAAGACATTTTTGATTTCCTTTTAAATACGATATCAAAGCAAAGCCGAAAGTCGCAATCGCCTTTTAGGTAAGGGAGTTTCACAAGTATCGTACTATCTTACAAACAACCAATTCTCCGGAAAAAACAATGATGAGGTTGTGAAACAGATGTTTTACGAAGAGTATAGGACACTGCGGCAGACGCCACCAGCAGCTCCCGCCGTATAATCCGATAAAGCTGTAGGGAAGAGCTTAAAACACGTCTTGAGGCTACACTTCTAAGGAGGACAAAAGGTTCTACCATAGACAGCAATGCTAGGAAGCAGTGTTTTGGATGGAGTTAAGGGGAAGCGACTAAATAGCGTTGCCAGAGGATGGCTTCAAAACTTTTCGGTCATGGCGTTTCCCGTTTATTTTTATCCTCCATTACGCTTTACTATACCTATAAGTTTCGGGAGAATTCGAATATCGGCAATTAAGTCATCGTGAAATGCCATCTGGAGGGGATTTTTTAAACTAATTTTTATCAACCGTAATCTCTATGCATGGCCTCTTTAAGGTTTACAGCAAAATACTGGTAGAATGCTGTCCAATAGTTTTTATTGCACACCACTCTAAATCTATGAGTACTCTTTAAATGAATACCCATGGTTGAGAGCAAAAACATTAACTCTAATTGGTTTTGGACATTTGAGCTACCCTTCTTCCGATGCATATATAAAAAAAAACCAAACCTATATTTATTTTGTTTATTGTAAAGAAGTGAGGAAAGTGAAGATTGATTAACTAATTATGTCATTTCGTGCCAAAAAGATACAAAGTTCAGAATAAATTGAAAAATTAAAAATAAAAGTGTAAGCATAAACTAAATAAGATGAATTCCTTCACATACGAAAGCGAGCTTTCAAATCTTACTAAAAGAAATTCAAAAATAAAACATGCCATCTCATAGTTTTCGCTACACACGTGATTTCTAAATAATTGACTAATTAAACTATGAATAACGTGTATTGGGCATGCATTCATTATCTTGTTGTTTTCTGCAACATATGTTATAGACGAAATAATGAAGGTGCTTTTGATTTCAAGAATTTTTCTATCAGTTTCTATAGTATTAATTAACAATTTTAATTTTTAATTTTGAAATAAAGACTATTATAATTCAAGAAATTTGCAAATTAAAAAAAATATTCCTAAATATTAATCCTAAAACTAGTATAAGAATACCTAGTACATGTTACTCAGGACAATGACAGATATGTGTATATCTATTATCCACGAGAACCGGTTACAATTTACGAGTACCGGTAAAATATTTAAAATTTTTAAAAACCCTGTTAAAATATCAAAGACAGTTCTTTAATTTCTCCCTCATGAAATAAATGGTACCAATGTGCACACTACATCCTTAAATGCGGAATTTTCTATCCTAATAACCAGCGAGTGAGAGATCATTATTAATAGAAGCAGGTTTTCCTATTTTACTAACTGAACCAACAGCCCTGCAGAGGGAGACATACTTTCGCAATTTATGTGCATTATTAAGCTTCACCGAGTCTGTTAAAAGCTACTTAATGGGATTTAAGCCCGCATTCGGTATCTGCAGAATGAATGTAAATATTTCTTAGGACATATATATTAGTAGAATGTAGAAGATTTGTGTAGGGTTGAATGCTTTTATGAGGGGAGAAGGATTTCTTTTTTTTCTTTTTTAATTAGTAAGCACTATGTCTGATTTTATTTGTTATAGATAGTATGTATTTAAATTTATTTAACAAAGCATCAATTATATATCTAATTCAATAATAATCTTACATGGCATTTTTCTTCATAAAAATATTTGGAAATATAAGATTTATATAATGTAGTATATATTTTTGTGTGTGTGTGGAGCCTCCTTAAAATATAATTACTGAAATTTAAATTCACCATTTTGTTTTCAAATTTATGTTAATAATTTCAAAAGATATTGAAAATATAGATGTTCTTACTTTCTCTGTTTGCCTTACGTCTTGAAGGTAACCTTCCCAAATACTTAAAAATTAATTTCCTTTTGATTACGGCTAAAAATTATAGTCTTAAGAATACTGTTGGACAATTTTCATTTTCGTGGGTTTTTAATTTAAACTTTTTCTTCAGTAGTTACTTAGACCATTAATATACGGTGACTGTGTGCATCTGTGACACAGATTTTTTGAAATATTTTCGTAGATTTGAAATCGATTCAGTGTAGACTAATATTCAAATCTTAAATTATCCCCAAGTTTCACACTTTTGTTAACATATTCAGTACACTTGTTCAGTTCCTTAGTCTTTCAAGATCTGTTTTCATTGTGCGTAGCAGAAAAACTTTAAAATTATATTTCTCAGATTGATTTTTTAAGAGCAGGTATTGGTCTCTACTAAGACTCCAAGTAGGGGAAAAGGTGTACAGTGGAACAGTAGGTATTTTCCAGTGATTCAAATGCTCAAAAATAAGAAAATTATGCCATAATTTGGTTAACCCTTCAACGCGCAACCCTTTCCCAATGCTGAAAAAAGGGCAGCCGTTGCCATCGCTCGACTTAACTACCAGCAAGATGGCGGACGATCGAAATGTTCATGTCGTCAAAAAAGGGTCTCTAGATCTGTGGCACGCGATGAACGTTTTGATCGTCCGCCATCTTCCTGGTAGTTAAGTCGAGCAATGGCAACGGCAGCCCTTTTTTCAAGGGTTGCCCCTCAAAGGGTTAAAAGGAAGGATGCTTTATAAAATAAGTGCAAATTGTCCCTTGTGAACCCATCTCCCTACTGGATTTTATCCCAGGGTGATCCAGTATATGGACAACATTAAACTTTATGATGGGAGGTGTAACTTAATACCAAAGCCCAAGGTATAAATCGAGCTTGAAAGACCTGGGAAGAGAACAGAAATTTTAGGATGACTGAAATGTAAGATAAAAGTTTAAATGAAAAATATAAGTTGATAAGATTCCTTTCTAAATAGTGGATTATCGTTGTACAATTATATCCTGTTCACAAAATTATGCTGACTATTAGTGTATTGGATGGATTTTTTGAACTATTGCAACAAATCATAAGGGTTGATATAATTAGTTGAGTTATGTAAATGTATTACACTTTATTATTAAGCTACTTTATGTACAGCAAAATCTCATTGAACTGTATTAGAAAAATCATTTATTCAGATTAATTATTTGCTTCTAATAATCGCAAAAACGTGGAAGAGCTTCAAATACATAATTTACTGTATAAATGCATATTTAAATGCAAGTTTTATTACATACGCATTGAATTAAAATTAATCGATTCAATTGAATATCAATATATGAATATGAAATCGAAAGCTATTGTGTTAAATTTAGTATGACCTTTAGATATGTTTAACAGATAAATTAATAAGATTAACTCAATTTATTTCCATATGAACGAAACATTCTATTTTAGGATTCAATAAATGCTTGTATCATTTTTAAGGAAAACTCTCCTCGTGGTGGAGTAAGAGAAAGCAGAAAACTCATATTGGATTAGAAATATTGATTTTATTGGATTGCTTGCAAATTTCGATTTATTAATGAGAATTGTAAATACTGGTATCATATTGTAAGTGATTCAATTATGATTTATTTAAGAATTGGTGTATTTATCTTCGTTATTTGCTTTCAATGTTCACATCACACTACTTTAAAAGTTACTTTCAAAATCAGATAAGGCTTTAATAAAACGCAATAGTGTATTAGTGTCTACTTCTGCGATACATATCATATGCAATAAATATATCATAAAAGTTCATTAATTGCGCTTTTTAGGTAATATTTATGAAAAGGAAAGCGCTCTAACATACTAGATTTTACTGTACTTTTTGGTTTACAGGACACACTTTCTGATGTGCCAAGAAACCTCATATGTTTTTTTTATGATATTATTTTAATAAGCACTAATGTGCTAGTAATATATTCATGCGGAATGTTTCAAAAATATTTGTGGCAGTTGTTAAAGGGAACTAAACCGATTCAAAATCACATAGGAATGTCGGGTCACAATCATTGTCTTGATGTACCTGTTAATAAAAAACACTGAAGTGTTAGTTAAATTTTCAACCGAGTTTCATAGCCTTGTTGCCTCAGTGAAATTATGTAAAATTTGATAGCTATTAATTTTAGTTTAATGCTTTCTAGATCTAATTTCTCTAGTTTTTGAACAGCCATTACCAAATATTTCACTATTACCGTATATCTCGGCGTATAACACGCACTTTCAACTTCAAAAAATTACTTCATTTTCTCGCGTGCGTGTTATACACTGAATATATATGCAGATTGTAAAATATAAAATACATTCCTTGACATAGCCTAAATTTACTAATGCGGGTTATAAGCCAGAGCGTGATATACGCCGGGATATGAGGTATTGCAACGCATATTCCAAATGGATTAATCACAGGTACAGGAAAATTACGCTTCATACAATGTCTATTACTGTATAATTCTGAATTGTCTTGTTTTCCACGCCCACCTTTTGCAATCGTGACAGACATTTTTGAAGCACCCTGTATAAAAGAGATTTCGTGTATGTTTATCTAGTTTGTGAGTTCGCAGTAGAAGTCTACACTGTTTATCGTAGCTGGATGAAAGAAGGCACACTCGCGAAAAAGCATTAGGCACAATTATTGCTGAAAAAGGATGAATACGACCATTATTATTCAACTTGTTTTACATTTTGTTCCCTTTATGATAATTTTCGTGTATTTTATGTTCCCGGAAGCTGAATTTTCATTCTAAAGCTGTATTTTTGTTAACATCGGAAAGTCTAGAGATGTTTACCAAATTAATTTTGTTTAAATATTATACATAAGTTACATTTTTGGACGATCTTTTAAATTATAGTCAGAGAAATACAGTATTCAGTCGGAATTTTGATTTCATAAGTCAAATGTTAATTTATTTCTCAGCATATTGTTTTAAAAACTTGATAATCATACGTAGTGAGCATTTCTTTCGCTAGTAATAAAACAGGTGAATATCATAAATAATTTTCTTTTCAAATTGTAAAGCAAATACACAGTTATATAGTTTTTAAATTTTAAAACAAACACACAATTCTGATTTTCTCTGATTTAACTTTCTTCACGTAACATACTTCAGTAGTTAACCTTCTTCCTTCTTGACTTTGATTGTAAGTAAATAGTATCTATCTCTCTTCCCACCATCAACCTATGCCACTATAGTGATTAGAGCATAGTTCTAAAGCAACATGAATTCATCCAGGCTCAAAATAGGAGCATAGCCGTAAAGTTATATAGACTTGCTGGGTTCTTCATTTCAAATACTGAAGGAAGCAGATGGAGAGGATTTAATATAAAAGGAAAAGTCAAACTGCAGTTACGTAGGAACTACAAGGGTACCAATGAGGGATAGTACCTCACCGTGGATTTTTTGTGGAAAGTTTTTTTTTTCTTCCTTATCTTCTCCAATAGTAGTGCCTGGTGATAGTAATAAAATAAATGAGACTCAGTTAGAAATCGGATGCAAAAAATGTATTATTAAAATCGTCAATAAAATAAAGCAAAAAGCATTGTTTTAACAAACTTAATTGCTGTTTAAATGACCACTTTTTTACGAAAACAGGGACTACTAGGGTACCAGTGAGGGATAGTACCTCACCGTGGAATTTTTGTGGAAAGTTTAATTTTTCTTCCTTATCTTCTCAAATAGTAGTGTTTAATGATAGTAATAAAATAAATGAGACTCAGTTAGAAATCGGATGCAAAAAATTTATTATTAAAATCGTCAATAAAATAAAGCAAAAAGTATTGTTTTAGCAAATTTAATTGCTATTTAAATGACTACTTTTTTACGCAAACAAGTTAAATTAATCCTCACTGGTGCAATGAATAGTTTCTTTCAGCACAAAGATCGTGACAATGGGATATAAAAGTAGATATGTACATTTATATTCTCCTTTATACCTGATTCTAACAAAGCATTCATTCTAGCAAGAAATAATAAATGATTCATGCATTCGAATAAAGGATATGAATGCAAGTTTTCCGACTGGTGCGGAGAAGCGTTATTTCATCTCATAAATGCCTCACTTATGCTTTAGGAAATGGGTTATTTATATTTCTGCGTTAATGAGATCTAATTTTTTTATGTTTTTGGATTCAAATCATGATAATGCTGTTATGAATCTGAGACTAATGTATTCTTTAATTGTACCTCAGAAAGCAATTTTATGAAACCAATAAAACGATGGTTGATCTGAGTTTTGGAAAAAACAGTTGTAAAGAATATTTTACATCAAAGAGAATGTATAAACATGTTCAGAGAAATCCAGCTATAGATAAATTTAAATTTCATTTCTATAAAAAAATATTGTTAAAATTCTGAAATGAATATCGAATTAGTATCTAACAGCATGATATTTAATGAAAAGGTAAATTTAAAAGTTGAACTCTTTCTATATAACTTGTTTTTTATTCTCACTTTTGCATGCGTTTTTTATATAATAAAATAAAAATTTATTGTACAAGATACACATTGATATGTACTAAAATTTGTAGTATTTTCCAAATTTCCATTTCTTATAACAAATTAAAAATATCTTTCAATGGTTGTGCAGGTATTAAAGAGTAGAAGCTCCTAAAACTACAAAAACTTTTATTTTGTAATCTTAAGATAAATTTTTATTAAATATATATTTTAGACAAAAAAATTAGTTACTGTTAATTAATATTACTTTTTCTTATTGCTTGTTCAGTTACGTTTTTAAAAAATAGTGCTTTTAGGTACAGCGTAAGATGGAGGTAGATATGAAAATAGGCGCATAATAGGCACATAGTCTACTTTCTGCGATTAATAAAATTAACTATTCAACTTTTGTGTGACAGAGTGGTTATGAATAAAGTAACTATTCAGACTCAACTCGTTCTGTCTAACGAATTTTCATGAAACTCAGCACACGGACCATTACGTTATATGGACCACGGGGAAAAATTTTCTGCTATAAAAATGGTTGAAGTTTTGACCACGAGAGGCTTTTGTGATGCCTAAAGAAGAACAAAATATCTGTGTGAATCATTAAAAGTTATTCAATTAAAGAATGTCTTCAATGTGTACTCCATCGGCATCAATTACGTGTTTAAGTACATTATATCCGGTTCAATGGTAGAATGAAAAAAACATCAAGGAATTCCAGCAACATGGCGTGTAACGCTATCTTTCGACTCAGAGAAAGTCTTAATTCCTCCTTCATAAACACAGTCTTAGGAATCCCTACAACCGGAAATCGCAGGGATTTATTTCGGGTGAATGAGGAGGCCACAGACATCCGGAAAAGCTCTAGGTACTACACGATCGTCACCAAAATTAGCCCGAAGCAGTTTATTGACTTGGTGCCCAATGTGGGGAGTTGCTCCATCTTGCATGAAGAAAGTGGCCTGCAAATATTGATGTTAAGCCTGCTAAGCAGTAAATGACCTGTTGTCAAAGAAGTTCATTGTACCGTGCACTCGAGACAGAGCACAATTTAGGAACTTGAGGAGTAATATTTTCAAATAAAAACGGTCCGAGGATAAAATCGGCAGTAAATCCACACCATGCAGTCAAGTAATGTGAATGAAGTGTTTGTTGGTTCAGCACATTATGAGGTGAAGCATGTCATATAAGGTTGGAATGTATCAGTTCCGTAAAAGTTTTTTTAAGACGCAAGAAAGAACATGGATTAAATAAGAAGATAATGGTTAATACTATGTTTTCTAATTTAACGAACAAGTTTTTTAATAAGTATGTATATTTCCAGCTAATAGCTGAAAATATAGGTAAAAAAATCATTTAAAAACAAATTCTTTTCCAATTAAGAACTATCTACAGATTTTATCACAGTACCCATTTTACCCCAACTTACTCTAGTAAGTTAAATAACTGAAGTCTCTATTATAATAGAATATTTCATTTTATATAAAATTGCAGTATTTTTCATCAGTTAAAAATTACTGGCACAGAATATCTGCACACAAATTTAAAGCAATCTTATCTGCTCACAGATTTAAATAGGCATTCCGTTCAGCATAATAATAAAGTCTGCGATAAATAAGAACTATTTAAACCAGTGCAGATAAAGTAAAACTCTCTCCCAGACGTTTGAGCATCAGCTACCTCACGAAGAATGAACCTACAGCATTTCCGTTAGCAAATCCGATTTGTAATATGCCTCTGTGAAACCAATCTACGATGCCATCATTTTCTAATTACAAGAAGCAAAACATATTGAAAAACATTTGAAATATTTATTCAGTCTGAAAGGAAAATCTATTTTAATCTGTTCAGAATTTACTGAAAACTGAACGCACCAAACAGGAGGAAATTCAAATAACTATTTCTGCTTCGCATCATAATATAATTCAGAAAGTAATATGATTTATTTTCTGCGTAGTGGCATTTGTGGGATTATTTGGAAAAATATTTTGTTTCCTAAATTATAAAACGGAAAGAGATTGAAATTACGTTTTCTTCCTGGAAAGCAGATTCTCGGGCAAGTCTCCGATTAAGGTAATATAATTATGAAGTGAAACGCTGCGCGTTTATTTTACTTGTAAATAAGGTATCATGTTCCTATTTACACAAATAAGTTCACAAAATTAGATAGATGCGTTGGTAATACATGATTAATTTTTCTAATTTAATAATACGTTTACTGAAAAGGTTTGGAAGAACATTTCTTTGAAAACTGCCTTTTAGAACTTAATGAATATTTTCAAGTTCGATTGATTTTCCAAGTATCAAATAAAGCAAGATCAAGCATTATACGTATATATATATATATATATATATATATATATATATATATATATATATATATATATATATATATATATATATATATATAGCCATGATCTGTTAATTAATTACTTGTATGTCGTTCTCTTCCTAGAACTATTTTGAAGCAATATACTGATTCGCAGATTTCAAACTTTGCAAATTATAAATGTACCGTTATATTACACAGCGCATTAAAATAAAGCGTACAATCTAAAATTATTTCATGATATTTCGAATGTATTCATTTTTATAAATTAAGATTTATATTTAAAATGTGAGTTTGATAGAGAGTAAGATAGATGTGAAAAGAAAATCTTTACCATTTGAATAGTGCCAAAATCTATTAATTTTAACAATGTTCAATACCTAGTTTAATTTCATGAAATATCACAATTTTAAATGCGACACTGTCTAGTTAATTACTGCATACGCTTTCTGTAAGTTGCCTTTTTTTCTTATTTTGTTTAAATTAGATAACTCTTTATAAATTGTTCGTACTGTGAACACCCTCCCGCCATCGTTGATTTCCTGTGTGTGAATGGGAAGACATTGTTCCTATTTATTTACCTTATAATCAATAACTGAGGTTTAGACAACGAGAATAATGTAAAATACTGGACAATAAAAACTTGTTGTTTAAGCCCCCTAAACAAGAAACTTTCAGAACATGAAATTATAGTAAAGTTAGCATCAAAACGGATTGACGGATATGCTTTTACTGAAAATGACCAAGCCTACATATTTTCTAACTAATTGTAATCCAAGTCAAGAATTAAATACAAAATTACTGATATTCCATTATTTTTAAATCTATCTACTATGAAATTTAAAGTTGGAAGACCATTGCACTGATTCATTCTTATAAATAATTATTTCAGTTGCAAAACTCATTAAGTTGCATAACTACTTTTTCATTCTATAATACTCCTATGTGGTTGGAAAAAGAAAGCAAGCTATTTGATTACACCCAAAAACTAACTCATTTACCCTTTATTTAGAGGTCTTTCACATTAGAAAAATATTAATTTTGAGACAAAGTAATAATAAATCATTTAAATATTCATGTAGCTACAGTGGCGTAGAAATTTTGCAAGGGGGGTTAACACCCCCCTTGCAAAATGTGAGTTGCAGGACTACTGCAACTCACATATATGTATGCGAGTGTGTGATAAGGGAGCGAAGAATATACATTTTGTAGGGCAAAAAATTTCTCATGGGGGATTGTGACCCCCTATCCCCACTTGGCTACGCCACTGTGTAGTTGCTTAAAAAAAGGCAACAGGTTTCTCTACTAATAATAGTTTATCAAGATTAAAAAAAAGACAAATCCCAACCAATGCCTAATTTTTATTTTTTAAGGAGGGCATTGAGTTTTGAAATCCAGTATTTAAAAGCTTTTATCTACTAACGCAGTTATTATTAGCAAAATAATTAGAAAATCAAAAGCTTGCATGAAGTATTTTAAACTAGTTGTACGGTACAGTTAATTATCATTACAAATTGGAACAAAAAAAAATTCCTGTTGAATTTGAAAGCAAATTTTACTTTTATCAATGATATTAACATGATATTACCATTGCTACATAGAATGCATTTAAACGCATTCCGTTATAAAAGATATTTTACTTATTAAAATTACCATTTAAAAATGTCTTTGTTCTATGAAGACAGCACTTCTAGACTACAATATGCTCTCCCAAATGATTTTAAACTTTTTTTCCAGCCCACCAAGGGATGTGTCATAATGTTATTTATTCATTAGACAATTAAAAAACTGCATTCATTTATATTAAATAAATGATAAAACAATTAAAACAATCTAAAATGACTGTGTTTTTGATTTTTTCATTTTAATTTGATAGAATTACATTAATTTTTTTCAGCCCTCATTCATTAGTAAGCTTGAGTATTATCTTTTTATTAAGTAAATAAATATGGATCCTTGAATTGTCCGTATACAGATAGCTTTTAATAGTTTTGATAGAAATGTATTTCATGGTGCTTTTAAGGATATTTCCCTTGAGCAATATAACTTATACTCTAGAAAAATACAAATGTTTAAAATGCTACTCACAATGCTTTGATTTATCGTCGAAATAAAAGGAAATAAATACAAAAGTACTTTGACGTTGTTATTAATCACGCTATTTTCTTCTGAACAACACCATCTACGATTTATGTATGAGCATACAAAGTTGAAATTTTGAGTTTCTTTAAAGGAGCAATAACTTTAAAGACATACAGAACATTTTCTGCTTTATTGAAGAAGTAAACTCTACATATATTCAACATCACCATTTGAGTTTTTTCGATGGGAAGTTCTGACATATAAAAAAATGCCTCTTTAAGGAGCTCCATCTCTGTAGTGTAAAAGGGATGCATGTTGCTAGGGAATATATAAACAAAAAAAGCGAAAATTTTCACGACTGATTTTTAATGTTCATTCATATATTAAATTAAGCATTTTTACTTCCATTTTTGTGCTTTTAAAATATTTTCTTTGATTAGACATTAGGTGTACCGGAAAATTTTTCATATTTGTTATGTTTTAAATTCGAGCAAATAAATTTTCCACAAAATCGTAATTATAAAAATTCTGTTCCTAAACACACTATCCATGCATGTTAAATTTCAATTTAAGTATTTTAAAGATTTTTTTGTTTCAAGAAAAGTATGTACTCTATTTGGAGGACGAATTTCAAGATGTCAAAAAACTTATTTTCAGATATTTTTGAGTGTCGTATTTTGCAGTAAGACTTCTATGGATATATCTTTTTTTCCCTTGATATATAGATAAGTATGTGAAAAAAGTCCCCCCCCCCATATAGGCTACTAATTTTGGAAAAACACTCTAATGTATCGCCTTCACATGCATGACAAATATCTTGTTTTTAGCTTCATTAATTTTGGTTTGGGGAAATATTGACACACGAAAAAAAAATTGCATCACTTTCCGATTCCATAATGATTATAAAACATTTAAATGCAGACCTTAAGTTATAGAATTTTAAGTTAAATCTCAATATAATGTAATTGACGGAGAAACTGACGGTCAAAATGAAAATTTTTGACTCAAAACTTTAATACTTCTAAACGATCTTAGCCAACATCACGCTTTCAAAAGATAACGCCAGTAGATGTAAGTTAATGAGTTCAATATTTTCAACTACTGTTTTCATAAGGTATCTTCATGCTAATTCTCCAGTTACTCGCAAAAGAAGATACACAGAAAATGATTTTCAGTATTTTATTTTTAATTTCTAAATTAAATTTATTTCCCTTATTTTATTTTTTTGGCTGGTGTAATCATCTTTATATCAGAATATCAATATGATGGTATTTTTCAAATGTGTCGTAAATACATTTTGTTACACAGCTAAATACACAGCTAAAAAGGGATGTAAAAGTTTTCCTCTAGAACACCAATTAAAAGTTTACCAAACTAACCACATTTTAAATCCGATTTGTTAAAGCTTTTTAACAAAAAGAAGAACAATATTTTTATAACGAAAAATTATAAACTATATTTCAGAAGTCTTTCTAGCAAAACTTTTGCACGATGTAAGCACAATTTAGACTTATGAAAGAATGCTTTAAAATTAAAGTGGCAGAATGCGTTTTAAAAAAAGGCGTATTTTACAAGCTGACGTGATTGAGGTGTAATAATACTTTTCACTGTTTGAAATTTACTAACAGAAAAATAATATGGCTGAAGATTTATAAAAGCATACGTGGCAGTAGAGTCCATGAAAAAGAGCAACAACGCTTTTAAAAAGATTTTAAAGGGGAAATATTTAACATTTTTAACGACAATTTTAATAACTATAAAAGAAAATTAATTTATAAATTTGACAATATCGTTAGTAGCTGTTAGAGTTTTTTTGTGTGCAAATGTATTTATACAGTCTATCTAAAACTGTTTCAAACGAAGCATCCCAAGCAACAGTCTGTTAAGGATTTTCGTTTTAATATTGTTTAAATTAAATTCTTTTATCTCTGATTTTTGTCTTTTTCTTTCTTTTATATACATTTCATTATATTCAGTTTTGTTCAAGAATTCGCGAGGATGGATTTTTAAAAAAGGTCATAAATGTAGTATAAATTTATTTATTAATAGTACACAGAATACAAAATACCAAGAGGCATACTTGACGATCCCTTCTCTATAAAATTACCAAAACTATTCTGTACGCAGGACAAAGTTATTCAAACCATCTTGAGGGAAATCCCGCTCCAGCATACTGGAATCGGTTTTATGCAACTACTTTTACATCACTGCCTAAAGAGAACCTTGTTCCAGATAAACTTTCCTTCATTTTCGTAAACAGGAAATAGTCACTAGGCTTCAAATCTGAGATACACGGGGAGGTGACTTCAGGCATTTTCTTAAAACTTATCAGTAAATGTCTGCAGTGTCAGTAAACATGTTCGTTGTATAGAATTCTATTATGCTAGCTGTCATGCAAAAGGATAAATCTTCATTCAACATGCCACAGTCTCTTTTTACTGCGATGGGGCAACAGCTACTGGGAACTGGCTCATTTGTCAGAGATTTAATTTCTACCAAGACGGGTTATACAAGTTGGTCCTGCTTCAAGTATACTATTATCTCTTATATTTGCTGTGTATTGCTAAATGTGTGTCATTTCTTCTCGTACAATAATAAGGAATATATGAGATTTGTTTCAATTAATTACTAGAATTATCTACAGAAACATTTAATGACATATCTTTTTAAAACTGATTGATTTCCGACAGCAGTAAGATAATTTATTGGAAAGCGAGCAGAACCATTTCCTAAAAATCATCATCATATCACACAAAAAAAAAAAAAAAAAAATCATATTTCAAGATGCCTCCTGGGGCTTCATTGGTCCAGCCGAAATTTTTTTCGGTCAACCAATTTCTCCCCTGCCTTTTAGGGTGTCTCTGAGGGTAGCTATAGGATGTATTCCGCCTTCCATGACATGCACATGGTCTTTCCATTTATCACGTCACTTTTGTATTCTACCACAATAAGTAAAATATCTTCAGTTCATTCCTGATGTCTCCGTTTTAGACGTTACGGTAACTGTGTGTCCTATTCATCTTATACTGAAAAAAAATGATTACAGCACAACGTTTGGGTAAACGTAACGCCAGCACGTTTGCGTGACGTTTATCTACATTTTATGCTGTAGACCGTGCCAATTTGATATACAATGTTCTTGGAGATTGGCTTATCAATGCCATTACGTCATTTTTGAGTGGATTTACAGCACACGGTGCAGTATTATTTTACAGCAGTATGAGTGTTAAAATTACAGATTCTTTTAGACTGGTCTCATTTCTGTCCCCTGAATCCCAGTCAAAACCTGGTGCTCCAGGATCCGTAGCTCATGGGCATAATGCAGGGCAGGTGTTGCCATGATTGAGACACCCTGATCCACGAGGCTCGAAGGTTTGCGGAGGGTTGGTACTTTTCCCTGTAAAATAGTGAATACTCATAAGCTTCAAAGAACTAACCCGGGCAACTTGCTTGGAAATTTTTATACTTGTTTTGAAACTACAGTTAATTTTTTTTAAAACATATATCGGTTGATCATACTAACAATCGTTTAAGAGTTGCGTCCCCCTGTACTTCAAGATATAATACGAAAATTAAATATGAAAATAAATATTTCATAAAGTAACATGATACGATATTAAAGTATAGAAAAACTTATTAAATTTTGAAAAAGAAAAAAAAATCACTTTTACTTGAGGAAAAAGACAGTTCTTTTGCTAAACTTCTGAATGTCAACAGTTGTGAATCCATAGTACCTTGAAAATTTTCTTTTGCATTGAATTGCAGACATTCTTACTTTGAAACAGTATTATTTAAAGTTGGCTTTCTGAATTAACTTTTTAATATGAATGTCAAAATTCCATATCAAGTCATCATTTTAATGATTGATTGTACAGGTTTTTTATATTGAAAAACGAATTCTAGATGTAGAGACTAGAACCTTTAATCTTCAAAATCAAAACTGACAAGTGCATGTTCAAATGTCATCTATCACGTGGTTCAACTTTTTTTTTCCGTAATAAGATTTTTCGTTATTTTTCCTGCGTACAAGAAAAGTTTAAATGGAGAATTTAAAAATGCTTTTCTATCGCAGGGATGCAAACATTGCAGGTGCATTTTAATAAAACGTCTTGACGAATACAACTGTGGGCTTAAGATTTAATATCCAAAAATGCTGGACTCCTTTGGATATTTCATAAAGTTTTCCATGGCAAGAATGTTTGACATGTTTTTTTGATGTTCATAAAACAGAAAGTTCCGTTTTAATATTGTCTTTTACAAAAGCAAAAACAGACGTGCGTGTGTGTGTAAAGGTTTTGAGGCGTAATAAAACTATTATTAAAAAGCATCATGCAGAAGCCGTTTTCCCCATAATGAATTTCATGTTTCTGAATTCGAAACTACATTAGGTTTTTTTGTGTTTATAATTAGGGGAAGGTGGACTAAACTTGCACAAAATAACGTAAATGTTTCAATAGAAAGGGAGCCTTTGCGATCATATCTTACATAACATTTTGCGTCATAAGCATATTTCAAAAATATTTTAAAAGCGCATTGAGTAATGAAAAAAATAGAATTTTGAGAAAGTGTCGAAAGGATCATTTTACCCTCAACCAAGGACAAAATGATCCTTCATTTGAAAATAATTGTAAATTGTCTTTATTGTCAAAAAAAAAGATGGAAAAGTAATTATGACTATATATAATGAAATACACTCATGTCCATAAATTAAGGATAATGAAGTTCAGGCAAAGAAAGAGAAAGAAGCAAAACAAATTTGACTTATTTGTAACGTCTATTTATTAAACAAAAAGTAAAGAGCAAAAAAGATGCTATATGTTTGACATAATTAATAAAAATTGCAAGTTTTACTCACTTGACCAAATTTCAAAAAAGAACCTATTTACAAAAAACAATATAACATGGTTAGTAGGATGGTTAATACGGAGTATGTCTCCCTTTCGATGCAATACAGGCCTGACAACGCCTAGGCATGCTGAGTATCAAATGATCAATCTGATCTTGGGGAATATTACACCACTCATAGAGCAATGCACTCCGAAGTTCCGGTAGACAGGTGGGAGGGGGTTGACGGGCTGCAATTCGTCGGCCAAGCATATCCCACACATGCTCTATTGGATTCAAGTCCGGTGAGTATGCTGGACAGTGCATACGGGTGATATCCTCCGATTGAAGGCATTCGTCTACAATGTTTACACGGTGAGGACGGGCGTTGTCATCCATAAACACAAATTCAGCACCCATGGCTCCCCGAAACAAACGTACATGTTGTTCCAGAATGACATCCCGATAGATGTGGCCTGTCATCGTTACACTCTGAACATGCAGGTCAGTTCTGGAACCAAGAATAATTCCTCCCTAAACGAGCCATCCTGCACCACCGTAACGGTGTCTTTCAATGGTGTTCTCTTGGTGGTAACGGGTACCTGGCGCTCTCCAGATGAATGTCCGGCGAGAATCAGACTCCAAACTAAACCTGGACTCGTCGGAAAACATCACACAAGACCACTGTTGCGGTGTCCACAATGCATGCTCTCTACTCCAGGTTAATCGCAGGCGACAGTGAGTTGCGGTAAGTGGAACACATCTGACAGGCCTACGAGCATATAGACCAATGTGCCCTAAGCGTCTGTACACGGTCTGCCTTGAAACTGTCGTACCGGTAGCTGAAGAGAGCTGACGAGACAGGTCTGATGCTGTACTCCGTCTGTTTCTTTTGGCAGTAACTGCCAAATAGCGGTCCTCATTCGGCGTTGTAACTCGGGGGCGACCTGTGCTGTAACGTCTACTCACATTACCATCATCTTGGAATCGTTGCCAAAGCCTGGAGATGACACTCTGGCGATTCCAAGTTCCTCGGATACTTCCAGCTGGGTACGTCTACATTCCAGTCGTCCGATAATTCTGCCACGTAAAACATCATCCAAATGCCTCCTTTGTGCCATAACTATGCGGTTTTTGCACTGAAAGGCTTTCACAGCGCTTGTGAACAATTTTACTTCTTTGCCACCATTCCTTATATACCCCTCTCTTACAATCTCGTCATTGTGACGTACCATCCACGCCATCTGGTGGTTTCCTGTAATTTGCATATTCTTCTTCAAGATGTGTGTGATCATTCCACAGGTGAAATTTTTATTTTAGAGATCAATTTCTGTGTGATTCTGAATTATCCTTAATTTATGGACATGAGTGTAAAATAAGTTTTACAATCATACCGTATGCATAATTTATTTTATGAAAATTTTATGATAAGAAAGTGTCACAAACAATAAAATGGAGTATTTCAAAAATTATGAGCAATAATAAACGCAGAAATATATTAAATAATGTAATGGGGAGTCATGCATTTTGAGAACGTCTGAAGGGCGCTATGATGACTGGGACTCGATTTTGGAGTTTCTTTAGTCGAGGGATCGCTTTACCCAGTAATATGGCCGTCTACTTTAAGTCATATTACTGGATGATGCTAAGAAACATAACAAACTTAGAAAGTGCATTTCGCATCTAAAAACATACTCCATTCAGTAAACCAAGTCATATTTCAGTACATGAAAGACTGCATATCTAAATAAATAGGAAGGGTAATGCTTACCTTATAATAGATATAATAAAACCCACTTTTTTGAAGAATTCTATTTGACGCTTAATACTGTGAAGGCTTGAATACTGATATTGCTTCTTCTTTACTTGGGACAACTACTTTATATGTTACCCGGTAGGTAGCACTACCTGTATCTAAGAAAACAAACGTGGATCGCTTTCCCTTCCAGGATCATTTTGGTTCACTTTCCCCTACATAATATTTTTAATTAAAACACGAATAGATTGTAGGATAGACTCGTAAAAGTTCTTATGGAGCATAAGCATAGCATCAGGGTGACACGTTTTCTATAGTCTCCGATTCAAAACCTTTAATATTAATACTCTTGTTTCCAAAACCACAGAAAGACACTATTATTTTTTCCTAATTTTGATAAGTATTTCCCCTTGCAGATTCTTTGAGGCCACAGTGGTTATGCTAAAATATATAAAGAGCTTGATTTCTTTTCTTAAAATAACGCACTTTATATAACAAAATAATCTTAAACGTGATCATTTGAGTTTTAAGGTTTATTCTTTACTTATGAAATTTGGACAATGCATTTGTCTAGTTAACATGTTTAATTGATTAAATTTTCAAGATCACTGGTTAATTTAAGTTCAAGAAAATGAATTTCAAATGTGAAATGCTGTTATATTAATAGCCGGTGTAGCCTCCAGAATTTTGAATGCAAGCCTGCAAACGTTCATGCATTGTATAATACGGGTGCCAGATGTCACTTTTGTGGTATGGAGTTCCATGCTTGTTGTACTTGTGCTGTCAATACTGGGACGGCCAGTGCTGGCTGTGGATGATGCTAAAGTTGTCGTCCAATGATATCTCATACGCGTTCAATTGGAGACACATCTGGTGATCTCGCGGGCCAAGGTAACATGTCGACACTCTGTAGAGCACGTTGCGCAAAACAGCGGTACGAGGTCGAGCGTTATCCTGTTGGAAATTCCCCCTTGAATGCTGTTTATGAATGGCAGCACTACAGGTTGAATTACCAAACTGACGTACAAATTTGCAGTCAGTGTGTTTGGGATAACCACGAGAGTGCCCCTGCTGTCATACGAAATTGGTCCCCTGACTCCCCTAGGACTCCAGGTGTAGGTCCAGTGCGCCTAGGCCGCAGACAGTTCGGTTGCAGGCGTTCCCCTAATCCTCCTTCTGACCAACACACGGCCATCACTGGCACCAAGGCAGAACCTGCTTTCATCAGAAAACACAACAGATCTCCACTCCGTCCTCTAAAAAGCTCTGGCTTGACACCACTGGCGTCGCAAAAGGCAATGGCTCGGAGTCAGTGGAATGCACACAACAGGGCGCCTGGCTCGGAATTGCCCTTCAAGTAACCGATTTCTAACTGTTCGTTGTGTCACAGTGGTACCAACTGCAGCTCGAATTTCTGCCGCAGACGCAGTACAATGCGCCGCAGCTGTAGGCCGAATGTAACGGTCTTCCCTCTCAGTAGTACCACGTGGCCGCTCGGAACACGGTCTTCTTGAGGCAGTACTATGCCTTGACCACTGCATCCAACAATCATGCATAGTGAATACATTCCGGCCAAGTCTTTCTGTAATATCGCGGAAAGAAAATCCATCTTCTCGTAGCCCTATTACAAGACCTCGTTCTAACTCGGTGAGCTGTTCATAATGGCTTCTTCGTCTTCTTAAAGGCATTTTTGGCTAACATCAACTCAATACATCAAATTTCAAAGTTTAATAGCGCTCACGAATTCACAGCACCCATTTAAAGCAAGCCTGATTTGCATGTTCTGAGTGGTGCTACTACCCAGACAGCACAGCAAACTTGCAGCAAGCTTGATTTATCAAGTCAATAAACTTGAATTAAGCTTGAAATGTTCAAGCGTGTAAGCTTAATGCAAGCTTGAATCAAGCTTGACATAGCAAGCCTAATTTCAAGCTTAAAAAAATTTCCTAAATTTTTTTTTCTAAATACACGGGGCGCCCGCCGCCCACATACTTTATTTTTCCACGCATTTTCCCCTCTACGCTGAAAATTCAAGTTATTTTAATCTGTTTCCATAAAACGTCGGCGGTTGGGTTCGATCCCGGGAACTATGGGCTGGGAGGCCCGCGTGCTAACCGTTCCGCCAAAACGCTTCGGGCAGCTATGACTAAAGTTTGAAGTGACTGTTGTCACGCCGTTTTCTGGCCAGATCGATAAGTATGGGCGATGCTAATAATTTTCTTTTATTTTTCCATGGGATGAATCAAAATTTAAATAATGTTATGTGTGATTTATAGACTCTACTAATAGGCAAATAAGCATAATATAAACTTAAAAGCAGGACAGGTTATAAAACTTTCACTATCGCAACACTCATGTGAGCAATATTGCTGGCCAAAATCGGGACAAATGAGTGATTTTGAAATCAATTTCGTAGTATAATTATATTTTATTTTTAAGAATTTCCATATTTGGAAATATAGAATCTTTTTTATTTTACATCTATGGTCAAGTACATTTATGACTGATTAATTATTTTGTGGAGGCCGGATTACGCCTCATTCTACCACCCATAAAGTGAAGTATATTAACTAACTAAATTGTGTTAATTATATTAAAATTTATTTTTAGTGCTTATTAATTAGTTAATGGAATTACTTATGTTAATTAGATGTAAATAAAACTAAAACTCCCCTCCTGTTACACTTCAGAGGGGCTCATCCCATTCATTCCTTCCCCTTGCGTGTTCTAATGTCCAGGTTTTGTGCGATAATAAAATATGAAACACAACTTTACGAACTTTTCTTTATTGAGCAAATTTGAGAAACGCTAGACAATTAATGTCCATTCTCTTTCACAAATGGCGCCATCAACGCACGCTTTCAAAAGGAAAAATCAAGCTGTATTCCAGCTTGACAATTCAACATGACTCCTGCAAGCTTGCTGCAAGCTTAAATTGAATTGAACTGTCAAGCTTGTATTAATACGTCAAATTCAAAGAAATGTCAAGCTTGATTTAAGCTTATGTGCTATCTGGGTAGTGCCACACTTATGCGCGAAGCACGGAATTTGATTCGATGTCATTTTTCAAATGTATAAACACGACCACCAATTTTGTTTATCTTTCACGTCTTTCTTGGTGTTGGGATTTTTTTTCCGTCAGTGTGTGTGTGTGTGTATAAATGTATCAATTTTTTTTTTTTTTTTACATGAAAAACTATTATTAAAGTAGTGTGCTTTAAGTACTACATTCAAGCTGGCCAGAGCGCAGACTTTTAATTATCTAAATCTCAAACAGCAATATTTAATTTCTTTTATTGTATGTCATTCCAAATATCAATAATGATTTTCATTCTTATCACTAAAAGAAAAATCGTTTTAGGCATTTATGCTCCGGATCACTAAAAAATTTAACTTCACACTGGAATTCTAAAAAGCTTCATGAAAGTTATAATGTGCTATTCTTTTAAACAAAGAAGCTGAGCAAATACATACCAGAATATTTACGCTCTCAAATGTACATAAGGATGTTCATTTACATAATAAGCAGATGTAGCATTTAAGTAAATTGTCGGCAAATTACGTTCACGAAATTATCGAAATTTGAAAAGTAAAGAGTAAAACTTGATGCAAACATTATAATTTCACCATGCAATACATAATTGTTATACAAGATGCATAACATTGTAACACATACGGCAATCGTAATAGCTAATTAAACGTGAAACTGTCTCCTCATTTAATGAGAATAATGCGTTACAGACAATAGATTCAGATCTTATTATAATCCAGTGCATTTAGTTCAGACCTGTGTGCCACGTGATATTATCTAACCCACTGCTAATGATAAATTCGCTCACATATCTGTTCGAATGAAACTAATTAAATTAATACTTCCAAACATTTCTCAATGTGTTTATAGAGTGGGATGTAATGTGGGCAGCATTTTAAATGTTTTTTTTAAGAATAGCAGCATTTCTTAAGAATAACAGTCATTCAGTTTTAGCACCCTTATTTCTTGCTCCAGTCAAAATAACGGGCTAAGCTTTCTCCTTCCAATTCTCGTGCCCGTGATATTTTCGGGCAATAGAGTTCAAAAGTTATGCGCCAGAGAGATAAGAGCATTTCAATTCTCATGAACGGATTTTTTTCTGTACCTCATTTTGCACTACAGATGACAGTACCAGACTATTTTTAACTTAATTTGGAGTGTATTTTTAAATAATTGGTAGCAGTACTCAAGTACATGTAATTGTAACGTGCATTTTCCGATTTTGGGACACTTTTTATGTTCAAAGAAAACTTTACAAGCATTTACTTATTTTATGAAGTAAGTTTAATAAATAAAATTCTCCTTTAGTGTATAAAACATACATTTTTAATTTTACTGCTTACTAGAAATTACACATTTCAGTCCCAGTAATCCTAAATGACGGTTTTTTTCTAGAAATTTAATGTCTACGGTTTTTCCTTCTTCTTGCGCGCTAATGTCCAAAATCTTAAAATTGATTCAGATATTGTACATGCACTTATTTTTGTACAATTTTCATGAATTAAAAAGGCGCTTTTATGACTGTTTTCTTGAAAATAATACGACTTTTAGGGGGGCGACCTTAAATGCATATTATAATAAAACTATCAGATTTTATCAGTTATTTTTAAGAAACATAAATTCGTTTCACGGAAATATTTTTATACCGATACAAATTTGCATATGTATGCGCTTAAATATGTAGTGATTGGCCCACATATGCATGAGTGTTCTGCATCTGTTTAAGCCACAAAAAAAAAAAAAAAAAAAAAAAAAAAACTTTTCTTTTTTCACATATATAAAGAAAAAAAATAGCTTTCTTAAACTCCGAAATTCCAGCATAATAATACTTTTTGACCACCAATATCATATTTGGAACATTACACAAGTATTTTACATATGGAGAATAAAGTATAAACTTATTGGATACTTCACTTCAATGTTTACCTAGAAGATTCCATATTTTAGCTCTATTTTCAAAAATGCTCCTAAACTTTTTCGCAATGTTAAATCCACTACGTGCATATTACATATTTGCTTTCACTTTCGAAATTTGTGATGTGACAAAAAGTTTGAGTTGCCAATAAGAGAAGTTTTAGGCAATCTCACGATGGCGATACTATCCTAGTCGCATAACAAGTTCAAAAGGCGCTCAAAAGACGTCTTTTGAGCGCCTTTTTTAAAACAGTTATTCTACTAGGTTAGTAATCAAAACTATAGAAAAATCGCAGTGAGCTGCCCTTAGATGAAAAAGTGATAGATACTGGAGGGAAGAAAAAAAAAGTCACATAATGTTCTACTTAATAATAATTTTATTTCCTAATGTGCACTTCAGATTTTAATGTTTTTGCAAAGTATTGCTTTATGTTTGCAAAAAAATTAACAATTAGAAGATAAAAACTAATCATTCTATTTTTTCATAGAAACAACTCAAAAACTAAAAATCAGACAGAATTCTAGCTTATGTTAATCTATTCATTTTCCATAAAATTAATTACTCTTTCCCGAAAAATCTTCAAAGTTTCAGTGAATATTATGGTAGGGTAAGGTGGTGACGAATGCGTTAATGATGATGATCAGATAGCATTACTTTAGATTCAAATTCTGTCAAGTTGTGAAAAACAATGCAGCAATATATTTATTTAAATAAGAAAAGAATGTGCTTATTTTTGCAAAGTAATAAACATTTATTAAAATTTTAGATTTTGAATCAAAACTAAATAATTTTTGATGAGTTACAGAAATTATTAAAATTAAAGCAAAGGGAAATGTTCAAATTTAATTAGTTTTCTCAAAGGTTTTTACAACCTGCTTTTAAAATATGCTGCATTAGTGGAGGGAGCATTTTGTGTTAAGCTGACGTTATACTCATTTAAAAAATTCTTTAGTCTTAAAATGAAACCTTCGAAACTGGTATCCGTAATTAAGAAAATATTTTTATATTATGTTACGCCGCAGAGTATTTAAACTAATCAGGTGCACTAAATGTTCAAAGAATTCTAATCAATGTAAACTTAGTATTTCGCTTAAGAAAAACCACTATAACTAATTAATTTGCACCTCACACCATTTTTCTATTTGTCAGTTTGCTTCAAAATCTGTGTTGAAGTGCAAAGTCAAAAGGGGAAATTTAAGAAACGCGCAGAGAAAATCACTTAAAGTTACTTTACAGAAAAAAAATGGTATTGAAAGAATATTTTATTAATTACTTAAGTGCAGATAAGCTTTTCTTTAATTTTATAATTCAAAGAATTGTTTAAGTTCCGTGAAAATATTTAAAAAATAAAAGGAAGGTTTTTATATAATGTTTCTAGTACACGAAAAATAAGAATAATTTCTGTTATTTAATGACATCCCTTGAATGAACTATATTAAGGCCATACGAAATGTTTTCAACTGTTTATAATTAGCTAAATAAAAGAATATTAGACAAAATTTTCCAATTTATAGTTTAACAGCCTAAGTATGCACTAATGATGCATTTCTAAAATAAATTGCATGCTAATTGCTGAATAGAGTTTTTTTCTGATTTTTTTTTTTAATCATATGCAATTGCAGAATTTTGCGTTTTTAGCTTCAATTTATAATACCCCTCCCCCCAAAAATAATATATAAATAAATAAATAAAATTTAAAATAAGTAAAAAAGGAATAAAAGGAAGATCAAAGGAATACTGATAATGATGAAATTCACATGATATAGTAATTTTATCGGAGTTCAGTAGTTCCCACGATCTCTGCTACATTTATGATTTCTTTATTGCGTTATGCAAGGAAATAGTATGCTAGTTGTAAATGTAGCATGTAAAAAATAGGAATTACTATTTTTAAAATTTTGAATACTAAGAGATATAACATTTCAAAGTCAACCATTGGCAACATCCCCTCTGTGGGGCCAAGGCTTTCGTTGCCCAACCACGCCTTCGCTTCCATGGGCTCTGGGGTGCGGATGCATATGCCTCGGTCGCATTTACATACAGGTGGCATACAGGTATTTCGTGATAGAGTCGTTTAGAAACGTGACATTAGTTAGAAATGTATTTAAGATTCGTGCCTGTACCTTCTTCTTCTTAAATCGTAGGATTTTAGAAAATATCGCTGCTGTAAATGACTAGCAGAATTCACTAGTCGGAGGACAAAATTCAAAAATTAAGGTGGATTTGGAATTATTACAACCAATGTTTATTCAGTAAAATAAAGTACCAAATGAATGTAGTTCTTTTATCTACAGTGTGTGCAGCGAAGAAAGACCCTGTATCAAAATTTAATATTTCAAAAACAAGGTTCAACAGAAGAATTCGGTAAACGGTATATGTATAAGCTAAGCTGTAAAAATGCGATAAAAGTTTCGAAAATTTCGTTACAAAACCGTTAACAGATGACGCTATAATCGCAATACCTATAAATTGTGCACCATTGGCTAGTGAAAGGACTTTAGCCTAGAGGTTAAAATCTTATATTCCACTGGAAAACAGGGTTTTCTGGTACTGGAATATTACAGCTTAGAACGCAGTACTGCGGCAACAAGGCGCAGTTTTCAAAAACGATTAAATGCTCCTAAAGGACCCGATTCGAAAATCATTCGCAACCTCTTCGCTAAATTCGAACGGACAGGCAGTATGGATCATAATCGAGTTGGAAATGTGGGAGACCCAGGCAAGCTGCCGTCACTCCTGGTAATTTCGCCAAAGTTTCTGGAACTGTACAACAAAATTAAATGACTGCTTACCGAAGAATTGCATTGGAGACTGGTTTAAGGCATTCCACCAAGTAAAAAAAATATTGCGAAATCTAAAGTCATGAAGCCAAACTCGTAAAAGGACTTCGTTTTTTTTTTTGTGTTCAATCCCAAAGCGTTGATCTCGGGAAGATCTCACAATGATTGATAATGAAGGATTTGGCACTGACGGCATCTGATTCTCAGATGAAGCACATTTCCAATTGAATGGATTCGCGAATAAACAAAACTGGAGAGTTTGGGGTTCTGAAAATCCTCATTTGTGTGAAGAGAAACCGCAGTATTCGCCTAGTTACTGCTTGGGTTACGGTATGCACCAGTGGCATTATCGGCCCTTTTTTTCATATTACGATACAATTTTAGAAGAATTTGCCAGTACAAGTCTAGATTGGGAGATCGACCAGGTATTGAGTGGTCCATGCAAGATCAGAATCGAACACATTGCACAGAAAATTGGTTTCTCTTTGTTGAAGAATATTTCGATATTAGAAGTAATTTCGAGAGTAATTGCATGATGTTTTCCCCAAAATTACTCGCGCAAGAATGGACTGGACTACATATTCTCCCGATCTAACTCCTTATGAGAACTTTCTGTGGGACGCATTGAATGACACTGTGTATTGTATAGAAGAGACAGACTTTTTAAGCTGGGACATTCATTTGTAATCACTCTATATTACTACCATGTCCTTTGATTCAAATATCTTCGAACCCAGCTCCTGTTGTGCCAAACTAAATCCTTCATCGTCTATGGGTGGTAAATATCTAATCGAATCGTATAACTACCATAGACAGGCTACCGTTTATTGTGGAGTTGTAGTGGCACGCAAAAAAAAAAATAACACTTTTTTCACTGACAAATTGTTTTTCCATAAAGAATTAAATATCATATTTTTAACCAACATAATTTTAGAAAATGTTTTTTAAATCATAAAAGTGTGTATAAGTTAACGTTACCAAACTTTTTCCCCATATATCTTATTTCTTTTATACTGGCGTTTTAGAGAGAGAGAGAGAGAGAGAGTTCATATGTTCTTCTTCGATAAAATAAGATTCGTCTCCGGTATTAGGGTAATTTATTCTTACATGAAAGGATGCACTAGAATAGAAATACGTGGCTTCATTAGGACGACCCGGAAGAAAATGAAGTAAGCTTTCATTTCCGATGTACTATCTTCTAGTACTTTTCTGCATTGTAAATTAACCATTTGAAGCGCAATAGCAATATAGAAGACCAACTGGATGGACTGTCCAACGCTAAAAAAAAATGCAGCCGTTGACATCAATTTACCAACAGCATGGCGGTTGATCAAATTTCTCATCTAGCTCAGCAGACTGTGCATAGCTAGAGCTATAGAAATTTTCTGGCACAGCTGGATGTGGGGCAGCGTTCAGAAAACTTCTTTAACTCTTTTGTGCTAGATGAGCGATTTTATCCACCGCCATGTTGTTGGTAGGTACATGAATCAATGGAAACGACTGCCCTTTTTCAGTATTGGGACCATTTAACCATATTTTTTGCGACTAGCACTGAAACAAGGTCATTTTACGGGGCAACCTCCGCACTTCAAAGGGTTAAACGGCCAATATAAAAATGCTACAATAAGAAGTAAAAAAAAAATACATTTTTCGTGGGACCAAAATTTTAAAAAGAAACACTTAATAATAGTCCAGAGTAGTGCTTTATTCAGTTTTTGCTTTAACCTGTCAGAATGCCTGCCTGAATTAAGATATTGGTCGAAAATCTTGCTTTTATTTTCAAGAAGCCCATTTGTAATAACATAAAGTGCTAAACATAAACATTTGAAAATATATTTTGAAAAATATTTACTCTGTATGCTCAGTCTTTGAGTACAATTTTTAATATTACAGTAAATAATTCCGTCCCAACAGTTTTTAATGCCGTCTCATGAAATACAACAAAATAAATTTTGCTTAGATTCAGGAATATTTTATCGGGTGAAATTGCTTTAACATATACATGAAGTATGTTCTTTGCAACAAATTATGAGAAAAAGTTGAATTTTTAAAAAATATCAGAGAAAATGTTTCAGTCTTACTGGTAATATCAGTTATACTCACCAATAACCAATCGCTTTGTATATCCAGTCCTACAGAAGTGTGCGCGCGCGCGCGATTCTAGTGTTTTCTTTAATTACTACTCTTAAATCAAATATTAATTGAGTACTTTCTCATTAAATTATCAAAAACAGTGAAATGGCAGGAATATTTTAGAGTAATCTCAAAAACTATACAATAGTCGATCTAGCTTGTGTAAGAGAAGTTATTTGGAGAATAGCACTTAACCTTTTTATGAAAATGTCGAAGTTAAAAATAGAAATTTCTACGGAAATTTTTGTTTCGGTAATTTTGTATAATTTTTCATTTGTAGTCTTAGATATTTAAAAAAAAATGAATAAAGAAAGAACAAAAACATATTGCTTAGATACATTAATTTCCTTCAAACGTGTTGGATTGTATTCCGCACTTCTTACATAAACTTACTTGAACTAAACTTTACTTTTCCTACTTTTTTAAATAACAAAAAATTACTGTAAAAATACAATGTGTGTATCTACTGAGGGAAATGCCCATAAATTGGAAATAATTTAATCTGTATCTGAATATCTGTATCTTACTCTCTCTCTCTCTCTCTCTCTCTTTCTATATATATATATATATATATATATACTATTTTTCTTCAAGAGTCAACGCTTTTTATAAAATTATACTATTAGAGCATTTAAAAACTTGACTTGGAAATTTTAATTTGTCTCTTAGCATTCTATAAACTACGTCCTATTCAGAACTTCATGTAAGTCTTTTTCGACATTTAACTAAACCACAGAAGGAACTACCTTTTTATTCTGGATTAAGTTAATTTATTTTGATGTAAATAAAAGCATTAGAATAGGAAATACGTGGTTCCATTATACTTTGTGTAGAAATAGAAATCCAATAAGCATTCATTCCAGACAATGGTGACTAGTAAACTAGCAGTGTAGATCAGTTTATCATCAAGAAAACTTAGTAGTAAAATAAAGATAGGAACCGAAATAACATGTGCAAGCAATATTAACCAGGAATCTTAGTACTTTTTGGTATCATGAATTTTAAGTTATAATAAAATCTAAAAATGGAATAAGATTTATATATATGTAATATATAAAAAGATAATTTGGGTTTTACTAGTTTGGGTATTGTTCAAGCGGGTACTTTCACTGTAAGTTTTGCTTTCCTGTCAAACTTGCCACGCGCGCCCTGGAGCTATGTTTTATTTCTTTACTTAATTGTCACAGATCAAGTCCTTGATTCTGTGTTCTTTTTAGTGTACATGTGTCCCTATGCCTTTCTAATCCCGGATGCAGGTCATGTTAATAAATGCATGTAATTCGATTAGAGATAAGAGAGAAGCGGAGTTATGCCTCAGCAACCCACGTGGTGTAGTAAGCGTAAATACGCCCGCACCTCGAAAATCGAGAGACTTCTGCCACTAGAACTGCTTAACTAGTCCACGCAGATTTTCGTACCCGTCTCCCCTCCCCTCTTCTCAACTCTATATTGTAACTATGTAACTTAAAGATAATATTCAATAAACCGTTTTGCCTGCCATAACTCTGGAACTTTACTGGAATATTTGACGTATCATATATATATATATATATAAAACTAATAAGTAAAACACAAAACATACTACAAATAAGACACATCTCGCATAAAAATATAACAGATATTAGCAAGAATTAGAAACCAGATTTTGAAGCCAAATAAAGTGCAAGAATTATTGTGATAAAATAATGGAACGGAAATTATAACCACTGTCACCATCGTCAGGGGCCACAAACAGTGGATTATAATTTAGAGCAAACCAAATAACAAATAGGATATATTCTAAATAATTAATTATGGATGTTTGATTTGACTTTATATGCCATTTTTGCATTGCTAATAATTATATATATATATACACACACACACATATATATATAACCTCACACAGATACTCTTCGTTTGCGGACACTCTCCGTTAACGGGCATTTTTTAAATCCACAGTACCTTGAGATAGGCCTATAATGTATTTCACTCCTCTTTAGAGGACACTCTTTTTAGCGGACAGGTCTTTAATGTTGATGCTTTAAAAATTGCCGATACGAATAAACTAAGCCGAATGTGTGAAAAAGAAGCCGAAATATCAGATCAGTTTAAAGCTTTTGACTCTTCTGCTAATGTAGAAAACTGATGAAAATTTATGCACAGAAAATATTACTGTAAAAATTACGGTTTTATATAAAAAAATTCAGGAGGGGCAAGAGCAAATCAAGAAAAAATATGCAACGAAAAATAACAAAGACTAGCACAGATGTTCGACAGCATTGCAAAAGTTTTTTATCAATAGCAACAAAAAGATGAGAAAAGATTAAATAAACTCAATAAATAAACTCAAAATTTACTTTAAAATGTATCTAAATTGTAAATGTGCAAAACAAACATTTGGATTGGATTTTTTAAAAATAAGTGGAATTATTCTGTAATTTTATTTTTCTAATCTAGCTCAATATTTTTAAAGCTTCAGAAGTTTCAATTTCATTAGGAAGATAAGAGCATTTATTTTATCAATTTAATGTACCTCCAAATATTCATCAATGGGTCATTGTATGTCAAATGAACAATGCCCAGTACACGATCCCCTGAAAATTCAATGAAATTTGGTACATTTGTTGCATATACAGAAAAACGGATAAATATGAAATTTTAGTCCGAATGACTATAAGTTTTTGAAATATTTAGCTTTAAAATGTGTGAGATTCATCAAATTTTAGGATTTCTTGAACTACATTCTCGTCTCTAGTTTCTCTTCTAATTGTAGTACAGACCTCATTTAAGTGTATATAGAATTTACACAAGTTGCCCTTTCATATGCCACGTGAATAGGTTGCTCAAAATTTTAATTTCGAGGTCATCACGTTTAACTTAAAAATTTTAAAATCTCAAAAAGTTAATTAAATTCTCTTATTTAATATTAAAGAGTAATGTTTTCAGAGTGAACAAGAATTTTGATAATGTTTTACTACGCTTTTGTTGGAGATTCTACAGAAGGGGGGTGAAAATGGTGGTCATTCCACACACCCCAATAAAAAATAGAAATTTTCATGAATTTTTACAAAAACAATCTCTTTCTAAAAAAATAATGTTTTAAAATTAAATAATTTTGATAATGCTTTACAACACTTTTATTGGAGAGTACTTAAAAAAATGCAAGGGGTGTCATGACTCTCCTCCAATAAAAATAGGAATTTTCGGAATTTTTTACAAAAAACATTTCCATTTTTTATTATTTCTAAAGCATTCAGAAACAAATTTCGTTTCATTCCCTACAAAAAAATTCTGCAATTTTTATGAATTGTGTATTACATTGAGTGAGTGAAATAAGCGTGTTTGTTTTTCAGAAACAAAATATGGAAAAGTGAATTAACTAAATTTAAGATTATATATAATTTTTAATCACCTTTTCCCTCATACATTATTCGTTTTCTTTCAAGTATTACCTTTTTCCATTTTCAGCTGAAACATTGCTAATATCTCTCTAGACGTAAAGTTTTACTGTGTTGCTATTATTAGCCTTTCATTAGAATAAATTGAAGCTGATATAATTCTCAAAATAGTTAATTATTCAACTGCTTTAGCAGCTACAATTAATTTAGTCATGTTAGACTGTCAGTTCCTAGTCAGTTTTTTTGTGGGTGGGTGTGGATTTAACTAATTGATTGTGGGTTTGTACACATATTCAGTAACAAGTGGAATACACATGTGGTTGTTACTACCCATTCTGGGCACTTAATCATTAACAAGTATGGTCTTCAATTTATTTTCTTTAGGAGTAATGTCGTTGGTATGTTGGTCTCATGCTTCTGCATTCCTGATAGATGGAGAACAAAGCTCTTGCAGAGTTTATTCTTTTTAGCGAGAGGACAAAGAGATTTTCTCTCTTTCTTTGCTCAAGTAACTTGTTATTTTGATGCAATATCTTTATAAAATGAAATCTTTTGTTATTATAACTTGTCGCAATCCATTTAATAAATCAAAAATCTTTGCTCGATCTCAAAACTTTGTTTTTAACGGGGATTTGTTTTTTGAAAAAAATTATGGAAATTCCTAATTTTATTGGGGCGGGTTAAATTTCCTTTTCCCATCTCCTTTTGAAGCATCCCCAACAAGAACGTTGTAAAACATTGTGAAAATTCTTGTTCACTCTGAAAACATCGCTCTTTTAATATAAATTTCAAATTTGAAATTTAAAACATACACTTTTTCTGTGCAGTAACTCAATCAATATTTTAACAGAATTCTTAAATTTAATGCTCGGAACCCATGGTAGTCCCAGATTGAAATTTTCAGATACTGTCACCGATAAGTGAAAAAAAAAACATATATTTTCTATAAAAAAAAGAAGGCATCCTTTTCTTAAATTTTAAAGTTTAGAAATTAAACAGAATGACCTTGAATTTAAATTTTGGATAATTCATTTATGGAGCATATATGAAAGTACAATGTGTTTATTTTCTATATACACTTGAGTGAAGTCTCTAGAACAATTAGAAGGGAAACTAGAGCTGATTTTACAGTACAGGAATTTCTAAAATTTGATGACTTTCACACATTTTAAAGTTAAATATTGCTAAACCTAATTCAGCAGAGTCCCGATAACTCAGCACTCGATAATCCGGCAGTCCGGATAACTCGGCCACACCCTGGCAGGACGAAAACCCCCCCCCTCACAGAAAGATCTACTCAAGGTTAAATAGGCAATAACGTGGCAATCACTACAACCGCCCCCACACACACACACAATATTTCAAGAAAACTCAGGTATCACTCTTATGAAAATATTTTGTAAAATAGGAAACATTTCATCCCCCTCAATTTAAGCCAATCCCGCATTTCATTAATAAAGCATTTCGTGATAAAGCTGCAAAACGCCGAGAGTGTAGTGCTGAAGACAACAGGGCATCATGCATTCCCTTCAAAATAAGTAGCCAGTTTTCTCAAAGTGCGCTGGTTAATTTTTTTTATAGATCGCTCAAATCCTTTATAAAGTTCTTTTATGAGGTCTGTCTTATCACATAGGTTACTGTACACTGTGAATTCATTAATGTGCGTTTTCATGTAGTGAAGGTTGTATGCCTTCATAAAGAACGTACTGTTTTAGTTTAAGGGTATTTTATCAGTTTTTTTATATACTTAGGAGAACAGCATACAAGTACAGTACTGTATTTTTCGAAGAAACACTGATACCTACTCTTTTTAATTCCCATTTCCGATAACCCAGCGTTTTCATTTTACTAATTAATTCATTTTCATTTTACTAATTAATCACTTGGCCATTCTTCGGTCCACATTAGGCTGAGTTTTCGGGACTGTACTGTAGCCATAAAGACTAAAAATTTCATATTTATTCATTCCTCTATAGATGATACAAATGTACCAGATTTCATTGAATTCTGAAGGGGTCGAGTTGAAAAACCAATTTTTTTCCGTTGATTTCATATGTATGGAATGACACCAATTCTATTTTTAAAAAAGTATGCATCATATGTCAAGATATAAAATATATGGGATTTCTCTATTAATTATTGCAAGTCTTCGACAGCGGACATAAATTGTGCCCGCTATCAAGAAGTTTTCTTTCAGTTAGAAAACTTCGACTGAATATTCGTTAGTTGTTACGAATATTCATTGTAAAATGTCGTGTGTGTGTGTGTGTTAATAGACTGAACGGTTATAAAATAAGTATGTCTATTCGGAGCTGCCTGGAACTTAAAGGAACAGTCCAAATGAAGCCAAAATCGGTACACTTACTAATCAAGATGTAGAAGTGAATGGAGTAGTAAAAAATAGTTTCAACAATCGCCAAAAGACGGCGCTTCCAGTGCAAAGGCCGTTGTAATCATCAAAAAGATCAAGAAGTGATCATTTCTGATAGTAACGTGGAGCGAGATGTCTCTCAGTTTGCCAGATGGAGATTTGGTTTTAAAACACCTCTACGCCAACAGTTCAAATGCTTCATTTGCTTTACTTGAATTTAGAGGGAGAGGACGGAAAGGAAACCAGTACCTCTCTCAAATAAGAAAAAAATATCAGTGCAATTGAGGATATCACATGATCTGCAGCATTTTTCAATAAATTAGGTACGCCCTCCGGTTTTGCGTTTTCATTCTTTTTTCTTGTACAACAGATTATACATTCAAAAGCGCCACCTGTCAGCGATTATTGTAACAACTTTTTAATTATTCTATTTTTTTCCAACTTCTCTATTAGTAAGCGCACCGATTTTGGTTTAATTCGGACTATTCCTTTGTGCTACAGACAGTTCTAAATAGAGATACTTAATTTATAACCACCTTGTATTTCAAATTAATGTATCAAATTACATTAACGTATCAAAACTCACTAGGGCGGTAGTTGTGCCAGAGTAATGTTTAATTAATTCAAGAAAATTCTTGTGGTGTTATTCCAAACTAATAATTTTGGTGAATTAATAAAAATAGTTGCTCATTTAACATGACATTCATCGATTTAACAAAATATGTTGAAATTTAACAAAGAAAATTGTTTCGATTATCATTAACCAATTTTTTTGTTAAATCAAGAAAATTCTATAGGATTCAACAAAACACCATTTTTTTAACAGTGCTAACAACATTTCAGAATGTCAACTTAACTGGACCCTAAGTAAATGAGTTTGAAAAATATTTTGAAAGAGAAAATAATGAGAATAACAATATTATATATGTTATTTTTCTGGGAAGAAAAAGGTCATAAGGCCTGTGATTAAAAAAAAATTAAACTGTCCATTGTCTTACAGTGTAATAGAACAATAAATTATACAATCCAAGAATCCGAAAATTGCAGCTCTTTTAAGAATTTGTGGAATATATAAGCGAATTTGAAAGAAAACAAAATATGTACGGATTAATAAATGCGTTGTCCATGTTTCATGACCAACTATGTAGACTCATATGGAGGAACTATTAATTTTCTTAATTTTTCCCCTTAAATTTCTTAAACTTCTAAATGATCCCTTAATTTGGGGGATAGCTTATTAAATAAACTTTAAAAAAACATTTCAAAGTTTAATGTAATAGTTTATTAATATCTCATATGAGCTTCATTTTGATGGTTTGTTATGTTTTTTAATGCCAGTACATAAGCTTGGTTAATCATTGGTTTATCTCATTGCTTTATTAAACAATTACTCAGAAGTTATATAGTTTGAATAATATTCAGTAGGATAGTATCATTGAAAGAAAGGACCATCTAAGGACTTTAAAAATACGGACTAATTAAGTGACTATGTAAATAAAAACTTTGTGTAAAAACACTCATAAAAAGTACGTATCACTTTGGATAATCTTCAGCCTTCTTCAGCCGTCAGAACTTAGTCTCACAGAACTGTAAGTTCAGCCTCAGTCCTGCACACTAAGTGCTGAACGCTGAAGATGGCTGAAGCTTTTTTGGCCGAAATGATCGTCCCAAGTGGTCAGTATCTTTTATGAGTGTTTTTACACAAAGCCATCACACATGCATTTTTAATATCATCTTTTAATACAATGGCTGCATTCGTAAACGACAAACTCGTTGCACGAGTTTTCGTAAGAAAACTGGAATTTGTGTGTTTAGTGCTGTCAGTGATTATCAGTTTCCTTTGGCTTTTCGAACAACTTCAGTTTATTTAGTTTCGGCGTCTAGGAGACGTGTTTGTTTACAATTCGCGAATAGGTTAATTTTGCTGAAGAGAGTTTTTAGTACATACTCAATATAAAATCAACAGGAATTTTAAAAGAAAGAGTGGCCACAATTGAAGTGCACAAATCAAAATTTAGAAATTTCAACTTCATTTTTTAAAAAGTATTTAGCAAGAGAAGTTCAAATTGCGCTAATAACGGTTTAAATCAACTTTAATCTCAATACTAAAACATGCATTTTTGAATTCACTAAAATGAAAAATACAAGAAAGTAATTACCTTTGAAAAATTATGTGCCTTCGTAGCATTTTCTAATGTACGCATGAATTTCCTCCTCGAAAAAATAACATTTGTAGCTTCAGGAAACGTAAAATACTTTTCACAACAACATACTTTTCCATAACAACGGACACCATTTGAAAACAACAACAACGCGTAGCAAGTGTATCTCCTAAACAACTCAGGAAACTTGATTCGTTTTCAGTTTACTTCGTTTGAAACTAATCGCACTCAATTTTGTATACGAACACCTTAGATAGAAACTCGTTGCACGAGTGCAACTCGTTTGACGTTTACGAATGCGGACAATATTTTTGAGTGCTTTTCGGTATTAAGTGACTGAAAAGTTAGAGTATATCTGATCCCAATATGCTTACCGTAGAATTTATTTTTATTATATCTATGCCCAGTTTTTAATTAAAAGTTACCTAATTATAGTTATAGTTGTGCCTTAAATAAGTTTAACATATCTAATCGAGGTTATTCTTCAGAAATTGTACGATTTTTTTAAGCGTAACTCTACAGACTCTATCACCGAAAACGTCTTTAAAAGATCCATCTTTTCTCGCATCTCACATAAAAGCTAATTTTTTTAAAATGAAAAATATATGAAAAAGGACGACTTTCAATGCAAAATTTATTGATATTTTTATTTTTTTTTATCTAATATAAACATTTATGAATGAAAGTTTGCTCATCACATTGACATTCTAAAATGCTCAGTATCATGCATACGCCAGAGTTTATGGGCATCTAAACCCGTAAGCTCAACGTACTTTCATGTTACGATTCTTTTTTAATTATTTATGTGTGAATGAGGATTAATCATTTCGTATAGTGCCATAGTTATAAAATTATGAAGTTAGGAATAAATTCAAAAAAATATTCGACCTAAAAACATCAAAATACTTATTAGATTATTTCCGGCTGATCATTAATAAATTCTGAATTTTGACCCGGAATAAGCTATCATATTTTTAAACGGTTCAGTATTATGCATGTAACCAAATACTGGTTGTGAACTATTACAACAATGAAACCCGCATTTTCTAAAAGTGAAAAAAAATTAATTAATATCATGCCATTGTTGCATTCACTTTCTAACAATAAGATTCGGTATAATGCTCTTACTTCATTTTTTAAATCTCGAAATTTCTATTCATCTTATATTGAACTACTCATTATTTACTTTTTATAGGAGATATTTCTACTATTCTCCCCGGAAAAGAAATAAAGAAGGTTTTCTTTTTGTCTTTTTTTTCGGACCAAGGTAATTTATTTTGACGTGAATAGAACCGTCAGAAAAGAAAATACGTGGTTTCATTAGATCGAGTCTAGAGAAAATGCAATATACATTCATTCTAGAGCACCATGACCACAAAACTAGCAATACACATCAGTTTATCATCATGAAAGAACTATGAAAATGGTTCTCAATAAAAAATCAGCAGGTTGTGTGCGGAGTCAAAATTGAAATGACTTCGAACTATTTTATTATTTTAATCATTATAAAAGATATATGAAGTAGCGCGAAAAGAATGAAATATATATTTTTTGTTATTATTGTCACTTTATCCTTCATTATTAATGAACTTGGTAAAAATACTTTTCATGGAATAGTGATTTTGCTCTTTAAGTTGATAAATATGGTTCAAACTATTTTGCATTGGTTGGGCGAATACCATTTTCTAATGCATTACATTTTGAATAAGAAACGTGTTCTTCAGCGTAATTTAACTCTGATCTACCATAAAAAATTTAATTTCTAGACAGTAAATCAGTTTTTAATTCGATGCGCTTCAAATATATAAAGTATAATTAATTAATCGAAAAAAGTGTCGAAGTATTAAATTGATCACTATAGAGTTTTAATTTTTATGTTTTATTTATTCTCGGCCCATTTCTGCAACATGAGTTTGTAAACAGATTTCTACTTTCCTTTTATTTATTTCATTTATAATTTCATAGTACAATCTTAGAAAAAAAAATCATTTAAATTGGAAGATTTTTTTTTTTTTACCTATGCTCTTAATCTCTGGAATCATGTAATAAAATATCAGGATTGCAAAGAAATCTTGAAAATCACTGTAAAATAATAAAAGTACTCCAATATGTTTTTCCACTCCCAAAGCTTCAAAAAATCTGTCTAGAAGTATCACTCAGCAAGATGACATTTTATACTGCGCTCTAGATATTTATTGTCTAGAGATTTTAAATACTCTGTGGAAAATTCCATATATCTGTTTGGATATGGCAGGAAACAAATGCCATTTCTCTAACATTAAATTTATAAGAAAGTGTCTTATGTACTGTAGCAGACTCCTACATACGAGAGAAAAAAATATCTTGCAATATAAATATTGCATGTTTCTTAAAAAATAAATGATGAATATGCTAAAATTTTCATAAAATTACTTCAAGTGTCTAAGCCCTGTTATAACTAACTTACCTTATTTTTTAAAAATGAGTTAGTTAACTGTTTCACTCTAATTAGCCATTACATAGTATTTTAAGGAAAAACTGCAAATATTTATCAGAATTGTGACACACACAAAGCGCATTCAGCACAAATCAGCCTTAGCTAAGTAAATGTTGGGACATGACTAGTTAAAGTCTAAGTAAACTTATAATCAGAAGAAATTTCTTACACTTTACTCTAAACGTATTGTGAACTCAGTAAATAATTTACTATTGGGTTCAGGATTTACATTAGATTCTTGCATATGTATAAGCTATTGAGGAAATATCATTTCACAAACGCAATTACTCAACTATTTTTGAAATTTTGTGTTTCTATACACAAAAGCGTTCTTCAGTAACGTTCTAAGGGTGTTTTAATTTATATTTGGAAGATATATGCTGAATTGTCCAAAGATTTTTTTACTTTACATTTTTAAAGTTCTATCATTTATAATCCTGTATGTATTGCAAGAAATTCTTCACTGAAGACCTAGATATTGTGAGTTTAAAGAGTAACATTACTTAAAAATTAGGTTTTAAGATCATTTTTCTAATGTTTATAGAATTTAATTACATTTTTTCGCGATTTTTTTTAAATTGCATTGAATCACTTCTCTGAATTAAGGACATTTCAGGGTAATATTCTACATTTATTTACACGATCCTAAATTTAAGTCTTTTCTTAAAACTTAATTTAAGGATGAGCATAAGTTTCAACACAAAAAATGAACCTGGTTAGAATTCGCATTTTCTTATATTTTGACTGTTTTGATTACACTGATAGTGTAGGATAATAAATTTCAGTGTTATTATGTTTTATATGGAAACGTATTTATTTTAGTATTTCATGGTAACTATGCACTGTTTGGAAAACATGAAAGCTACAATAGTTGATAATTGAGCTGACATATACCCGGTTAATACGCAACTTGAGCATAATTAATGCAGCATAAAATTTTCATTAGTTTATCCTACGTAAAATAGGTCTTTTATAAAATTGCTGCAGTAAGTTTTTTTTGTCAAAATTTCATTAAAATGGTAAATAAAATATTTATTTTTAAAAAGTTCTTTAACAGATTTATGGTGGAAAGTTTTCTTTAATATTTATTACACGGAATAGAGTTTTTTTATGCGTTAGAGTTATTCATCTGTAGCTTTAAACGAGATTATGGTATCGGAACTAATTAACAAAAAAAAAATCTGAACGTCAACAAAGAACAATTTAATAAAGATTTCGATAAAACGCCTTCAGAACAAAGAAAGTAGAGCTTTTGTTATGGAATAATTAGTAAAAGAAGTTCACTCATTGTAATTAAAATTTTTCTCTGGACAAATCCAGTTAATGAACAAGAGGCAATATTTAAATTTTTCTCGTTTACTTACTTATTTATTTTTAGTTGAAAATTTTCGTTTTCTATTTTAGTTTTGGTAGATAATATATTTATACGCACACACAAACGTATATAGTGTATATGCGTTTTTTATGCATTGCAAAGTATTGAATAAAAACGCTATATTTCTCGTAACTTTTATAATAATTCTACAACTAAGGTAACAATAGTTTTAGTAGTCTGGGTTATAATAATTTGATTTAATACAGAAAGTGTGAATATTGCTTATTTAAAATTTTTAAGTACAAAAGGATTGTTTTATCTTTCACATAGTCAAATCTTGCGTCATTTATTATAAAAAAATTCTACATTAAAAATGTTTTACATAAATTTATCTCGTAGTACTCAAATATTCATTCTTGAATATTTAATAACAATTAACTGTTTTGTGCATTCCTATAGAATGATACACTGGTATAGTTTTCGTACACTATAAGCCATGTAAGAAATAATTGTATTGACGATATTTTGTGCTTATAAAATATTGTTGCGGAATTACTCTGCTTGTTTCCGGGTTCGTCGTTCTAAAGTCTAGTTGGTGTAGGAAGTTCCAATAAAAAGTCCATTTGTCAGGATGGAACACAACTTTATTGCTTCTAGAACTCCGTAGAGTAATCAGCTGTACAAAATCCACAAGCACAATTAATCAGTAATGTGCTTTTAACAGTCCGCTTAGGTCAGAAGCTTTCACAAATGTTGTATTTCTCACACAAAATAAGTCACTTTCACAGGCAAAAAATTCAGTGAAAATATTCAAGAGATATCGTACACAATCCCTTAAGACACAGCAATGAAAAATTTACACACAGCACTTTAAAAACAGCTTCATAAAGCAAGCTAAAGCACAGCTTCTGTAGCACTATCAATTCACAAAGCAAGCGTACTCTCTCTCGGAGCTCAACTCTCACTGAACTGTCGGGGCAGCGCGCTGGTGGAATTTATAGAGGAGGCAGAAGCTGCGAGCAGTTTATAGAAAAGTATATTCTCCGAAGATTCAAGATAAAGCGGGACTTCTGATTACGTCATAGAAGAGAAATGTTAGGTTATTATGCGTTTTTAATGCAGGAAAAACAACTTCCAGGCCCCATTGGAAAAATCGCGCCAAATGACCAAAAATTCGCCAAGCTTGGTGACTTTTGGCAAAATATCGCCAAATTTGGCACCAAAAATAAGTCCCCAAATGTGAAGAGATCGAAGCCCTAGGACTAATATTTCTCGAGATTTCTAGAACCTCCATTGAAAAACAATGGCAAACCGAAACCTCCATATCTCCGGTTCTAATTGGCTGATTTTGATGCAACAAAAAGCAAAATTTATCTATTTGAAGCGTAGAATACGAATTTTAAACCATTTTAAGCCACAGAGCAGCGGGTTGCCCCGAAAATGCGTAACAATATTTATGAAGTTACCTATGTAGAAAGAATATTGAGTATTCTTTCTTAATAATTATTAATTATACGACTAAAACAATGGATTCGAAAAATAAAGAATTTAAATGTTGGCATGCTGAAGTTCGGAACAATTTTGAAAATCGCTGACTTATTTACCAAAAGGTTTATATTGATAGAACTCAAAATATTTGCAAATAGATGTTCTTAATAGCATCACATTATAGAAATCTGCAAACGAAATTTAAATTAAAAGTACAACATTGCATTCAAAATTATTAGTAACAAAAAATTGTGGAAAAATCGAATTGTATCATAATAAGCCCAAGTTTTCAAACTTTTAGCGAGACATACGAAAGCAATAACGCAAAAATCGTGTATACATTCACACTCGTGTACGTGTACAAGGTGTCCCATAAATACCGCCCAAACTCTGCACAGCCAGATTTCCCGTTTTTATTAAATAAAAAATGCTCTAAGAACCATACCTCTATGACCCGAGTTTTCAAGAAAAATGCGAGGAAATAGCTGTAACGTCACATCCGGTGTACAAAAACAGCCTTTGTTTTATGCATGAAATTAGTTTTTTGTAAACGCTTTTATAAAATGTCCCCTTTTCAAGTTTTGCATGTGTGCGCCATGTAATGGCTAACAGCTCACGTTGCATCAATCTGGTGCCCACATAAATACACACAGCATGAAGGAAAGGGACTGATTCATTTTTTGATGTAATTAGGTGTTGGTAGATCAATTCTTTCAACGTTCTATTGGAAGGAATTCAAACTTGCCAGAACTGATGATCATAGAGGCCATAAAACTGAGTCACTGATACCTAATCCAGTGTCCAATCTAATGCTTCTAATTGTTTCCCTTACACCGGAGGTGAAGTCATACTTTGTTTTTTCCTATTTTTCTCGAAAATTATGGGTCGTACAACAGCTTCCTGGGCATAGATCAATTCTTTCAAATGTTCTATTGGAAGGAATCCAAACTTGCCAGAACTGATGATCGTAGTGGCCATAAAAGTGAGTCACCCGTATATAATCCAGTGTCCAATCTAATGCTTCTAATTGTTTTTCCTTGCACCGGAGGTGACGTCATACTTTGTGTTTTTCCTATTTTTCTCCAAAATTATGGGTTTGTACATATACAGCTTTCTGGGCATTTTTTTATGTACTCCCTCTGAAGGAATCTGGCTATGCAGAGTTTGTGTGGTATTTTTAGGACACCCTGTTTAGCTGTCTGTATGTGATGATTCTGAAAAAAGGAATTGGTTATGTTTGAAAGTAAAAATTTGCTGTTTTATTATAGATGGAGGACAAACGGTAGACATGTTGAAAACAGTAAGTCGTTATTGCTTCATTCAGAAACTATACTCAGGCAGTAAAAGATTATAATACAAATCTGTCTTTATTAAAATGCTAATGATGAACGGAAATGAGGGCCATTAGAGCGTTTTGCTGAAAAAGATAGAAAACAAAAAATGGAAGGAAGAAATCGAGGGTATCAAGACCATTCAAAAAAAAGTAGAGCCCTATCACAGAAACCACTTTAAATTCGGTAACGTGTATTTTTTAAATTTACATTCGTATAATTTGGTAATTTAGATAATAAATGCAATTTCTGTAATTTGGGTTGTGGTCAATAATAATCCAAAATTCTGGTTACTGTACAGCACAAAATTTCAGTTTCGACTGCAGAAGAGCCGAAAACTAAAATTCGCGAAATTATTTCTATGCGAGAGTGTGTATCGTGAAGTATAAGGACTTATGGTTCTTCCTGTTCGTGTAGAGTTATGATTCCTCTTGTTATTTTCACATTGAAGGCGACACTGAAATTTATCCATACACTACCAGCAAAATTGCAAACAAACACATAAGCTGGCCTTTCAGATGCTTTGTATGTACATGCGGAGCAATGAAATTAAAATAATTGTTATTTTACCTTCTTCCTTCGCTGATACTCCTGAAAACATGATTCAAAGCTATCAGTGTGATATGGCAATGGTTGGGAAATTCTAAAGCCCGATATTTTTTTTTATCATTTACGTACGACCCTTCACGGCTGGAAACAATTAACAACATACATTAAAGTGAAACTGAGAATAATAGACCACATGTTACCGTAGGCGTTTTCATGTAATATTTAAAACGCTTACATTTGTGTCGATTAAAAGATTGTAGAAGCATTGTTTTTGAAAAAATAGTGATTGCAATTGGTATATGCTTACGACGATACGATTTACCTTACAGGTATCAACCGTGCTAAAGTGATAAATTATACCACGGAGCAAGTTAGTGCGTTTAGCAATCGAAATCATAGCGTCATACATTTGCTAAATTTGTATAGAATGGTCCGAGAGTTCATTAGTTGTGGCTGTTCTGGTGTGTCAGAAAGCACTTTATAATAGAAATTAGCTTTTAAAAAATCAAAAGATGGCCCTTGCAACATAGTTTATATAGAAATTAAAGTTTTCTGGGACATTAGTGAATATTTCTACTTTTTTACTGTGTAAAGTTTAGTGGGTATATTTAACCCGTTCGTCACTACTGCCGCTCATTGGCAGGGGACACGAAAAGTTCTCTGGGTACTCCTGCCACCTATTGGCGGTATCCACGAAACGTTCTGTGAGTACTACCGTCGCTCCACCTAAAATCTGCATTCCCTGAAATTTATGTGGGTATGATTACCATAGCTGCCAACAATTCCGGAATATAACTAACTGCTTTTTGTTAACAGTAATTTTTGTGCTAAGCTATAGCAATTTTTTTTTCCATGAATGCCGCAAAATACATTTTCGTGGCTGAGGTTTCCGTACAGTGCAACCACTCTTGTGGAAAGCCTACTCATACCACGAATATATGATAGCGGCAACAATTTATGTCTTAACACTCGTATAAAATTCACCCATTTACTGATCTATCGCAGTAAATAAGTTTGCCTTCCTAATAAACTACCAGTATCAGGTATCACTTCCAAAGGATTATATTGAGAACTTTACAGAATCTGCATATTCCTCAAGATTAAAAAATACATAACAAAGATCTACACATACTGGAGGCCCAAAGCACTACTACGAGAACATTTCCTCAGTCAGTCTGTCAGTCTACATGTTCTGAATAAGGATATTCTTGCTGCGTATCCATCTCGAGAATGTACCTTAACTGGGTTACTGGAATTAACGAGTCAAAAACAGAAATGGGGGAGGGAGCTTCAGGAACTTCTTGTACTGTTCGCAAATAAAGCGCGCTTGAACTTTTAAGAACGAAACAAAACAAGGGATGAACACTATCGTCTGGTAATGAGCAAAATGCAACTTAAGGCGCCAACTGGAAAAAATCGCTTCATCTACTTCTAAAACGGGGTGGAGTAATCGCCTTCCATTGCGATCTGGGATTTCTCTGGTCTCAGTGGAACAGTATTTTTCAATGTTAGGAGAGTTTGTTATACTCTACAAAGTATATGCGTTTGTTTCATTGTTAAAGTACCGTATACAATTCTGAATGTCATATTTAATTATTGTATGTTATTTAGCGGTAATAATAGTACAAAGCATATTGTATGTTTGTGCTTTAGGATTTATTGTTATTATAAAGTTAAAACCCAAGACCAGTATCGCTGATTGGCAATATTACTGTGATATGAAGGGAATTTTTTTTTTATACAGTATCCCCCCATCGTGAAAATTTTCTCAGGTGGAATTCGTGTCGTAAAAATTTTAAACAACAGGAAAAGTTCGATTCCTCTGTGTTACAGCAGAATTTGGCCGATAACTTCAATTATGACTGTAAAATGGTCTTTGAATTATTTAGACTATTCTAGGTTTATGCTTTGTTGATAATGAACGGAATAGTACGGTACAATGCATAGCTGAATTTGGAAGAAACTTCATTGATTTTCCTAAATGAGTATGTCTTCCCAACGGAATAAAAACCTTTTACGTTGGGAAAACTTTAAAATAAAAAATGTAAATAAAATAATTTTTAAACTTCAGTTTGGAGGTTTCGAGGTTTTCAGCCATTATAAATTTTCTTGCGTCTGCATAATTCAGATTTGTCTTTTAAAGCTTTCATTCAAAAAGCGGCTTTTCATTTATATATTTTTACAAAGAAAAATGGCTTTCAGGTCATGTTACAAGTGAAAGCGCATACCAGATAAGAGCTAATCGGAAAATAATTACTAGTAACATATGCTACAATTTATTTTGGAAAAAGAAATAGATTTTTTTTTCTTAGAAATAATAGCTGTCTATTTTAATTATAAAATACACACTTATATAAAAGCAATCTTATCATTTTTTTCTTTATGAATTGTCTATTTTCAAACTAGAATGACGAACGTCGAATGCATTATCCTCGAAAAAAACACTAAATTTATATGCATGCTTACGATACGTACTTTTACTATCGCATTCACAAAAGCAAAAGTTTTATATTAATACTTCATTTACACAGGTAAAAATACAACACAAGACACATGCACTGATGTTTGCGACAAAGCAATTTTGAGTGAGACATTTCATGACATAAAATCTTTAAATTTTTTAGAAGGGTTTTTCTTTGCAGTTCATTGAGCTGAAGTGAAAATGTACATAAGAAGATAGGTGTTTTGAATGTGTTAGGCTGTCAGCCATGTTGAAAATACAAATTTATTCTGATATATTCGATAAAAAATCCGTCATCTTTCAATGTATGCATTTTATTATCCTAGCATACACGAGAAGCATAAACAAATGAAAAAAAGATGTATTTGTTTTAGAAAAGCTTGCCTGTTTGAATGTAAGGATATAGCTCACATTTTTATGCGATGTTCAATAAATAAAAACGTTTCTGTATCAAATATATTAAGCAACCCTTCGAGTAATGCAGAAAAAACATATACACATACATAAAAATAATCCTTGTCTGTGTATACGTATAGTTTTGGAATAGCAATTTATTTGACTTCAGTCACTTAGTCTTACACAGGTGACAAATTTAGCATACTTTATGTACTTGCAACTCTAGGTATTCACTCAGAGAGAGAAGTTTAGAATTAGCAAACACGTTTCCAAGCACACGACAGACTTACAACTGGCAAGAATGGTAACAGCGCCATCTGTTGATCCTTTAAATAGAGAAGGTAGCTAATATTTTTTACAACTAGTAAAATTGGTGCATACCAAGGTAACATCCTACAAGTATAAAAAATTAGTAATTTTACGTACTTATGTTTACCTTTCATCAACTCGAGAATATGAATTTCTATTTGTTCCTTTTCGTAATTTTATTAGATATTTTTCATGAACTTAAATATCTTAGCACATCACTATTGTTATAGAATTTTTACGGCAACTACATAAGATAAGACAACACAGATGACACAATAACTTAGAATTTTCAATTTCTTAATTATTAATAGCTATGCGTTTTCTGTTTAGTACTTGCATACTATAAGCAGTAGTATAAATCACTCCACAATTTAAATCTTTGCGGGAAAGATTATGTAATCAGTGCATCACCTAAGGTCTTTTAGTACCTTCTTTGCATAAAATACATGGACTGTTATAAAGCTGAAACCGAGACAATTTATCAGAACACCGATTCTTTGTCAAGTTGAAAAATCGTCTATCGAATCATCATCGAAGCTTAATATCTCTATAAAATGGCATTTTACATTTTTACGAAGTTTTTTTTTATTACAGCTCTAACTTTTTTTTAAATTTTCTTTCAGTAACTAAAAAGAAATACGTGATGACCTAGTGTAGATGTAGAAATATTTGCGTATGCATATTTTGATAAAAAATTTGATTTTGACTATTCCTAAATTTATTTTGAAGGGTTTTTGAGAGAGGGCTCAACACACCCATGCATGTATGTTCGTATCTATGCATATACAGTCCATTTTGACCAACCGCAAGTCCATCTTGGGAAGTTTTTCCCTGACGTCTGTGCGTGCGTGCGTACGTATGTATACGTAACTCGTATAATACAAGAACTTTTAGTCTTAAAATGTTGAAATTTTATATTTAGGATTGTTGCAACATCTAGTTGTGCGCCTCACTTTTGGTTGCAATCGACTGGATAGTTTATTTACAGAGCCTCCCGTAGGAATTTCAATACATTAAGGTCTACAGACATATTTAATATATTATGTCTATAGTCAGTCATTATTTCGGTCATGCCTAAAATCTCGCAAATTATCAGCCACCTTGGCAAATTTTGCCGAAGTATTGCCAAATTTGGATCAAAAAATAATTACCTAGTGGCATGTTTAATACACTACTGATCGTACAATATTGAAATGTTATATTTAGGATTGTTAAAACATCAAAATGTGCACCTCTCTTTTTGGTTACAATCTACTGAATATTTTATTTACAGGGCCACCAAAAGAATTTCAATATATTAAGGTCTGCGGATACCTTCAATTCATTAAAAGTCTGTGGGCAATCACTATTTCGACTACGTTCAAAATCTTGTAAACTTGGTTTGCAAAACCTGCAAAATTGGTGGCTTTCGGCGAAAAATCGACAAAAGTGCCAAATTAAATCTTTTAAACTCAATCCAGCTTGGCGATATTTCAAATATTTGGCTAGAAATCGCTAAACCTTAGTATTAATGCATTATCGTATCTATTTCACTTTTAAAAGTTTAGAATAAGAGTACCGAACATATTTCCGATTTAATAGATGGACAAGCAAATCAAGTGGTGTCCACATCATTTTTTTTTATTTAATCACAAGCAAGAAATATTACTCAGCAATATGCTGCTGTAGAAAAGCCAATTTATGATAATTTCAGCGAAAAACTTTTTCGATTGAATGGAAAGGAAAATTATTCTTCTACGAGAAATAAATATTAAACTGCATTGCCGTAAACGGATACATTTCACTACAAAAGTTTACATTATTTTTACAATCAGTTCTAGCTCGCTGGCAATCTTGAGTAATAAAAGTTTTTATTTATCACTGATAATTGAATAAGGTAAAAGTTTAAAAGTTGTACGTTTCATGAAGAAACAATCTTTGTATGTATTTTTTCTTAGTTTTTTTTAAACATTTTATAAGTAAAATTTACCAGATGAGTACATGTTCTTTGAACTAAAACGTAGTTTACTTTTTTAGAAACTTATAAAAACTGAAGGTGCGAAACGTAGAGACATTGCAAAATTTTGAAATTCCAAATAATGTACAAACAAAAGTCTTATCTTTTATTTGTCTAGATATTCACAATGTATCAGCATTTTATTTTATTAAAAATTTAAATTAAACTTATATATATTAAATAAATGGTCGGCGAATATATAAATATAAGTTAGATATTTTTAATGCTTAAAAAAGAGTATTTTATTTATGAATTTTGTAAATTTATTTGAGAGCGCACAATTTCTTAAACTCGTCATTTTTTCCTTGATAAGGTTTAACTTCGACTCGATCTCATTCCTTTCCAAAGCAGAATCTTTTATTCTGTCAAACATTCAACAATAATTAGCAACAAACTGTACTTAATCACTACGCAGCTTTTGAAAGTTACATTCTAAAGACCACTAGTGGAATATTGTTGTCGAGCGAAAAACTAAGACAACTTTGAGCATTCGACCGAATTCAAAATCCGTGCTAGTTTAATATCAAACCAAAGTCATGAATATTGATGCTGCAAAATTTTTGTTCGCTTAGTGTTAAAGTTAACATTTCGTTTAAAGAAGTTCTGATAGTTTATAAAAGAAAGTATTTTGTAACGTTTAAACTTATTTCTCATCTGATGATTGCGTTCTAGTAAATTGACTCGGCACTGTTGTCATAAATTTTTTCAAGCATGGTGTACAAATACTAATGCAACAGCTCACACTTATTGTAGATATTTCAGAGTGACAAACATCCTCTGTAATCTATATATATAGTAGGGGGCTGTAATGCGATTTTTATATATTTTACATAATTGAGTCCTCTTAACTTTTAATATACCCAAGTGCAAAATCCTAAATTCTAGGGACAGTATTGTAATACCTGTTACAGAACCTGACTAAATTCCGCTTGATGTAGTCATTTCCATAGAACGAGCTTCTTTAGATACATAAAGAGAAAATGGTGCAGACAAGGTTGTTGTTGCTGCTATATTGTCTTATGAAAGTCGTGTTACCACGAGGTAACATGACTCCACAATTTCGATAGAATATTCTTTTACAATAGTGCTATATGGCGTATTAAGGAGAAGTATAAACATCAGGATTTGAAATCAGCACCCAGTAAAGTAATCATACTGGCAATGAGCGAGTTGCTTAATGTTAAGAAAGTTGATAAGTTGTAGCGACGTTACATTGAATTTCATTCATCCCATCACAAATGTGATGTAAATTCAAGCCTTCTTTAACGTTCCTTCGTGTCAAACATGCGACGTAGCACACATGCCCATGCAGTTCACCATGACAATCTTGATGGTCACCATGTGACTTCACGAAAACTGTCAGACGGGACCATTTGTACTTTTGCACAATCTTTCACCGACATGCACGTACTTCTTCAGGAAGTCGCAAAGTCACAGTACGACCAGAATGCATACAGGTTGCGACGTCAAAGTGCTATATGGAACAACCATTGTGAGCAGTGGCGTTTCCAAGGAGGGTGGGGATAGGGGGGGTCACAACACCCAATAGGAATTTTTGCCATAAAAAATGTATACTCTTTACTCCCTTATCAGACACGCGTATATATGTGAGTTGCAGTAGTGCGTAACGTTTAGTACGTAAGTGGTGCGTTTCACAACGTTTTAGTGCGAATAAAAGACGCAAAAAACAATTCTCAAGTGAAGAAAGCAACGAAAATTGTTGTAAAGCAGATATTTTATGCCTGTGCACGATGGGAGAATTTGCATATCAGCAACCATAATTGTAAAATGTTATCTAATGGGGATTTTTTAACTAATTTTTTTTTCACGCCAAACTTTCTCCCATGGTCTCATTAAGATTACTCACTCATTTCCTAGTATTCTAATCAACAGCCTTACCATGTCACAGTGGTTATGTCACTGAAAATGACAGACGGCCGAAGTGTGAAGGTTAGTCACGGGGCTGTCTATCTAGCGGTCGGGAGTTTTGGGAGGTTTTCTCCAGATGTAAGGTGAATATGCGTTAGAACCTCTTTAAAAGTCCTCCTACCAAGGCACTACCCCATCCTTGGCAGATAGCCCTATAGCGTAGCGTTGCCGTAATCATATAAACACAAACTAATCAATAGTTCTTGCTGCATTGAAAAAAAATGTTTTATTACATCAATTTTGTTATATCAACAAAATCATCCGATTGAAATAGCGCGAACAAAATTTTTGTTAAATTAACAAAATATTTTGTTAAGATTATTTGGTTATTTCAACAAAACATTTTTGTCAGTTCAACCAAAGAGTTTTATTAAAATAACTGTTGAATTGTTAAACAACTGTTTTCTTAATTTAACCAAATTCTTTATTTAAATGGTTTATTTCATTAAGGTACACTAAGTTATTTGTTAGAATTTACAAAAGTTCTCTGTTTACTGGTATGTTCATGGCTCATTTAACAAAATTATTTTATTGATTTTACTATGTAGTTTTTTAACCCATAAATAGTTGGTTGAAAATTTCAGAGGTAAAATAAATTATCCATTCATCAAAATTTACATTTTTATTTTAGTTTTCTCATATATCTAGAAGTTTAATTTTATCAACTTCGACATCAGATTTTTTTTTCCTCCGCATAAGACGAACTGAGACAATAAGATTATTCAAAACTGATAATGAGTGGTTTTTTTTTTAATATCTAGTCAAATTCAAAATAATTTAATGCCAAAATTTGGGCCAATATTTAATGCTTACACCTGAAAACAACCAGTATATATCGGTAAAAGAAGCGTTTTCTTGTGAAAAGCCAAAATAACGGTTAGCTGTAAGCATAGTTAGGTATGCACACAAATACAGGCTTAATTAATGATTTTAAAACAACGAAACCTTGTTTATGCATACTGAATACACAATTAGATAAATTAAGCAAGGTAAAAATCAAACAATATGAATAATGTGTAGTATTTTGAAAATAACATTACGTAAGTATAACCACTTCCCTAATTCTCTTGTTAATAATAATAATATAAACTCTGTGAAGCAATCTTATTTCATATTATTTTTAAAGTCTGTTTTCAAGTTTATATTGCATGTGTGAGCATACTTGATAAAATATACACTGAAAAAAGATATAAATTAAGATTTAATACTAACTGTAAACACAACGATTAACAAACAATATTTGAACCATCAGAAAATGTGGAATAGTTTTTATTTTAGCAAGGCATGTGCTGATTAAGAAGCAAGAGGCCATTTTTGGGAGGCAGCATGCGTACAACCTTGATGTAAAATTGAAATAAAAATAAAACATATCATTGGGGATTAGAGCAAGACGAATGAAATATGTAGTAGAGCAAACATTGCAACCATCTATTATTAAATCAAATAACCATTTTGTTACCTGAGCTATCGATTTTGAATACATACTTATTTTATCACGAAGAGATGGGATTTTGACGATTTACTTCGTCTGAAAAATCTGACATTGAGTTGTTTTAAACTATGTAGATATATCTAAAAGAATTAAAACTAAAATGTAATTTTAATGAATAGGTAAAAAAATTATAGTCACTTTAGAAACTTTTGGCTCACTCAGTAAACTCCCTATTGATAATTATATCTTGTATTTTTTGTCAGTGTGGTGGTCTGGGATTTCTAGCTTCATTAAGGTGAACGACTTCGAACTCCAGAATACCCATGGAATGGTAGAATTTGCCAACTTGTATTTCAGAAAACATTGCCGTGGAGTTAAAACTGTACATCTGACAACATTACTTGAGGGCACAAACACAAACAGGAGACCACCGTTAAAAGACGTCAGCTTTTAGAAACGAACAGTGTCCAGGATGACGAAGATTTGATATAATCCATAATTCAACGCATTAATAAAATGGTCGTTACTAACTGGTTTTGAAAAATCTGATCTTTATTCTGCCTCTCACCGCCCGCGTAAATTAATTCTTGAAGGATTCTGATTGGTCTTAGATTTAACTAAACGCCTGTGTTAATTTAAAAAGACATTCTGTTAATTTGACTTGGTTGAATCAAGCAAACTTTTGTCAAATCAACAAAATAAAACTACTAAACTGTTTAAACAAATTTTGTTAAATTCAGCGAAACACTTTTTAGCATGCGTACGCTGCTCCGAATAAGTAACTTATCTGAACGCCTTGCATTTATGAAGAAATAATGGAAAAGTGAATGAATTTGCATTTGTTTTATTTATGAGAAAACGCATCATTTAGAGATAAACTTTGGTCATATATCTTGATAATTTTCAAAATAAAGGATGAAACAAGCTGTTTTTGGTGACGCTAAAACATAGAAACTAATATTTGCCTCGTTACCAGTTGAGTATACTTTACAAGTTAGTGAATAATAGACGTGTTGAGTGCATCGATACAAGGCTATTTATCATTGGAATGTTTGAGTGGTTAATTCATTTGACTGTGCATTAAGGGAATTGAATACTCATTAAACTTTAATAATGCTACAGAACCCAATTTCATTTTTGTGCTCCGGAAAATTTATATAAGTTGTTTACTCGTATTTTTGTTACAAAATGGTTTAATATTATATTTTGATCATCATTCTTAATATACCTGTTTTAGCTTTGCAGCTCATATTGCCGTAAAATAAAACAAACTTTAATTTGGAATTTCAATTAGCAGTATATTAACTATGAAATAATTAAAACTTTGTAAAATAACGCACATGACAGGTACTTATCAAACTGTACGAATAGATTTCCATACTTCTTTGGTTTAAGTCTACTTACAGTGTCGTGTCGTAGAAGATATGAAATAATAAAAACTTCGTAAAATAACACGCTTAACATAAATTTTATGTAGTTTTTAATGAATTACATAAATTTTTAACTATATAATGTACAAAAACACTCAAAAAGAAATTGCTGTTTAAAAGGTAAATTAAGTTTGTAAAGTTTGTAAAATGACACACATAAATTTTAAGCATTTATGTTAAGCGTGAAATAAGGCAGAAACGTGCATATAGTTTGATAAGTACCTGTTATGTGTGTTATTTTACAAACTTTTAATTTACCTTTTAAACAGTAATTTCTTTTGGGGTGTTTTTTGTACATTATATAGTTAAGAATTTATGTAATTCATTACAACCTACATTAAATAAATACATTGCTTATAGGAATCATGAAAAAAAATGCAAATATTTTACCAAAATATGAAAACGTTAAAATAAAGATTACCTTTCAAAATAAATTTTGCTAGATTCATAAACTGCCGACAGAAGTTTACTTGAATTCACTTACTTTAAAAATGAAGAAGAAAAATAAATCAAGTTTTTTCTTACGATCTTTTTTGTAGACGGTGCATGTAATACGTACTTTTGAGGATAACAACCTTCAACTATACATTACCTGAAATAAATAAAACCGTATTAGAGGGTATTAAAACTTTTATCATAATTAAATACCACAGGCTAGTTTTCAAACAATGCTCTCTCACTTTTCTTAGCCAGATTATTAATTTTACGTGAACGATTTATGCAATATTTTACAACACAATGGATTATTTGACATGTGACGTCGTAAAGGATTTTTTTTTTTTATGAAAAAATAGTTTTTCTGACAGGAATTTATGTTTGACTTTATACAATGCGCTTAGCGTCACTTTATTAATGATTATCTATACTTTTAGATTTGTATATGTTATTTAAAAATATTGCTGTTAGTTTTAGTGAAACAAATTGTAAAAAATATTGATAGATGTTTAAAATGATATGTTTAACGGGATAATATACTCTTAATAATAAGAATACTCAATATATGTTTCTGTGGAAGACCAAAATTGGAGAATGTCGACTTTTACCGGTGAATATCAACACATTACCAAGTCACTGAGAGACCGAATATTCTAGTACATTCGAACTACCACCGGTGTATATCGACGAGCAGAGGTATACTCTGGCGAAGGTTGAATAGAAAAGACGAGGTCAATATAAAGCCAAAAACGTATCAAAAATATTTTTATTCTGTTGTGGGAGGTTATTTCCCATGAATCCGTGGTTACCCATAGTTACGAGGAAAAGTCCACTAAATGTCAAGTTCTTTATTGGCTAAATGTAAAACTAAAATCTTAATGCTTAACATTTATGTAAACGCATTATCAAGAAGGTAAGGGCTATCGGACATTCTTTCTTCATCTCACGCTATAATCTAAAGCTGCATGTTGAAAAAAAAAACATGGATACAATTTAAATCTACCGCTGCGTTTAAATTCTCCGCGCTTAGTCCCGCAGTGAAAACTATTCTACAAAGTGACGAATTCCTGTCCTCACCGTGATTGGTCACTCCTTCAACAAGAGATTCGAAAACAAGTTTAAGTCCATTCTGTCACGTTTTATCGTACTTGAAATACGGAGAAGAAAATGCAAATCTTCAATATAATCATCATTCACCATTGCTGTATGGTGTTTGTCGACATTTGCCAGTGTAAGACAGAAATAAGAATATTTAGCAAATATTTCGGACATAAACCAAGTGACTGTGTGAATCTTGACATTCATTGGTGGAAGACGACATTCTCCAGACTTAGGACTTTCAAGGTAATATGTATATATACAGGATGTGTCATAAAAAAATGTATATATTATGGCCAAAGCCCGAAGCTTGGCCAATTCACGTTTTGGCCAAAGTCCTAAATACTTGCAATTAATATTGAATATTCCACTTTAGCTGGCCATTTCGAGAAGTAGCTGGGAATCCTTCGCCAAAGCCTGAAGCGATAATAGTAGATTGACCGGTAGTTCTTTAACATTAGGCCTATGGAGCAGAAAAAGACTCAGGTTCACCTTTAATGGTAGTTGACAAATTGAGTACTCAATTTCCCTTTGTATTCATACACGATACGTAACAAATTTGCTCAAGATATAATTCGTTATTTTGAAGGGCGCAGATCTAATCTTCTTCACGCTATCACGTTGTTACAACATAGTTTAAAAGGGTGGCTTTCAGCATCAGAATATTCCTGAGCACGAGCTACGACTGATTTCGTAGAGTGAAATTAAGTGTCAAATGGGATATCTGTCCAATGACATACCACTTGAATCTCATCCCAAAGAGTGTCCAGGTTACATGGCTTGCGGCCGCCTAATCTTTTACAGCACGCCATCCATAGTTAAAATAGATTGGCGTACGGTTTGGAGTATGTGCTAGGAATTCCATTTTTTAAACAAAATATTACTTTTTCTTAAGGGCAGGAAGATGAATTTTCTATGTCAAATCAAATGGTGAATACGTTTTTCTGACGCACCCTGTATATATATTGGAGATAAGTGATCAATGCTAATTGAAAAAAAAAAGTTCAAAATAAGGTAGAAAAAAGGTCTGCATAAAGACAAGAATCCTGTTCCTTATTTTTTTTAATTTGTAATTGATTTCTTAGAAAAAAAATTCTCAATCACTAAAATGCGCCCCATAGATTATAAGGTGATGTACAAAATTTGAGAATTATATTCCAAAACATGTCAGAGATAATTATATATTGACTTTACCACTTTTCAATGACTCTCGAAAAGAAGTAGTCATGTCCGATGATCGCGTTTCGGGGGCAGTACAGAAATGACGAAAGAGTTTTTTCTCCTCTCTCTAGAAAAAAACATTCCCATTGTAATTTGTGTATAGCACCTGACGATTTATATTACAAGATATCGCTCAGACATTTTATGATGACAGCATGAAATTTGTTCATCACCTAATTCATGTGTGTGCGTCACATTTTATTAATTCTGATTTTTTTTGTACGGGGTCGTACAAAAATTTAAAAATTTAAACTTTTTTAAACTTAACGAAAAATACTTTTTCTAAGTGTAATCTGTGTTTTCTATCATATTTTGATTTTTCTTTTCAATTTACATTGTCTACTTATCTCTAATAGATAAAAACGTATTGCGTGTTACCACCTTTGTGATACCCTGTATATTATGCGCATCGGAAAGCAGTTTGTTAATATTACATATATGATTCGAATCTTGCACATAAATGTACATATTCTTTTGCTAAGATGAAAAAAGCCCGTAAGATTACAAAACAAAATAAAAATAAACAGCATACATGTATTCGTATATTTTACGAATATTTTTCCTTCCTATTTCTTGAAGTTATATTTACTTCAAGATTACTCCTACGTATTTTTCATGCTTCGATTCACAAATGAATTGTAAACAAATCCATACAGATATCTCTAAATTGAAGAGGATAGAATACAGAAAATTTCTCTATTTCCTTTTCTCTCGCAACTATAATTAATCACACGTTTGAAAATAAATTGGAAGAGATAAGCAATAACAAAATAAATTCAAATCGAGAAAGCGAATCGTGTAATATATCCGAAGTTTAGATTGCATGTTAAAGATATCACAATGAAAAAGAGTTTTTTTTTTTTTCCTTTTTTATTCCCTTTATATTAATGCACTTCGACACTCTTAGTGGCACTCATTCCTTGCACGTAACACATAAAAATCGAGAAAGTTTGGCACTTTGTAAAATGCATAGATTTACGTGACTGATTTTATATAAGGTTAAATAAAATTAAATGATGTTTAGGAAATATAGGGTAGGATGCTTTTCGATTTAGTATTTGAGTGCACTTTTAGAAATCGCATCTAAAAACACGTATCATAACAAGAAGAAGCTTTTAAGCATTAAGCTATTAACAAAGCTCTTGAGATTGTTAAGCAGAAAAATTTTCTAATAAAGCAGGACTAAAGCTAACAAGTAAAGAATATTAATATAGTTTTAATAATATTAATAATTATTGTTATTTCTAATAAGTTACATTTTAATGAATATATTTTCTACCGAAAATTTAGGAAAATATCAAATCTTTTGTTTATTTATATACAAAGATTCTTGAAGTGAAAATTGCAAAATATTTACGCCTTTTTCAACATATACAAATTTTAAGTACGTTTTTTTTAATATTTGAATTATTGAAAAATAAAAATTCATTGCGTAGTGCATATATAGGCAAACCTCGTCTCACAGGCCGGATGTGGCACGCCTCGGCTTTTGATTCGGCCCGCGGAACCTATGGAAAGCCCATATAAAAGCCATATAAACCATTCAAAATCTGATATAAATCCCAATCATACGGCCCGGGACTTCGATAACATTCTAACGTTTGGCCCGCATTTTTCAAAAGGTTGCCCATGCCCATACCTGGCGTAATGAGTTATTTTCAATTTCCTCTAAACTGAAAGTTTTACTTTGGGCACAGAAACAAATTTTGTTAAATTTGTTCTTAAAAATTGATTACATCGATCAAAATATGCTTATTTCTATGCTTAGGGAATTTTTAAGTTTAGTATGCGTGCCATTATTTATTTATTTATTTATTTTATGGATTGTTTATTTAACAATTTATTATCAATAATTGGGTAAAATGTTGAATTTGGACACGTAAAAAAAAAAAAAAAACGTTTATGCAAAATATATGCATTTCATTTCTTTTCCTCATCGTAAAATATATTTACGAGCCCGTAGCGCACATTTTTGAAACTGCACATAATGTAATCGTTTTTCGGTGAGTTTATATGCTTCTAAGCTATGGTGTTTAAAAATTTTGGTAACATTTCTAAGCCTTTCGTCAAATTTTAGCTATACGATGATAAACCGTTGGTTTACTTCATATGAATATTTTTTACAACTTTTTACAGAAAAAAAAAATGCTTAAAGTATACGATTTTTACTTTCCGCTAAACAAATTCCTCTTACAAAGATTTAAATGATATAGCTTTAATTGTTGAAGCAATTTTAAGCTATAGATTTACATTTCAGAAAACATAATTAGCCATAGGATGATAAAGGCAAGGTCGTATTATGAGCTTCATTGACTTGTAGGACGATGTCTGAAGAGAAGTCTTTCTCTTCGGACATCAAGTCTTTCCGATCTTGAATTTGGCTGTCAAACCCCTCTGTGAATTGTTGCTGTCAAATAATTCCTCTTTCCCATTCAATTTTCAAATATTGACTCGTTGAATTTATGCAAAGCAATTTAAAATGTGTAATTCTGTGAAGAAATGAAACTTTAATAAAGAAAATGAAGAAAAGAATTCAAAAGCATATCTACGCATGAAAATTTAATTTTTTTTGTTAGTTGCGTACAAGAAAATAAGTTAACTTATTCAGAAAAATAATTCACTTTAATTTACCCTGAAAAAAGCCAGAAAAACTGGTAAAGTCCTATGTATGCAAATAACAGAAGTTTGCAGCCAGTAACAATATTCAATCGGCAGTGGCTTTATAAGATAGCATGTGTCTGGCAAATCTGTTAGATGGTTCCTGCTGCTACAAACTCAGGTTGTCAAATTTTAAGTGAATTTCAACGTGCCATTACAGTAAGACCACAAAGCTTTATGTCTTTCCTCATTCTGCTAGTAAAGCCATTGGACTGTAGATGACTCTAAACATGTTGCCTGATATAATGAGCCTATCATCAAATAGTATCGGTCGAATGAAATATAAGGTTATGGCCGTAATGTAATTAAGGGTAAATTTACAATGAGTGCCATTGGTTTTCAGCAGACATGGCCTCCCCTGTCTGTATTTTGGTTTGTTTGGGTTTGAACAAGACAAAGTCCTGAGGGACCCTCGAGTGTTTTAAGATTTTTAGACGTTTTCTGATTCATGGGGATTGTCTAGATCTGCTAGAAGATTCCGAGACTAGTAACAAAAACAAAAACAATAAGGTTATGGAAACAACCACATAAATTCATTCACACAAGAAGTCAATTGGGGGTCTACTGAAGTTGGTGGAGTTTCTATGACGCCATTGAAGATGTAGACATATGGCAATGACAAATGAATTCTCATCCGTGCTAACCTACAAGATGGAATTCTTATTTTTTCCTTTTGATTGCGATGATGAGTTATCCTTTCAGAAGCATAAATGAGTTTTCCCATCACCAGAATCCTAAAACATGATTTAAAATTCATAAACACATAAATTCCTGTTCTAAAAGAATGTTTAAATGGCCGCAGACATCTTTAGCGGTACTCTAAAATTTTCATCAATAAAACAATACGAAGTTCATAAATAAATATCATCACAAATATAAAAGACATACGCAACTTAACAGAAAGAATAGTAATAACATCTAGTTGACTTTCATAGAGAGCATTACACAAAAAGTGTCGAAGCTCGCCACACATTCTCGGTCCGTTTTTGCGGCTAATTTCAAGGATACAACAGGCCATTTGTGTCTCGGATATCACCTTCATCGTATTAATTATGCTGAATCAGCCCGTTGTATTCTTCTGGAGATAACGCAAACTTTGAATATTCGAGAAGCTGTTCTGCATTTCCTAAAAAAGACTTTTTTTTTCTTTTGCTTGTTTACGTCATTGCTTTATTGAGATGTCAGTGAAATTAAAACATGCGGCAATAAAAATATAAATTTCCAAAATAAGTAAAATATAGCCAAATAAAAGCAAACACAATTCTCTCCCCTCAAAAAAGTTAGATTAATTTTACAAATTATTTTGTGCATTTTAGTTTTAAAGCTCTCAGCCACAAAAAAAGGCTACGGTACTGGTGTTTGTAGCTTCAGTTGAAAACGTAATGTATCATACCTTGCAAATATATCGTATTTTATAGGTTGCTTTATTTATAGCAGAATAGATCAATAGATCATTAGACTTTTTAATGGATAAATAAGTAAAACAGCGCTTCTTGAAAATATTTCACGGCTAAAAAAATAGATTAATGAAAATTTTATTTATATGTTTTAATAATGGTTCCGTTGATAATGTACACCACAAAAATATCAATTTTCAAAACTAAAATTTTAAAACTTAACATTTTAAAAACTTTCCGAAACAGGATGGGCAGGGCTACAGCATGTTTGACTGGAAACCAGTAGATTGAGTATTTACAGTCACCGCGGGCGGAGATAGGGTTTCTATCTTGATCTCACAGCGCCTTCATAGTGACTGTTTGTAACTCAGTTGTGACTGAATTTCATGGCCGCTTTTCGATCACTGGGAAGTCATGCTATTAGGGATATTGTGACTGTTCAAACTTTTCAGAATGGGTTTGCGAACTTTTGTAATGCAGATTTTACATCGAAAAGTACAACCTATTTTAAGATAATTGATACTGAAAGTGATTAAGTAATCGAAATAATTGAAAATAATTAACACTATACTTCACATAAAGAACGCATACGCTCAATACATGCAAATCCAGTGTTTAAAATCATTTACTCTACGCATTTGTTAAAAGAAAAACACTTTTCATGAGGTCAATAGAAATTTGTAAAATGTATGGCAGCATTTTAGTCTAAAATGTGAGAACTTTCTTGTAAAATAGTAAACGATGGTAAACATTTATTTTCTTTTCAGTGAATTACATTTTTTAAAGTATTAGTTATTTTAACAATATGCTGATTCAGAGAGTGCAGACATATTAAATTTAAACATCTGAAACGTATTAAAACCATGATTCGAAGAAACAAAAGAGGTGAGTATGATTTTTCTTGAGTAAAATGCAATATTTATTTGGAAGAGTATATATATATATATATATATATAGAGAGAGAGAGAGAGAGTAGATAGATAGATAGATAGATAGATAGATAGATAGATATACATAGACAGATCGATATATAAATACTTAAAAAGGTAAAAAATATGCAATATCTTTAGTTTTAAAAACTATCAAATTTAAGATTTTTGATTGAATTGTCTTAATTAATCCATACTAAATTTTACAGAATTTATGATGATTTCACAATAAAATCAAGCACTCGACAACAATTTGAGTTTGGCAATTCAAATTCAAATTTCTAAATTTCATCTTATGAATTAAAAATTAAGTTTGCTCTAATAAGAGTTTTAAAAATGTGTATCACTAAAGCATAAAAATACGGATCTTTTCGAAAAATATGTACCAAAAAAAAATAATTTGTTCTGAAACTAATCTATCAAATGTGACATGCAATACTGCAAAAAGTTTTTCGTTCTATCTCCAACACAATCGGTTTTAATCTTCTGGAGCATAAAAAGATAAACATGGGATAGACTGAGATTATGAAAAAAAAAAAGCTTTACTTCTAAAAATTAATTTATAAATTCTTGCACTTTTTCTTTGAAACAAGGTATTATATATAAATAAAATCTTAATGCAAACTTCTGCAAATTAAGCAGCAATTTTTTTCAGATTATGTAATTTTTACATAAATGTAGTGATTAGATTTTACAGAATCGTTTATTTTATTTTAATTCGTAATTAAAAATATTTTAATATACAAAGGGGAGACAATAAATTATTAAATCACTTGATCTTGATAAATTAAAGTTTTAATAATAATAAATCATTGAGAAGGAAAAGATTTTTTTTAGTTCTAATTGAGCTGTTTAATTCTACACTCGTACATAGGATATTTGTAAAGCATTATGGAGAAAAATATTTTTCAATGCTCAATATTTTTTACTTTTTAGTTTTTAATTTTCCACATTGTATACTTACAATGTCATCGCCAAACTATTAAGGAACTTTAATGAATAACTCTTAAAATTAAAATAAATATATAACTCAAAAAGTCACAATAAAGCGTTTATATTAATTGGCCGTTTCGAATTAAACAAAATTACTAAATAAGAAAGATTAACTTGGGTCGTATTTTCTGCTTGAATTTTGCTTACATGAAAAATGCATAAACCAGCTGGTGTGGGAGTAAAACATAAAATTCCGAAAAATATTCCTTATTAAAACACGGTTTCTTTGAAAAATGTTGCTTTCATTCATAATAAAAGAATCACTGCTGAATAACCCATGCGGTTCGTTTCAAAATGCATGTCTTTATGCTTCTGTAAACCCGATGATTACACGATTATCGCTGGTGAATGCATAATAAATTCAAATCCGAAGCTAGTCTGGAAATATTATTTTGCACACCGAGTTGGATATTCGGATATAGGTTTTACTTGAGATAGGGAAAAAAAAACGAATGGAGTTCAAAATATCTAGACATCAAAGAGGCACAAACGTGAATGCTCCATTTCAAGATCACTTTGTGGGATCCGGCTGCATTTATACAAACCATTAGAGTAAATATGATTTGCATCGTATACAGTGTTATGCGAAAATAAAAGCATAGCAAGCGGCAGATTGTTGGAGTGCTGTATGATGTGCTGTTACGATGAAAGCATCTCCAATAATAAAATAAGCTTAAAAAAAGGAAGATAAAATATACTAAAATTATTTTATAAAATATTTTACAGCGTAACTGTCTGACTTGCACAGATAGAGCTGAATAACCGATAATTAATGCAAATGAAATAACGCCACTGAAACAGCTTTCTCAAGTACCGACCTCAGAGTGAACTCTAATAATATTGTAAGTATCGCTGTATAACAAACATATAATTGTACTTACACCGTTCTATATTTAGAGAATTCTGTTATGAACTTCAATTATGCAAAACTCATATTTTAAAATTTGAAACAGAATAACATTTCTAAAAAAATACTGTTTATAGACGGTGATGTATTAAATGTGGTTTATGTGTTCTCCTGCATAAAATCTGCATCTTCCTGTTAAAAGTTTATCGGTATGGTACACTAAAATAAATAACTATGAAAGTTTCGAAAAAATGAGTATACTTGCTGTAATTATAGGGAAGATAGAGTTTTCCAAATAGAAATTATAATAACTTTTTTGAATATCATGATGAGGTTTTTTAAAAGCTTAGTGAAAATTTTTAAATGTTATATCAACATTGTTACACATTTTGTACGATATGCTTTTTCTTTAGATAGTGTAAGTAATTGATATTTATTATTGTCCTAGCATATTATTTATTTTCTTCTATCCCTGAATTATGTTTAAAGTCACCGACTTGAAACATAATTCAGGTAACGTAATAATGGTAGACATTTTTGCTATGAGATACGGTAATGTAAAGTAACGCGATTTAATAAATTATTAAAAAATTCCGTTTTCTTCAGAAACGGTGCATCAAAATCTTTACAAAACTGCAATTATTCTCATATATTTTCGTACTTATTTCATTTGATAAGTTTATATTTCTGTTTATTTTAAACTTGCAATACAATATTTGAAAATGAGGTAGAGAAGTGTTATATTTATTTGTTGATAAAGTTTATTCACTAAAACAGTACACTAAACGCACTTTTTGCAATATTATAACTGTATTTTAATTAGTCAATATATTTAAATTATGAAAAAAAGTATTCTTTCTTGTGTTTTAAAAACATATACCTTTGAGTTTAACTATATTAGTCGACCATTTCTCAACGATTATAATTCTTTAATAAAAGATCTCATTTAAAAACATGTTCTTGTCATGTATCTTTCAACTCCGTTTAACAAATAACTCCATTTAGCTTTATAATTAGCTGCGCTTTCATTAAGATCACCTGGTATGTACATTTATTTCTCATTCTAAGTAGCTCTAACACGACAAAGCAAGAGCGCGATCTATTTTAAATATAACCCGGACATAATCTTCACAGCGTGTCACCAATTGAAGTTTCGCTTTTCCGATGAAACAAAGAATGCCTTGTGTGGAGATATGAAGAAACGTTTTTGTTCCAATCTGCGACGTAAAAGAACAGCTGTTGAAAACAGCGACAAAGTGATATTCGCTTGAACAAGTATTTTCATTAGAACTTTGAAGGGATCGGATAATTTTATTAACGGAGCAAGTTAAACGTCAATCTTTCTGATATGGATTTTAGTGAAAAATGTAAAATATACATGAGAGTAAAGTTTAAAAAGTACTTTGTTGTGCAGATTTTTAAAATTTAAATTGTATATGCTTAATTAAAAGAGAATTTTTTTAATGTTTATTTTGAATACTTATAAAAGCATGCTTAACTTTTTAAGTGTGAATTATTTGTAGTATGGTACAGAGTTATTTGCGCGTGTTATTAACAAAATAACGTAATTTGACGACGTATATTATAATGCAAAGGAAGTTCTACATTTTAATTTTTGTTTAACCCTTTGAGGCGCAGCCCTTTCCCAATGCTGAAAAAATCTGATGTGTCCAACACATGACTTCCTTGCACGTCCATTAGATCAAAAATATTTTCGATGCACTTCCTCTAAATTTATTTGTTTGAAAGAGATAAAATATCAATAATAGTAAGGTTTAGCGATTTCTAGCCAAATATTTCGATATCGCCAAGCTGAGTTCAATTTGAAAGATTTCCTTCTGACACTTTATTTGGCGATATTTCACCAAAAGCCGACAAACTTGAGATAGTCAGCGAGATTTTGGGGATAGCCAAAGTAGTCATTGACCACAGACTTTCAATGAATTGAATGCATCCATACACCTCAATGTATTTAAAGTCATTTGGCTCACCCTGTAAATAAATTCTCAGTCGATTGCTGTCAAAAAAGATATTGAAAACAGTTAGATATTACAATAGTTCTAAATACAAAGTTAAAAAATCTACGGGTTAAAGTTTTAGAGTTATACAAAATAGGAAATAATTTTTGGCGCCAAATTTGGCGATATTTCGGCGAAACTCGTCAATGTCGAAGACATTTGGCGAGATTTTAAGCATGAACCAAACAATGACAGATTATCGCCAAATTTGGCGATATTCCGCCAAAACTCGCCAAGAACGATAACAAATGGCGATACCTTGGGCATGGACCAAATGACTGACTATCGCCAAATTTGGCGATATTTCGCCAAAACTCGCCAAGGTCGAGGACAGACGGCGAGATTTTGGGCATGTACCAAACAATGACTGTCTACAGTTGTATTATATTGAAGATGTCCATAGACATTAAGGTACTGAAATTCTTTTCGGTGGTCCTGTAAATAAACTCTCCAGTAGATTGGAACCAAAAATCGAGATGCACAACTAGATGTTACAACATTCTTATATATGAAATTTCATAATAGTTTTTGAGATTTGAGAGTTAAATATGCACACACATACACCAAAAGTCGCCAAGCTTGGCGACTTTTGGCATAGTTCTTGAGGGAGGCACGTGACCGTGGTCGGACCATTACCTAACTTATGTGGTAGGACGGTATTGTGCTTGAAATGGATGAATGCCCCTAAAATTGCTATTGACCGTAATGTATTGGAAATCTTTTGAGTGTTCCTGTAGCAGAACTATAAATGAAAAAGACACTTTTTTTAATGGAGAAATTCATTTTCTAACTCTTTACAGCATATATCACTTCTGAGTCGTTTGAAATAGCCCAATACCTCTAAAAAACGCTTTAATGAATTTCGGCCCATAGAGCGTAATGTATTTCGAATCTTTTGGGCGGTCCTGTAGATAAACTATTCAGTCGAATGGAACCGAAAGGGAAGGTGCACAACTAGATGTTACAACAATCCTAAATATAAAGTTTCAACATTCAACGCCTGACAGTTTTTGAGATATGCGAGTTTAATGAATTTCGGCCCATTGAGTGTAATGTATTTCGAATGTTTTGGGCAGTCCTGTAGATAAACTATCCAGTCGAATGGAACCAAAAGGGGAGGTGCACAACTAGATGTTACAACTATCCAAAATATGAAGTTTCGACATTCTACGCCTAATAGCTTTTGAGTTAGGCGAGTTTAATGAATTTCGGCCCATAGAGCGTAATGTATTTCGAATCTTTTGGGCGGTCCTGTACATAAACTATCCATTCGATTGCCACCAAAAGGGGAGGTGCACAACTAGATCATAGAACAATCCTAAATATCAAATCTCAACATTCTACGACCATTAGTTTTTGAGATATGCGAGTTACATACATACGTACGTACGTACGTACGTACGTACGTACGTACAGACGGCATGGAAAAACTGGCCACAGTAGACTCGCCACTGGTCAAAATGAGTTGCAGACGCGTTAATATGATCGTGCATGCTAGCCTACGATGAGATGCATCGAAAAAAATTTTTTAATTAAATTTAGAGGTAGTCAAAATCGGTTTTTATGTCGAAATTTGGCCCCCAAAATTTTTCGGGATCACATTACTTCCTTATACTACGTACAAGGAAGTAAAAAGGGCATCCGTTGCCATCGCTCGACTTAACTACCGGAAAGAGGGCGGACGATCGAAACGTTCATCGCGTGCCACAGATCTGGAGACCCTTTTTTGGCTGCGTCAAAACAGGGTCTCCAACGTTTCGATCGTCCGCCATCTTGCTGGTAGTTAAGTCGAGCGATGGCAACGGATGCCCTTTTTTCAGCATTGGGCAATCTGCCCAGCTGTTCTGGCATTCTTCCATTTTTAAGCAGACGTCAGTGCTCTTAAAAATAATCGTGACAACTTTTTTTTTACGGGAAATGACGTGCTAAAAAGTAAAGGATCCTCATGGAGCTATGTCAACCGCAACTTTTTTTTGTAGAAATCAAATCTATTCTTCGTGACTGGCAACAGTCAAAACGTCAGAGTTTCGAGTTCCCAGAGCAGGAACACCGCTCGTTAAAGGGTTAATAAATTTCTTTAACTTTTGCAACTTACTTAGTATAGATCTTGTTCTTAGCTTTTTCGGTTACTTTTCAGAATTACTAATTTTCAAAAATGCTCATTTAGCAATTCACTATATTTCTGCAGTTAAATTAATATAACGATAACTTAAGCTCTTTTCATGTGCTTTGCCGTTTCCAAGTTTGTCTATTTCAGTCTATTAAAATATGAAAACAATTCCAATAGTACGACTCCAGTTCCAGTTTTTAATACGTTTACCACTTATATTTTTCCCTCTATAATGCCAGTTGAATCTGGAATATATATTGACTCGTCCTTAGATGATTCAGAATATCCATGGTTCAGTGATTAGGAGGTTAACGTCAGATGCTTCCACTGTAATCAGTATTTCCTGGGTGGAACTCTGATAAGGAACTGTTTTCCCATTAGGAAATGCTTCTCAATCCTAACGCTTACACGAGACTGTGGAAGATTATTTGGGGTTAGAATAGTCCAGCTATGCCAATTGTGCCTTACTTTATTGTCTATTTCGGCTTATTTCTTCCTTAATTTTACTTATGATACTTTCTTAAAATAATACTCTTGTGTCCGAAATTGAAGGTACAAAAATAAACAAATGAGATGTTTTAACAAAAATTGTGTTTAATGCATATGCATTTGGTATATTAATACACATAAGGGTTGTCCAAATTAAACTTCCCCAACTCAGAGGCCTGTGAAGGATGTTTTATGGGTCATAATGTGATGAAATTTTGAAAACAGACACTTCAGATCACGCGCTCGTAATTTATTAAAAAATATATATTAGTACAAGAAGTTGCTGATAGGTGGAGCTGTAACACTAGTAATTTGCATATTGCACCAACGTGATTTGCAGAAAAAAGCTTCTGTGCCACATACCCAAAAGACGAGCCCTACAAAAGAGGAAGACAGGCGCTGCACAGGCAGTTGTTTCCAGCTCGCTGATGCACAATGACGACTTTGAAAGACAAAGCTCTGTTAGTGAAACTTTTCTACCAGAATGACGAGAACTCCTGTTCTGCGATCAGAGCATTACATCGGCTGAAGAACTTACGCCGAGGACCAATGACACCACGCACTTTACGAGACATGATGAAGAAGTTCGAAAGAACCGGACAGCTGGGAATTTCTCCAGGTAGAGGACGACATGTTGTGGATTCTGCATGCGTACAAGACGTTGCTTTGGCGGTCGTGGACGCCACTAGCCAATCGCCACATGGTGTTGTCAGTGTGCCAATTGTTTCTGGTGCTGTTAATATGAACTATTCGACCACGGCACACATATAGAACATCTGTAGAACGTCTTGTTGATCTGCAGCGCCACCTATCGGCAACTTTTTGTACTAATATATATTTTTTTTAAATAAATCACGAGCGCGAGATCTGAAGTGTCTGTTTTCAAAATTTCATCACATTATGACCCATAGAACATCCTGCACAGGCCTCTGAATTGGGGAAGTTTAATTTGGACAACCCTGTACTATCAGGCAAGAATTGCCTACAAAAATATTTGTACAGGAGTTTAATGTAGGCTATATGAAATGGAAACAAAATTGGTGCAAGCAGGATAGGTCGTAACTTTTTATTGCATCTTCTAATATGAGCTGTGGCTACCTCGTACAGTTACACAACCTTCACATTGAGCTCTCAAGTTGTCAATGAGGACACTGATGGAGGATTGTAGCTATGATCCTCATTCTTCCAAAAGTGCTAAGTTTAACGCCTAAAAGGTCCGCATAGGAAATTTTCGATATGCAGTGGCTATTCCTGGAGCATTCCACAAGTGTCCTACGGTATTAAGATCTGGACACAACGCTGGCTAAATCATACGGTGAATGTCCTCTTCGTCCAGATAATCGTCGACTTTCTAAATTTCATTTTGAACACCAGCGTAAACAGCATTGACAAATTTCAAAATAAATAATACAGTGAATTTGTTTACAAAATTAAGTTATATGAATAAAAATCAAAGTTCAAATTGGTCTGATAAGAACTCGGAATTTTCATTGTTCTTCCTATAAAGGAAAAGCGAAATAAGCAAAATCAAACTAAACTTCTTTCATTTCAGAGCTTGATTGAAGCACTACTCACGAAGAAAATATTTTAAGTACAATCCTCTAAAATAACACACATTTCTGTTTGTGTCTATGAAAACTGCTGTTAATTTCCTATATGTAAACACTAATTCTCTGAAAATCTATATTATCCTTTTCGAAGAGTAAAACTTCAATACTGCATCTTTCAGCGCAAAATCTTGCTTAACTCGACACATTCCTATTGATTGTTTAATGGATTTTTACATTTCAAATTTACAAGTACGTGATTCGTTTTGAATGATGATTCATACCTTTCAAACAGTACTACAGCATTAATTAGTAACGCTTTGAGCAAAACTGAATTTCCGCAACTCTGAAAGCATGAAATACGACGAGAGACTGTTTCTGAAATCATTCATTATTAATTTGGGATATTTGAATGGCATCGATGTCTCCTAGGGTAGCACGCCACTAATCATGAAATGATTCGCGCACCGCAATTTGCCATAAAACTAGTAGATATCTTGAACCGATACGTATATAGGAAATATTCTCGACAGTCATTTATTTATAAGTGGATTGTTCGCAGTTGGAATGTACAACGTTTAGAAAATAGAACTTATTGCTTTATAGACGAAGGTTTTATAATCATTATGAAACGAAAAAGTTCTACATTTTGGTGAGTAGTTTAAAAAATAATTTGTATATCATTTAATTTATTAAAGAAAATAAAGTTAGGTTAAAAAAATAGCGTGTAACTTACAAAATAATGCATTTTTGGATGCTTTAAAGAAATTCAAAGCACTTTTTCGTCTTTCCTTTCACAAACATATCTAATTTATTCATAAAGAAAAAACAGTCTGGATCACAGATATTTAAACTGTCACGAGTTCGTAAACATCATATATTAATGCATTAGTCCACATATTACTTGTAAAAAAATTTCTTGCTACCTTTTAAAAAGATAAAAAATAGTCGAATTCATTATAAATGTTTATTTTTATAAAAATATATTACTAAAGGGATATTAATAACATTTTGATTACTCTTAAGAAAATGCGAGCATAATTTATAAAATAATTACTTTGGATTTATGAATCAATTTATTATCTCCAAAGAGGTTTGTTGTTATCTACAAATATATTTTTGACGGTGGGATATAAAAAAAGAACCTAAATATATTATTTGCGTGTGTTTATCTAATTACTGTTTTTTTCGAAGTAAATTAGTAACATTGCGCTTTTGTTCCATGTGATTTATTTCAATCCTAAGGCGTGAAATCATAAAAAATGCACTCATAAATCACAAGCATCGTTACTAACACTAATTAGCATCGTTCCTTTTAAAATTGCTACATGTTAATCCTTATTCATCGTTTTCAGAGTAGAACTGCATTTAAAGATTGCTGTTGCGATTATCAACAGAATAGTTTCTTTTTAATTTATCATCACTGTTACATAATGTCTTATCCCATTTCTTCGCAAATCGCTAGAACGTCTTCATACGTTTGGTTAGAAGCGCTTTAAAATATTCATTAATTCTTACCAATGCGTCCTCTTACCAAGACTGCAATTGTGAAATATGATGGATACTATCTTAATTAGAACGCATTTTCTTTAAATAAACAGCATTTTCTAAAAACCTAGTAAAAAATGTCTAAAAATTAAAAATCATAAGCATTTTGAAGATAAATAAATAATAAAAAAGAGTATTCCGGATAATCCCTGAAAATTTATTTTTTCCCTAGTAACTCAATGTAAAAACAGTGATTTAAGTATAACAATAAATTTACTGCATCCGTTTCTTACAGCTTACATTGTGTTTAAAGCTGCTATTACATTCTTCTAAGTACCTTAAAAATTTGGTAACAGCTTTTAATCACACTCAGAAAACACCTTACTTTTTAAAAGAGCTTTACTTTCGCCTTTAATATTCTCAGACTTTTATTTTAAAACAGTTTCTTCTTAATTGACAAAAGGCTCGCTATCTATGTATTAAAGCTATAACTTAATAAATTTTGTTCAACATTTTCTTTACAAGCTAGGAGCAATTGCATAGAAATATTGCATTAATGCGACCAATACTTTAGAGAATTTTCGTTTGAAGTATTTTAAAAGGGTTTAATAGAATATTTTAAATTATATTTCCCTAATTAAATCCTACTGCATTTTAAACCTACATTTTGTTATTCTGCCTGGCACTTAGAAGCACTCTAATAGTTTTATACATAAATAATTGATACTGATAATTGGCGATCATAGGTGAGGTTATGTTAGGTGCATTTAAAGAATGTAAACAAGGCTGTGATTTAGTCGTTTTAAAACACTTATAAGCAGATATTGTTTAGAAGAACGTATAAATAAAATGTGAGTATGATGCGTTTTGGACAAGGTAAAACAATCGGACGATTATCTATGATAAATGTGATATGCATACAAGGTATATTTATGCAGGAGCTTCGCCGAAGTGACTAATTTTAGGTTAAATATGGTTTTTCAGCTGCGAATAATACAAATTTTAAATATTTTGTTTGTTAACTACCGCTCTACAGTGTATATTAGAAATAATTTGACGAATCTAAATAAATTAAATAAGCAAGTAAATGATCGTAGTTAGTCATTAAACATTTCTGCTTCGGTTATAGTTATAGTTCAGTACAAAACTTTTAATGTAATTGTTTATTATTATTGCTATTGCTAATATTATTATTACAGTGGAACCCCGATCTATTGTTCCCGCATTCATCGTTTTCCCGTACTGATCGTTTTATTTCAATGGTCCGTGCACAAATTGTATTTACATAATGTTAAAGAAATCCATATGTATCGTTCGTCAAATAGTGACTTCCCCGTGTTCATCGTTGTAAAAATTTTCTCTTCACCAAAATCAATTGGAAGGTTATGTGGATCCATATGGCATACAAACTTTAATTGCTTCTTTGTATGATTTCTTGGCTGGATGATAATCAGATGAACAGTGGTGGAATGTTGCAGAGGATGTGTATACTGTGAAATTTAATGATTGTATTTCCATTCATCAAGACGTTCCCAAACAGCACAGAAAATTTGCATCAAATTTGCAGTAAGCTTGATTTATCAAGTCAATAAACTTGAATTAAACTTCAAAATTTCACGCGTGTAAGCTTAATACAAGCTTGAATCAAGTGTTCAAGTTTACATTTGCCCAACTTGCATTGAGCTTGGCATAGCAAGCGTGAATCAAGCTTGACATGGCAAGCTTAATTCAAACTTACTACACTCTAAAAAATTTTCCTAAAAAAAATATTTCCTAAATACATGGGGCGCCGGTCGGCGAATGCGCCCCATATATTTTACTTTTCCACGCATTTTTCTCTCTACGCGGAAACATCATATTACTTTAATCTGTTTCCGTCTAGCGTCCATGATCGATCTCGGGACCTAAGGAGTGGGTCCTAACCATCATCCCAATGTCCTAAGGCAGCGTCCTAACCACCATCCCAATGTGAGTGGAGGTGACATGACTAAAGTTTGAAGTGACTGTTATGGTTGTCACGCCGTTTTTTGGCGAGATTGAAAAGTTATGACCGATGCCGATCTGCATCTTTTACTTTTCCATGGGATGAATCAAAATTAAAATAATGTAATGTGTGATTTATAGACTCTACTAATATGGAAATAAGCATAATATAATCTTAAAAGTATCACACGTTTTAAAACTTATCACAACACGTTTTAAAACAATATCGCAACACACATGTTGGGCAATATTGGCAAAAATCGAGACAAACGACTGATTTTGAAATCAATTCGTAGTATATTTGTATTTTATTTTGAAGAATTTCAATATTTGGAAATATAGAATCTTTTTTTTTAATTCTATGGACAAGTACATTTATGACTGATGATAAATTATTTGTTATGTGGATGTGGCTTTCCAAATCAAGCAGTCATCAAGTTGTATTCAATATTGACAGTTCGAATGACTTAAATTCGGCGAGAAAATATTTGCTGACTCATTTTTTTGTAATCTCCAAGCTTGCTGTAAGCTTAAAATGAATTGAACTGTCAAGCTTGTATTAATATTTCAAATTCAAAGAAATGTCAAGCTTGCTTTAAGCTTATGTGATGTCTGGGTTGTGGCATGCGGTAGCCTAAACACATGGAAGAAATGTGCGATTATGCAAAAAAAAAAAAAAGAAAGAAAAAGAAAATAATGGCGAGGATATTGTTCATGGCGATGAGACTGAGCCTGCTGAGACTGATGTACTAAGCTTCTCTGAATTAATAACAGTATTTGAAACTTTATGGACCTTTTTCAATACAAACATGAAATCTCAGAAAAGGACCAGAAAAGTATTGTAAATCTTAAAGATTTTCTGTTCAAGTTAAAGAATGCTGAAAAACCGGATATAAAATTACTGATTTTTAAAAATAAATACAAGTTACAATTTACATCTACGATTTTTTCTTTTGTTTTACAATTTTGTAAAAATTAGTACTCGTTAGTATACAATCGTTGCGTGTATGCATGAGTATTGTATTCTTCGTATGTTGACTTTAACACGAATTTGTCGTTTCGTTCATCGATTTTCGTTCATCGATATCGTTTGTTTCATCGTTTTTCTCTACGCTCCCTATGAAGTATGATGGATCGAGGTTCTACTGTATTGTTATTATTATTTTTATTGTTGTTGTTGTTGTGTTTTTGTTTTTGTAATTATTATTATTATTATTATTATTATTATTATTATTTAGTATCCTATCCATGACAAATTTGTCTAAAATGGCATATATTTTTACTGTAAATTGTGTATATTACGAAATACTTTTGCGTTTCATACCAGAACATTAACCAAAAATGAGCGTCTTTGAACGTTTTAATGCTATTTGACATTATTTAATGTAACGAAACCTGCAAAAAATAATAATTTTACACAATAAGTTAATTAAAACATGGATAAACATGTTAGTTAAGTGAAAAAAGTTTTATTCATTTTCATACAAAAATACTTTTTTCTGCTAGACGATTCTTTTATAACGGTTTTTAAACATTTTCAATAGGTAATTTGCAAATTTATATATCTAGTGATGGGTGATCAAGTGGCTAGCAATCAGAAAAAATAAAACCACTTTTCGATATACAATATTTACTGTTTTGAAATAATCCCCAATTAAGCTGTAAAAGCCATGCAACGTATTCCGCTATTTCCTTTTTGCACCCTAAGCGATAATTTCTGCATAAAGACTTTTCTTTAAAAAAAGAATAAATTAATTATGTCGCAAACAGCGCGGATATGTGCATAAGGTTTCTACGGTGTTGTTGAAAACATGAACTTACATATTGATTAAATTTAACAACTTTGGTGTGCAAATTAATGGCAGCAATATTATTAACTTTTCCACTCAACAGAAAAATTATAGCAAGAGTGAGCAAAAAAAAAGTGAAAATTTGAACATTTTGCATTGATGATCCACTAAATTTCTCTTAGCCTATTTTTCCACGAGCTGCGATACAGAGCCATTAATAAGATAAACAAGTGGAGGAATCCAGAGATGAATTTTCGTCCGCTAAATGGGCTAAAACTGTTTAATTTCCCTGGACAATTAGAAGAGTAAACGGGAATCTGCGAAGATTATAATAATCGACCCCGACTCTTAAATTGTGTTAATAAATTATTTTCAGAAGAGTGGAAAGAAATATAGAAATATGGCGTTTTTTAATTGCAAAAATATATTAATTAAATATATGCAATAATATATGAAAGAACTAATTCTTCTATAGATACATGCATGCATATACAGGGTGTATAGGGTGTTCCATAAAGGTGGTAACGAGCTTTAATTCTTTATCTATTCGTGATAAGTGACAATGCAAACTGAAGAAATTTTCAAAATAAGTTTGGAAATAAGACTAATAAAAAATTCCTTTTATTCATTCACAAAAAGATCGCGCTTTTTCAATGTATCTATGCATTTATCTATACCAGAATTAGTTCTTTCATATAAATATTTTCGCAATAAAAACTCCATATGTCTATATGTCTGTGTGTGTGTGCATGTGTACCGTACGAATTTCAAGTATATAGTAGTATATGTGTGTAGTGTGTGTAGTAGTAGTAAAATGGCTTACGAATCAAGGAGTCATTCTAAAGCAGTTTCGTAGTATAAATATACAATGAACACAAAATCGTATGCAAAACAGGAATGAGTAGATATATCCAGTAAATAGAAATCCAAGCAATGGTAAAAAAGAAAATTAAAATGGAATTGGGTGGTAAACAATGGGTAGCAACAATGTAAAACAATGGTTAGCAAGCATCGGCTATACTCGTCCGGCCCCACGAACCGAATACTTACTACCAAGATAAAATACAAAATAACAGGATTTCAATGTAGTTACTTAGCACAAAGAAAGCTAAATATGTAACTACGGGGATATCCTGTTAAAAAGTTATCATGAAGACATACCCTGTTAAAAAGTAATTATGAAGACAAAATTGGAGATGAAGAGACCAAAAGCATTAAGCTTGAAAACATGGCTCAACCATGGAGCTGTTGCCAATTGAAGAGGAAAAAATATACGTTGCCAGAATAATTGGAGAAAAGTTGAGCAATAAGTAAAAAGTAAGTTAATAAAATAATAATAATAATAATAATAATAATAAATAAAGAAATAAAATTAGAGTAAATTTTTAAAAAACTGGTAAAATGGTGTCGCAGTATGAAACCGGAATCTTTTGAAAAAATTATACGGCTGTTGTTTGAAAATGATTAAAAATATTAATTCAAAATAATCTCTATTGCTATTTATACATTTTCACGCACATCTCTGGCAGAGTTTATGAATGCCATGCCAATAAAACAGTTCTTCGTTTGAAGCGAGCCAGTTATCGAGCCACGTTCGTTCATTTTCATACGCATTGAAATGCGTTCCAGTGATGCAAATAGATGATAATCGGACGGAGCAAAGTCTGGAGAATAAGCCGCATGCTTTAGTATTTCCCAACTGAGCGCCTCGATCGTTTCCCCGACCCGTTTTGCTGTGTGTGAAGGGGCATTTTCACGGAGCAAAATGACTGTGTGTTGCTTTTTTCCCGTATTCCGGTGGTTTTTCATGCAATGCTCTATTTAAATCGATCATTTGCTGTTGGTAGGGATCAGTGTTAACGGTTTCACCAGGTTTTAGTAGCTCATAATAGACTTTCGGTAGTCTTCCAAGCTCTTCATTCCTCATGTCAAAATCGCTACTTTTGAATTTTTTGAACCATTCGAAACACAGTGTTTTACCAAGAACATGTTCACAGTAAACTTCGACAAGCATTCGATGCAGTTTTCTTCAAATGATAACAGGAAACTGTGATGAAGATCACATATCTAATTTAATAATGATTTACTTTGGCTTTCTTTAATGTAATCACCAAATTCAAGAATTCTAAATCACTTTTGTTTTCATTTTTCTACCATTTCGGCTTTAAATCTGTATTTTCACTTTTCCCGTATGCACTATTCTTTTTCTTTTTGTTCTTAATTGTTTCGTCTCTCCAGACCGGTGTGCTAAAAATAGATTTTATTGCGTCCGTTTGCAAAATCAACGGCCTTTTTGAGTTTCCTCTTGGCATCCTGCTGGCGTAAGTTATTTAGTTGTTCCCCTGCGACGACTTTAAAATTATTTGCTCGCGATTACGTCATTGTAATTTATTGGATTAACTGTTGGGGTTGCTCTGGAATTGGCGCTATTAATCTCAGCCAAGTTATTGTTCTCGCCAATGTGTAATCTGTGCTGGCGTAATTTTTAAATTATTCCACCTTTATTTCACTGTTCATATAGGACGTCATTTTGTTTTCGCTGAGCCACCCCCGCCGTTATAATAATATTTCAATAGCATATGTTTAATAAAATAGTTTTTCAGTATTTAACGTCTTTTTATTTTATTGCAACATAAGTGCATTCGAACCTGGATTTTCATGTCACAACGCAATTCAATAGTTTAAAATACCCCAAGCAAATAACCTTCTTTACATAAATTGGTGCCTACCCAGGCACTTGTGTTACATTTTTCGGTGGTGGCTTAGCAAACGGCGCTCGGATGGAATCATTTCGGACAGTCGGAAGTTAAAGCTCAGGCGAAAAGACATCTGCCACAGCATTCTCGGGTGGATTAGAAAATGCCCGCGTCTCTCGCCACCGTTGTTCACCGTTATCTACCGATTCAACTCCTTCAGCATGGCATGACTTCCGTTTTCGTGGATATACTGCTGAATAACATTTTGGTAATCTGATGCTCGATTCGTTTTGCTTCATCTTCGCTTGCAGGTATGGAGTTTTTCTGCCGACCATGGATTTTCGTATAACTCATATCCTGAATGATCCCCAATCCCGACAGTACATCGCTTTAGTGAATTGTGCGGATTTTTTTTTTCGATACTTTATCGAGTTTCGTCTCCTAAAGATGTGTATAAAACGTATGCCACTGGATATTTTACTACCCACCATTCGGTATGAGGGTGATTTTTGGACGGAAGCTGAACTCTGTGCGTATGAAACTATTAGCTCGTCGCAGCATGTGCTGTGCTACTGTCCTGTTATTTCAGCGAATATTCAACGTTTCTCAGTGCGCATGAATGACATCCTGATCCGACATTGGTCAGCTACATAAAATGTGACATAAAAATTGAAGTGTTTGCGTTGATTTAACATAATGGATAATCACTTTAAAAAAGTATGTAGCTTTGTTTTCCTTTTTAAATAGAGATCAGCATTTTATTTAAAGGTAAAAGTAGTTTTTTATTGAGCCGTCACAAAATTGAAGAGCAACACTGAATAGTTTAATTTTACCAATATTTTTAGCATAGCGATATTTTAGTGACGATAATTTTTTATATGTGTAAAAAAAAAGAGTGTTTCACTGGTGTATTTATGTATACTGTATAAAATAATTCTACATAATTTTGGGGTTTTCTAAAAATGATTATTTACTTCATTACTTTTATGTATACATTAAAAATTATAGTATGAAAGTTAAGTGCTTTATATAAAATCTGCATTTTTCTTAAGTATTAAATAGAGTAAATGTAGCGTTATTTGAGATTTCAGTACATGGTGTTACTTAAAATTACTTATTCATTTTGGCAAAACATTATGCCATAATTTTCGTACTTTACATACTTCTAACTTGATCTATATTGATTATAATAATTATGTTCTCTTGAGAACTACGGCTGGTGCTCTAGTTTCTCGGATTTTTCTCGACCAGCTTTTACACTTTTTTTGATTTAAGATGAATATAAGTTTTACTTATTATTTATATGTTTTGTGTACATGTCTTTTATTTGTTTAATTTGTATTTGCTAACATATTCCTCCTAGTGATCTTTATAATGTTTGAATTTTTTCTCGTGCTATATTTTACATTGCTATGTTCGCTGTACAGCCTCTATGAGGTACACATACATCGTTATATTTTTCTTTACTCTTTTTATTATAATCATGACAGTCTGCAATAATTAAGTCCATGGCAAGGCCTTTCTAAGGCACACACTTTTTACTCACTCTTACACACTGCAATTTTGCATATTAAAGTCCATGGCACAACATACATATTCTTTCAGTTTTTTTTCTTACCTCACAATATACTGTTTCTATTTTTGTCATTTTTTACACATTTTTTTTCTTTGAACATGCTATTATTTACAGTCCTCATGTTGCCGGTTTTTTTACACATTATTTGTTTTAAATACTTTTTAAAGAGTACTTTATGTTTTTGTTTTTCACTCCATTTTTGGCCTTTTTTTAATACAATTTTACATGTTTACCATAAATTGTACGGTTCACACTTTTTTACATTTTTTTTGATACACTGTTTTATTGTTTTCTTTCCTGCCATTGATATGCCTCTGTTTAATACATGCATTCTTTGGAAGAGTATAGTGGTATTCATTTGATTACCTTTTTTTTCTTTTCCATAAATACACAATATCATACATTGTTTGTTGTACTTCAAATAAGATTCATACTTGAATAGTCACTGATCTTTGAAGTTTGTGTTTGTCCCCAATTACACTTTTTTCACATTTACTTGCATTTTTCATGTTGTTTTTTATTTACATTGCTTACACTTGCTGACTCTCAACGTTTTCACATACTTGATTTTTTTTTTCATCACACTTGTGTTTATGTCTTACATGTTACACACACACAAACATGTTCACACTGATGTTCTGCTCATTGAGTTCATTGTGCTTGTTTTTCCACATTTTGCTACACACAAAATTTTTGAATATTTGTTACATTTTTTCTCCCACATTTTCACTATGGTGTACAGTAGTGCATTTCAAAAATATTTTAAACACATTGTATATGTTTTGTCACTCTTTTGTGTTCACATACACAAACATAACATTTTATTTTGAAATTTTTTTTCTATACTATGAGATATTTAAATCTCTTCTGTACCTTACTATAAATTAATACAACTTTAAGGTATCAAGTACTCACTGAGTTATAAAAAAAATTACATTGATTTACATTTTCAGAGTGCTTATAGTTAATTTATTATTTGAATTATGTTTATTCTTATCTTAGTGATTATTTTGTGAAATATTGTTTGTTTAGTTAAGCTCATAATAAAATATATATGTAGTGATCAGATTAACTCAAGACTTTAATAAGTGAAATTTGATGGTATATAATTTCAGAGTATCAGTATATTGTATAGTTTAGTAATTGCATTTTAGTCTATTTTTATTTGTACTTTTGTGTGCTATTCTTTCCCAATTTTGTCACTTTTGAAAATATTAGTGTGTTAGTAAGTGACACAACAACATTCCTTTCTTGAACAAACAAACAGAAAAAAAATCATTAATTTTGTTATTTTTACCGTATGACCACAATTGCCTTCAATTTTCTTTTTAAGCTATAACTAATATTTTACGTATTTGTTACCAAGTTTAAACCTACATTTTCAAGACTTGCAAGTTAACTAATTTCATTCTTTTATAACTTAATTTTTTTCTATTACCTCCACATAATTAATAACTTGTTTATTTGACATTCACGGATATATTGCTGTGTGCATGTGTTGAATGCTTGTTTCCTTGTTTGTGTGGTACCCACAAGCTTGGAGGTATAATTGCTTTTGTGTACTGCCTGGCTGGTCCAGCAGTTTTCACTTGTGTATTTGGACTCCATGCTGTGTCTGTCAATATATCATTTCTTCAATAATTTTCTTAAAACTTAACACTTATTAAATGATGACTTCTAAAGTAAATAATTACACAGTCATAAAATAATAATTAATAATAAAATTAAATGATTCATTTAGTATTATCTCTAACTTGAAAATTTAAAATAAATAACTATGTGAGTGTCCTATAACACTTAAACCTTTTACTGAGATCTTTTTTAATTGTACTTAGATTGATGTTCGTTGATGGTATTGTACAGATTGATATTCAATTTCCTTAATTTTTTTTCATTGTCATTTTGTGCAAGTATAATTTTTTCAATTGAATGTGCTTATTTTTCTTATGATATACCGATTTGTATGTCAAGATACTGTTATGTCATGTACTATTTACAACATTATTACAATTCTGATGGTACAGAACTGTGTGAAAAATTACCATCAAACAAACAAAAAAATTTTTTAGTATCATATTATAATTTGAATGTATTGTTTTATTTTGTCAATTGAGTGAAGTATTTTTGATGCATAATTCTGATATTTGAAGGCCTTATTGATATATATATGCAAACCATTCAACAGCGCTGGTTTATAATTATAATTTTGAGTACTCACTGCAAGTTTAAGCAGTATATCTTTGATGTGCACATGAGCTTGAGATGCTCAATTAAAGAGAAAAGGGTGTGCTGAAATGCCCCTTATTTAAAAAAAAGGGTGTGCTGAAATGCCCCTTATTAAAAAAAAAACAAAAAAAAAAAGGATGAGCTAAAATGCCTCTTTGTATTGTGAGCTAAATGCTCCCTTTTTATTTTGTCGACATTTACTTTGTATTGCTAGCAGTTATTATTTTTATTTTGTCATGACATTTTCTTGTTCTTCTCTAAACATTTATTAGGTGGTGGTCATCAGTAATTTTGCAATTGTATAATTTTGTCTGAATATGTTTATGATTTTCTTAATTGTTTAAGCCAGCCAAACAGAGCATTTAATTAAATTTTACAGACATTATTTGTAACTAATAAAAAAAAAATTTCTTCAAAATTTTTTTTCCTGGTTGAGGGGAGTATATATGTGATGAAGATCACATATCTAATTTAATAATCATTTACTTTGGCTTTCTTTAATGTAATCTCCAAATTCAAGAATTCTAAATCACTTTTGTTTTCATTTTTCTACCATTTCGGCTTTCAATCTGTATTTTCGCTTTTCCCGTATGCACTATTCTTTTTCTTTTTGTTCTTAATTGTTTCGTCTCTCCAGACCGGTGTGCTAAAAATAGATTTTATTGCGTCCGTTTGCAAAATCAACGGCCTTTTTGAGTTTCCTCTTGGCATCCTGCTGGCGTAAGTTATTTAGTTGTTCCCCTGCGACGACTTTAAAATTATTTGCTCGCGATTACGTCATTGTAATTTTATTGGATTAACTGTTGGGGTTGCTCTGGAATTGGCGCTATTAATCTCAGCCAAGTTATTGTTCTCGCCAATGTGTAATCTGTGCTGGCGTAATTTTTAAATTATTCCACCTTTATTTCACTGTTCATATAGGACGTCATTTTGTTTTCGCTGAGCCACCCCCGCCGTTATAATAATATTTCAATAGCATATGTTTAATAAAATAGTTTTTCAGTATTTAACGTCTTTTTATTTTATTGCAACATAAGTGTATTCGAACCTGGATTTTCATGTCACAACGCAATTCAATAGTTTAAAATACCCCAAGCAAATAACCTTCTTTACAGAAACCTCTGCTGTCTGCAAATCGTAGTTCGTAGGTACAAAACTCGACATGTTTAAGGTTATACAAAAATGTACCGGGTGTATGGAACTTTAGTTGTTGTATGTTGAAAATCTTCGTCAGCTGTTAGAGAGTGATAATGGAGCACTAGAAGCGGTCTTGCGGTCCCTAAACTGATGGCTAGAGACATCTATAGGGAAATTTCGGGTTCATAATTCTACACCTGATATATGTATTCTTATTTTTTTAAAGGGCAGGCATCAAGCACTCGTCACTATTAAGTCCCGAATTACTGGCCAGTTTACTATTGGTGAACGCAGTGTGCGATCAGTAAAATGTGCCCCATACACTTATGAGTTGATGAGGAAAATGTGAGAATTATATCCTAAAAGTTGTCAGAGGTATGAAGATAAATATAGGCTGACTTAAACCATTTTTCAATGGCTCTCGAAGCGAAAAGGTAGAACGAATGGAACATGAGATGATCACCTTCCAAACGGCGAACAGAAATTAAGAAAGAAAATCGCCCCCCCCTCCCCGCTCCATCTCTACTAACAAAAGTTTACATTCAAATTCATGTATAGCCCCGGGGCATCTTGGTTTAAAGATATCTCGGAGACGTTTTATCAGAAAAGGCGGAAATTTTGCACATCAACTCATTAGCGTATGGGACACATTTTACTAACTTGAATTTTTTTGTATGGCGGTCTTATAAAAATTTAAAAAGAGTAAAATGAGCCCGAGAAATGTTTTCTTTACGGAGTCTTATTTCCGACCTTATGTTGAACATTTTTTGCACTGTACGTTGCCCACTTATCTTTAACAGATAAAGAGATAAAGTCCGTTACCACCTTTTTGGTATATGTACCCTGCGTATTTGTATATATATATAGTAACATTGTACATAGTACGAGGATCAGAAAAATATATTCTAGGTTATAGGTTGATATTCTTTACAGTTTACGATTTTTGGTGATAATAAAAATAATGGACAAAATTAAGAATAAAATATTTTCCGACAATAACAATTACTAGTTTAACGAGGTCAAAGTTTGATACATTACCTGAATAAACATTACCATGGTTCGAATTTCTTTTTATGTTTTTGATAATGGGTCGTACGTTGAAGGTGAATTTGGCAGCTCTAAGTTTCCATATAAAAATAAATTTGAAAATTTGTTTTTTGCAGCTTGTAAGCCAACCACCTGTTTTTAATAACCTTCCCTTTAGACTCGGTCACAGCAACAGCACCAGGAACGCGATTCTGTAAATTTGACGATTTTTACTTAAATACATTTTAAGAATCTCTCAGCAACACTGTATACTATGCCAAAGTCTTATTTCCGAATAGTTTACGTGAAATGTGATTCTTGTGCTTCTCGTATCTACATATACTAATGCAGAAGCGGAACATTCTAGGAACTGGGAAAATGCAGTTTCGTATTTCTTGGGAGGAGGCATCAGAGATTCTTAAACTACTTTTATTCTTTACATCGACATATTATATGATGGGAGAAGTATCGAGTTCTTTACATTGATGACTCATTTTACAATAATCGAAAGTTAAGTCTGAATTACATTTGCAGAAATTTAATATTTTACTTAAGCCTTCTAATACATTTATTTCTTTGTTCTTTAGTGTATTATAAATTATGAAAAGCTGCAAAAATCTACGCATTTTATTTTTATCTGTGACGAAAAATATGAATTTCAACTGATTCTTAAGTATCTAAGTTAATATTAAAAATATTTGTTGTGCATTGATTATGCATCATTTAAAGTTTACGTAATGTATACAAATTGTCTGGTTTTCCCTTTTTCTGATAGTAAGCATACACTTTCATAGTTACCATTTATCCATATTAATACTATTTTAATTAAAAATTCCACTGAAACGTTCAGTTTCATTTTGTACGTAAATCGCAGTTTGTGTAATTGTGATTTGCTTTTACATCAGATGTTCTCTGAAATTTCATCTGAAAGTTTCTTCTTTATATGGCATAAATATTGAATACATACCACATTCACAAAAAAAAACTGTACTTTGAAAATCACTACCAAAATCTGATTTTTAAATCATTAACTACTTGAAGCAAACATACATTATTTAATTTGTTCAACGAAAAGCTTAAAATATTAAATTTAAAATTACCTAAGAAAAAGAAAGTAACGGAGATAAATATAAAATTGGTGCTTTGAATAAAAGGATAAGTTTTGAGATATTCTGCTTCGACTAACTGAGTTATTATACTATTTAATGTAAACACTAATTGGCTTAAATAAGTCCTCCATCATCGTTGCTTTCAAAGCACTCTATAAATATTTTAAATTGTATCTTAACATTTACATCCACTAAAACTTATATATATCAACAGGGTTGGCTAATTAATTTACAAATTATGAAAGAACTCAAAATGCTAGTCACATAAATTAAAATCCCTAAGGAAACTCACTTAATTGCTTTTCAAACTGGTTAACTTGCAAAAAAATACTCCTTTTGAAATATATTAGGAAAACTTATCGCTTCCGTATATTTAAAGAAATTTTGGCTCTTAATAATCATCTGATGCTTAACACTTACTTTTACCTTCAACAAGTTTATTTTTACAAACCAAAAGTTTTAAAATCTCTTTAATGGTCTAAATTTATAAAATAAGTAAGCCCTGTTTAAATAGCTTGTTAATTGTATTTAAAATGTACACGATATATGTTTTTCATATGTTGCGCATTTAAAAATATTTCCTCCAAATAAAATTGTTGTATGTTGCTAATAATGTTTACGTCATTATAAAATGTTTAAAATATAAAAATATAAAGTAAATATTTACTTAAGTTATTTGATCTGGAAAAATAACTTGAAAATAAAAGTTTATAATTTTTACTAGCCAGCATGGCTTTTTATGTTCAAAAGTTTGAAAATTTATGTTTGATAACTATACAGTTAAATAGGAAAACAATTTTTCGTTTTCCACTTAATTTCAACAAATGTAAGAATATGTTTATATATATATGTATATATATACATGTGTGTGTGTGTGTGTGTGTTTGTGTGTAGGAAGCCGATCATTTTTTCAAATCAAACAAACAAACAAACTATTAAAAAAGCAAATAAAAGACTTTTTAATCAATAAATTACCCCTTTCGGCTGATCCAACATTTATGCTGCTAATACACACCTAAAATCTGTACAGCAACCAATTTTATCGCATAATTAATATTTTTATCACATAATTAAGTTTTGCGCGTACAATCTGGGAAATTCATTTTTTAATAATGAAATATCACGTTTCAAATATAATTGTTGAGTTTATAGTGAAATCAGTAAGTAACGCTCCCGCAGAGCGGCTGTCCTGACAGTTTTACCATCCCAGCCGGCCAGATGGTGTGTAATGGCTAAAGAACCAGTCTATCACGCCTTGGTTCCGGGCTCGATTCTCGGCTAGTTCGCCCTTTCATATGGATTAATGTTGCCCCTCATTGGGTGCCCCCATAATAGAATGGCCAATACCGGGATATTGCAATGGCGAAACTGGTTCAAATCAAATAAATAAACAAATTATTAAAAAAGCAAATAAAAGACTTTTGCCAATTAGGCATGTACTTGCCAATTAGGCAATTACATGCCTAATTGCCAAGTACTCGCCCGTTAATAAAATAAAAAGTTAGGTCACTCTTCATTAAAACTTCATCTGGAAGACATCTGCCCAAAGCTTCATGCATTGTGCAGCAATAAATATTTCATTTTTGTACCAGTGCTAACAGTCAGTCTACCAGTACTTTGGCTATATTATTTTGTCTGCTTTAAAAATAACTACAAAAATACTTTAAAAATCTCCAACAGTGTATCACTAACTATATGCAGATATGTAACTAAATATTTTAAAATACATCTGTATACACAAAAAAAGGAGTAAAAAAGTTGTTAATAAAAACACGATTGCCCGATAGAAATTTATGCCTCTATTTTTTATGATGCTTTTGCGTTAATATCTGTGAGCATAATTCTACTTATAAATAACTTTCTAATAACTGGATAATGGAAGAATAAATTGAAAAGCTTACTCTTAAGTTTTCTCGATGAATTCCAGGTGTTTTTAATTTCAAATAAATGTGTTTCAAAAAATAATTTTTATTGTATCAAAATTAATTCATCATGTTCTTGACAGATTAAGTACTGCGCTCAGAATATTAACATGTGTATTGTTGATGGAAAACGTTGCACCTGTTTGGGATGGGAAAATCATTATTCAGGACTCGAAGATTAAGGTACCAAATATTTTCTGTATTTGAATAATATATTCAGCATAAAAGGCTTTAAGAAAATCATTAAACTTAACGTCAGAGTTTCAGTTTAATCAGCATGTAAAAAATTAACAATATATGCAACCTTTAAGTACAATAATGCATTAAAATTGCACTATTAAACGCAATTTTTTTTTTATTTTATAGAAATTATTTGAATAATACTGAAGAATTAATTTATAAGCAAAATATTTCATTCTTTTCCCTTCAGAATCAAATTAATTTTATATTTAATTTGTTTTCCTATTTAAGAAAAGCAATAAATGTTTTATGAAAAGTTGCAACACGGAAATAAGCTTTTCACTCTGTATACCTAATTATGTATCTCCTTTCCTGACGGCGTGAAAGTTTTAACCTCTTACAGCTGAAGAAGTGTGGACCCTATTTACCATACGGAACGCATACCCTGCATTGATTAAGTTAGTATGCGTATTTATTACAAAGTTGTTGATTATTTTTACTTCCTTGGACGAAGGAAATATAGTAGTAGGAGGTCTTATGCCATAGACTTCCGTACCTTTTCTGTATTGCGTAATACTGTTACTGAGCGGGAAAGGAAGCAATAGAGCGCCATAGCTAAATAGCGCCAAAGCGTCCCCAAACTATGCCATTTTAGGTGAAATATCACGAAATTCCAAGTCCTCGAAAATGAACCCACCTACGCGATATCGCTTGTGCTTCGCGGGAAACCGCCAACGCTAATGCTACCTCTTGGAAATTTTAAAGAGCAATATTACGCTTTCTCAGCTAAAAGAAGAAGATCAAACAACAGGATCAGATTTTAGTTTGCGTGAAGCAAAATTAAAACAACATTAACTATGTGACTTGTGCAGCATGCATTTTGCGTCAAAATGCACTCTGAAAAACTAGACCACTTATAAAATTTGTAACAGTACTTTAGTTTATTTCTAAAAAAATATGATAGGAGATAAAAAAGCAATTTATATATGAGTTGTTTATGCTCATCGGTCCTTCCCGCGAGCATAAAAAATTTTCGAAACAAAATTCAACGGTTTGAAATAACTACAGGAACTCTAGTACAGCAACTAGGACGGGGACCCAAAGTGGTCAGTCTGTTAAAAAAAAAAATGCTTCAAGCCATTTGGTCTCAAAATGATAAGAATTTTCCCAGATTTTCGTTTTACACTCACAACAATGAACACCTTTACTCAATTTAATGCATTTTATTCTCTAAACAGCGCCTAATTTTCACCTGGCGGTGAGTTTTGGTACTAATATTTTTTTTTTCTTCTTTAAAAATCGAACTCCCAAAGTCTATTATGTACGACAATTAAATATGGTTACGGTTCGTTTTCACTGGTTAGAAGGCCCAGAACATCTTACGCTACTTCATAGCCACCCTCTCTGTATCACCAGTTCGAATAAAAATAGAGAAATTATTCTTTATTATGCATACATGCGCACGTACAATGGTGTGTATAGACAGATAAAGGATGCGTCAGAAAAATTGTTTAGAAACATTGGCCTGTCGTAGAAAGATTATCTCCTGAAGCTTTCATTTCTGGAAAAAATAAGGCTGTAGCCCAAATTAAAGAATAATGGTACTGTCTGTTCTCTTCAGCAGCAATACATTTCTGTAAAAGAAGCAAGGACTGATTTCGTGCGTCACATCATGTTTTTAATACCACTTGAATCTCATCACGGTCCTGGTTACGTGATGTACTATGATACACTTCACGAGTCGAGACACGTCATCGAGATAAGTAAGATCTAGTAAACGAGCAGGTAACTCATGATCAACTGTAAACATTAGCATATTTTCCAGAAATTTAACATTTTAAGCATAGAAATAAATTTTCTATGGCAGCCCAATGTTTTCCTCTCTCGGTACAAACACACACGCACACACACACACATATATACATGTGTGTGAACTGTTTTGGTAATATTTCATTTTAAGTGTTTCCACGATAAGATTATTTTTATTTAATGGTGATTATTGGTTAACTGCAAAATCAATATTTAAAATGAATTTAGTTTCATTACGCAAATTATGAAGTAAAATTAATTCTATAAAACTTCAATTTATGTTTAAACTTAAATGAAAAGATACGCGTAACAATAATTTACACAAAAAATAGTCTTTACAAGTTTCTATTGTAACAGGCAAAAACTAAAGTGTTGAAAAAAAAACCATATTAAAGATTTGCAGTTCATGCAGTTAACAGTTCAATGGTTACAGCTGTTAGGAGAGACAATGACATTATGTATGCGTCGACAGTCATTCCGCTTTGAAGCGTAAATAATTCTGGATATAAAGGATCCTCCTTTTAGCTGTTTTCAATTTTCACGAAGTTCTCTATAAAGCAAAATGCATTATCACGTGTCTTATCCTTTGCAGAAAGTTTTTAGAAAATTTTCGCTTCTAAAAACTCCTCTTTAAGGATGAATTATTCTTACTAGTTGATTTTTTTTTTCTTTTTGTATGAACGATCTGTATTTTCAGATGGCTAGTTTTCAATTTATCTAGTGAAGTGATAAAGAAACAAATTGCTAAGTATTTCAGATGTTTCAAATATAATGTTTAGAGTACTTTGCACCATTGTGAAACACAAAAACTGTGAAGCGCTTGAATATCAACACAAACACGCATGCCCTTAAACAGGGCTCTTGCTAAAGGGGTAAAAGAGGAGCCTCCCCCCGTAACAGTCTTGAATTTTGTTAAACTTGGCAAAATTAGGTACTTAGGTGGCAAACGTGGTAAAAAAAAATTACCGAAAACTGTAATTTACTTTCTATTTCTGGTACATTTTGCAGAATTACACAAACCCACTTGGCAAATGTAAGAAATTGGTAATATACTTGATAAAAAAAATTAAATAAGTTGCTAAAAACCGATATTTGGCTTGATAGCTTATCGACATATTCACCCCCCCCCCACCACTAAAAAGTCTTAGCAATGGCCCTGTCATTACAAATATGCATACAGAGGGTTTTAAGAAATAATAAAAATCTTTAAAAACAGAGAAATTTTAAACAGTGATATTTTATAATTAGAATTCGGCGTCAAATAAAAAATGTTCGCTTTAAATTAAAGCTTGCCTTTCAGCCAATAGTTAGAAAAACAATCGTTGTGCTAAATTACTTTTATTAAAGAGAATCAGAAACTATCTTCTTTAACTTAACATTAAATCATGGAACAGCTAAGTCTAATACAGCTTGAAGTTTGAAGCATTTTTGGGCACTTTCTTTTTAAAAGATATGCGTAAAGATAGAAGTAAATTTTGCTACCGGAAAGAACCTCCACCTAGCATCAGTGGACGAGATATGGGCTACATGTCCAATCATCAGAGACGAGCAACTTTTGGGGTGGCTCTTGTGATACAAGCAGATCCTGCTACTCCAAAAACAGCAATTTATTCTTCTTCAGCTGCAGGAAAGTTGTATGCAACAAGAAAATCAGATCATCAAAACAAATCAGAAGGCAATATGCACGCGTACTTCGGAAACCTTAATTTCCCAAACGATAAGAATTTCTATTATAAAACAATTTAATGCCTATTTCATGTAATTAAAGCAGTATTTAATGGATTATTACAAGCTTTTCAAATAATGATTGTAAAATGTTAATGAACAGTAAATAATATTGAGTGACCTCCTTGTTGAAATCTGATAAACTTGATGAATGTATAAGAATTTTATTGTATTGCAACCCAAATTGTAAGTGTAATTAAGCTAAATCGTATTAGAGGCGACTTAATGGAATACTATTTGGAATTGTGGGTAATTATGAAATAGTTTAAAAATGTATGATCTTTGTTGACGACAAGGATGCAACCTACATGTTATGCAACAGAATTTGGAGTATTTTTAGTAACTCATTTCAAACACGTCACCAGTAATGATATTCTGAAAATATTTACTAAAATCAGAGCACAACAGCCCATATAAGGACAAAAGCCTGCTATGTCTAGTGGCGCGATACCTTCTTAATCATGGGATCTAGGGGTTAGAGTAGAGCCATTCAGATGGTCAGCATGAAGCAGATGCATGGAGGTATCCAATGTTCGCCAAGCAAGATGGATGATCATTTTATCGGCCTACTCAAAGAAGAATGTGAAATGCTTACTCAACTTGCCGAGCTTGAGAATCGAATCTTGCAAACTCCGGTACAGCAGAGCAACATTCAGTAAATTTCGCCAACGGGTTTGGAGAAGATATAAATACTTTTAAAAATGTTTTACGACAGCTTTAAAAGGTTTTAATATGATAATTAATATGATAATGACATAAATCTTAATTTCTGTCACTGGCTGTTTAGGTCTTTCATAGTCATGATTTAGAATTATAAAAATTCGCCTTTATAGCGGTCCGAAGTATTAGCCATTCTATTATGGAGGCAGTCAATGAGCAGCCAATGTTACCCCCTATGAAGGGACGGACGAGTTAATACCCAAGCCCAAACCGGGAATAGAACCCGGACCCTATTCGTGATAGAATGGTTTCTTAGCCACTACGTTAATTGAGCATAGACAATATTATCAGATAACTCGTGTTTCACCTTTGGATTAAAATATGTAAAAATTAACATTTAGATTATACAGTATTTTTGCTAAAATAAATAAATAAACTAATAAAAAAGTAACATGTTTTACAGCATTACAATAATGATATTGCAATCGGAATCATCTAATAACTGTTTCAATAAAATAATATGTCACCTAGAGTTACCGTTTTCAACGCAAAAATTAACCCCTTCCGCACCATGACCTACATGTATACGTCTTGGCTTCTCATGACCTAACGCCATGACTCACCTGTGTATATCATTATTCTATTTTAGTACATCCACTGTAGTTATTCTTGTTTATGCAACATGCGTAAAAAATGTGGTTTAAATGAGACCTGTATCATATGTTAATTTATTTGTTCTATTTAGCCCGCTAAATGGCGATAGTTGTCAATCGAAACTGAAAATAATTTACTGGTTTTGAGTGTCAAGCTGAAGTGCAAGGAATGAATATTTTTAAGATTTCTACACAGGCATAGCTCTTTCGGAAGCAAAATATAATTCGACCTATTATAATGCTATGACAAAAAGTATGTACTCAACGAATGAGAGATGTAAATCAAAATTCAAATGTAACAAATCCGTTTGTAATTGTAACCATTAGTAATACAACGAACAAATATTAAAAATTCTGCACAGATAATTTCTTTGCACTGACAATTTAGCTTCCGTTTTTTACAGTATTTATAAAATTAGTAAAAAATACTAGTTTTTAAATAGAAATCAGCGCAATGCATTCAGTAAATTTAAGGTAAATTTAAAGTTACTAATTTCTATTTATTGCACAATTTAATTACAGATATTTTCTAAATATCTTGAATAAGAAAATTAAATCCAGATTAAAAAAAAAACTAATTTGAGTTTTAGATTTCTACACAGGCATAGATCTTTCGGAAGCAAATAATTCGACCTATTATAATGCTATGACAAAAAATATGTACTCAACGAATAATGAGAGATATAAATCAAAATTCAAATGTAACAAATCCGTTTGTAATTGTAACCATTAGTAATACAACAAACAAATATTAAAATTTCTGCACAGATAATTTCTTTGCACTGACAATTTAGCTTCCGTTTTTTACAGTATTTATAAACTTATTAAAAAATCCTAGTTTTTAAATAGAAATCAGCACAATGCATTCAGTAAATTTAAGGTAAATTTAAAGTTACTAATTTCTATTTATTGCACAATTTAATTACAGATATTTTCTAAATATCTTGAATAAGAAAATTAAATCCAGATTTTAAAAAAATAATTTGAGTTTTTTTCAAGAATATATTATTTGAAATTCGACTAGCATCAGGTTACCATCACAAAAACCTAGATCTACAAAATTAATGAATATTTCGAATAGTTCTCCAAATAAATTTTAAATTGAGATGTCTGGAATGCTTAATAATCTACTCTCCAAAAGAGAATATAATACGGTCATTCCAGCGAGAAGTGTTATCGACACGTGAATTTGCATGTCTAAAACTCAACATTTAGTTTACATATGAATCATTTCACAGTCCGCCGAAACAATTGTCTCCTGTTTGAAATGATTTGAATTTAAAAGACTGTAAGATTTGCACAGCTCGACAATTAATAAATGCATGGAATTTTGAGACTTTATTTTAGTGAAGACAATTGCGACTGCTTATAAATTCCTCTTAGTTCGTTCCATTCGCACAGAATGCATAACGTGCTGCTTTAAATTCATTTAAGATGCTATAAAGAACATACTTTTCACTGAAGCGAAGTTTGCAATGAATGTTTGATGTGTAGAATAATAAATTGCTGCATTTCTGGTGAAAAATATGCAGCGAATAGTATCTAATTGTGAAACACGTGCTAACTGAGAGTTTGTAAAATGTCATGCAGTAGCATATGGCTTTTTGAACACGTGTGTACATGATGTTCCTTAGATTTAATATTATTTAATCAGCAACTGATTTGCATTTACTATGTAAACATGTTATAACTATGCTTTTTAATTGTAAGATTTTGCGATCCTAGGTAATTCTAATTCTTCCAATCAATTTCTACTGTTGGAAGCACAAATCCATTAGTTTCAGCATTCTTGCTTTAATTGCCACAAAATGTGCATGTTTCATTTATACGTATTTTAGCATTCATCGCAATTGCAATGGATGTATCTAGCATAAAATATTTTGCAGTAGTGCACAACAAATCCCCTCCTCCTCCCCCCCCCCCCCAAACCCACCCCCTCCCAAAAAAAAAAACTTATTTTTTTCAGGTAGACTTCTTTCTTGAAACTATTGCAGGATTTATTAAGGTTTCATTACTTATCTTTGCTTACCTCTTTTTTTTCAATGGAATCTGCTCATACTCGCGAAGTTTTGCAAGCTCCATGTTTTTGCTAAATAAATACAAACGGTCAGAAAAAGAAAACTACTAGACCAAAACTTGGTAATCGTGTGAAGGTGATCATGGGAATTTATTACATGCGGAAAAATAAAGTTAAAAAATTTACCACCAGAGGGAAAATGGCGCTGTATGCGATAAATTCCCATGACCTTCTTTACACAATTACCAAGTGTGATAACACTTGGTCCAGTAGTTTTCCTTTGCTGACCGTTTCAAAGTGGATCTTTAATTATAACCACCCTGTATTTAACTATGAGAAAGATAAGCTTTCACGATAAGGAAAAATGTTATAAAGTAAACTGCCTAAATACTCTCCTCTCCAGGCAAAAAGACAAACAAATACACAAGTAGTTATAAACGAGCTAAATATAACTTAACAATTTAATTCCTTATAGAAATTAACAATTTCAATACGTGTAGATGTTACACGCTATATTAACTCTTTAAGTTAACATTAGATTTTTATCGGCTATTAAATTGTAACTTAACGAAGCAAAATTATATTTTCTGATCATTTATGGGCACTCTTGGAGACGGAAGGTGCCTGGCTCAAAACCGGGTCATGTCCGCCGACCTAACCGTTCGGAGTTTTCTGTGGTTTCCTCCTAAAGTTAGATGCAGGTTAGGATCCCTTAGAAAGACCTCTGTGGAGGACACAGCATCCCTCAGCTAGTGTAGCTAAGTGTAGCTAACTGGCGAACACAATACAACAACATCACACTCCAGACTAGTTTTTGTAGTCTTAAAAAATCTCATTTTAACGTCAATCTAGGACATACATACATACATGCATATATATATATATATGTCAGTGTATATATATGTGTGTGTGTGTGTACGCAACACCCAATTTTCATTTTGCTCTTTTCCAAAAATTTTCCCACGCCACCACCGCCTCGAACTTATGTGCGGTGCAGACCTTTAGTCTCCTCATGCTGCTTCCTGGGTAATGCTAAATCCTTTATAATTGCAGAGAACGGATCCATGAAAAACGAGTAGAGCGAATAATAAAAGAAGGAATGAATAAAGACTTTTGATCCAGACAAACAGATTAAATTAAGGAAAAGCGTTGTAGGAATTCTTTTTTAAAGGTTCCAGCTCCCCCTAGAGGTTTCGCTGATGCAGCTTTTCGATTATAGACTAGACGTGATCGACATTCGAGACAATTCATTTAGATTTAACATCGTTGCTTCTCCTAACTTTGTATTACGCAGGAGTAACACTGTTATGGATATATCGTATCTGAATGATTGCCCTGAAGCATCTGGACATACATTTAAGCGATAGATGTTGGCAGGCCAAAGAGAAACTTCAAAATATTCTGTCTAGTTGATATGCGTACTGTCTTTCTATTGGTGCTAGAACCAGGAAGGAAATAGGGGGCACTTGCCCCCCCCTGATTTTGTAGTGAAGGGTCAAAGTATACTTTTTGCCCCCAGTTATCGAAACCCAGAATTTATCAAAGAATTCGTTGGCATACCATCAACCAATTTTTGTGTAATATATCTTGTAAAATGTGTTCTTTGAAGAACGGGGAAGTTCATAAATAGGACAAAACCACAAAACAGTCAAGCCTATAGAGAGGGTAGGTACACTTCAAGTGTCCCCAGAATCTATAAGCATCCCAGCCCGTAGCATCAATAGCACAGAATACGATATTGTAGATGCGATAATAGTGTGTTGAAAGATTGATTCGGGCAATGATTTAAACCTCATTTATTAAATATAGGGATCATAATGATAATAGTGTGTATTGAAGGAAGTGTTTCCAGAATTCATGGGCACTTTCTTCCATAATCAACATCAGTACTGGGAAATCCGGATCTTAATGATAATCGTTGAAGTTCAGAAGGTGCACATTCCGGTAACACTTAAGTCTCCATTTGCTCCAAGATACGGATTGTGACGATTAGTATGTTTGAAGATCAGGAAGATCAAACCTGATCTATCATGTTCTGGGGATTGCAACAATATTCCAATCGTGTGTCAAAGGGTACGTTATGATTGTAGAGTCCGGCCAACGCTCAGAGGTCAGACCGAAGGACAGTGCTCTTTACAAACTTATAGAACAATATATCAGCTTGCCCCCTCCAGAAAAGAATCTGATTGCCCCCCTCAGAAAAAAATCCCTTCCGGTGCCTGTGTCTTTCTGCATGCTTCTAAATTTGAATTCCGATCTTTTTCATGCTTTCATTGCTTCTCTTCTTATGCTTGTGTTGAGTGCGCTTTCCATACTCCAGTCAATAAATATATAGTGCTGCTACTAAAAAAAATTAATTTAATTTAAAAAAAATCTAAAAATCTGAATATAACCACCACACTGAAAACAAAGGTTCTTGGAAATTCTGAATTTTTCTACGATATACGCAAGCTACATTCCGAGTAAAAACTTTTAAGGCCAGCGAAAATTTTAATAAATGATTCTGTTAAAACTTTTAATCAGAATATTAGTTTAGTAGTCATTATTGCATCAACTAGAAAAAGACAAAAAATAAAATTTTCTTAGTTCCTTGATTAAAAACCTGAAAATCCAATAAGCAAAATGTCGATAAGAAATCTCATAAAAAAAATTGTAGCTGGTAAAGCCACCATTGCATTTAGTTACTTCAGGTACTATTTCTTTTATCGCCATGCAATTAAATTTTGTCAAAGTTTGGATAATTCCTTATTTATAAATGACTCAGCTCCAATTTCAGCTTTCAACTTTTCAAATGAAGTAAAAATCTCCTATTTGTCATATACTTGTTGATCCATTCGTAAAATCTCATTTACACCAAAATCAGGAAATCTGGCTGCCCAATCAAAAACCGCCAGCATCAGTAATTAACGATTAGATACGATTTGTTTTTGGATACATCTTCTTGTCAAATATGTTGCACATGACAAAATTCGATTTACATTTATTAGTGAACGTCTGAGTTTATTTCACAGTGAAGAAATTAAACAAAGTCCATGTCATTAAAAGAAAACATTCTTTAATCAATGGAGGAGTCATCGATTTGGAGATTTATATTTTTTTTTAAATGTTATTTTCTAAACTTATATCGCACATCACGCGAATGCATGTTCTTTCGATTAGGATTTCTTTTTCTTTAATCAGATAAAAGTTACCGATAGTTTTTCTCCATCCCAAGTCATCACTTCTTGTGTAAACTACAATCGCCAGATTTACTTGTTTTCAATATTTGAAGCGTCAGCAATCTTGTTGTTCATCGTCATATGGATTAAGTATATTTATAGCTTCACTGACAAACCTCTAATACCAATTCTCTACAAATTCTTGTACTCGAATATTCACCGGTACGTAATATCCACACATGTATTTTGTCTTTGGTATACAGAGATGCATGCTTTTCTGCAGCGTTTCTTTCTTTCGTAATTGCCTTTTAATCTCAAAATAAGATTGATTATGATTTTAGAATTTCTTATCGTTTTAGCAACATACCGGTTACTCATTCCTGGTACAAAAAAAGAGGTTCGAATGTTTTCTCATCCATCTTCCTTTTTTCGTTTTTTTTACTCGTCATTATTACAGCAAATACAGGGTGACTGCTAATTCATGGTGCAAAATTTGAGGGCTAGGACAGGACACTGTAACAATCACATTTTGCACAACAATGTACGGTCAAAAGTGAAGCGTCGAAGCACAAATACGGGAAAGAACAAATACAGGAGACGAATTAGAAACGGAGTTAGTAGTAGTTGCTTCCGTTGCCGGGAGATGGCCAGTCGGTGTTGATTTGGAGAAGAGAGGCGCCATTCTCATTCCAGTTTTCGTCCGTGATGGGAGATTTTACGTTCGCCGAAAAAGCAGACATGCATTGCATATACGGCCGTGCAAATGGAAACAGCGAAGCTGCGCAATGAAAGTATGGTGAGCATTATCCTGGCAGATGAATGCCGGATCACAGAATGTTTCAGAGATTACATCGTCAACTTTATGAAACAGGTTCATTTCACATTACCAGACAAGACGCTGGTTCACGAACAACTGTACGCACTGCAACAGTTGAATAAAGAATCTTTTGCAAATCGTGGCTGCTACATCCGAGTCAAATACAAGAGCTGTTCACAAACTGTAGGTGTGAGTCAATACACTGTTTGGAGAGTGTTACGCGATACACCCTTTCCATTATGATCGTGTACATGATTTGAAACCAGAAGACTATCTTCTGCGCAGGAATTTCTACCAGTGGTTTCTGCAGCAATGTGCACTGCAGCCGAGCTTTTCCGGACATGTGTTATTTACAGATAAGGAGACATTTATACGCAATTGTGTATTTAATGTGGACAATTGCTATATGTAGTCCAACTAGAATCCTCACGCAACGCGACCAGATGCGTTTCAAGAACGCTACAGTGTCAATGTGTGGGGTGATATTGTAAATGACTTTTTGATTGATCCATACCTGCTGCCACAGCAACTCAATAGCCACTGTTATCTCATTTTCCTTCAAGTTTATCAGATCTGCTAAAACACGTCCCAATCACCATAAGAAACCGCACGTGGTTTCAGCATGATGGGGCGCCAGCCCACTTCACCCTAGATGTTCGTCAGTACTTGAATGCGACATTTGAAATGTTATGGATTGGACATAGTGGATCTCTCTCTTGGTCACTCCTCGATTGCTTTTTATGGGAACATTTGAACAATGACGTTTATGCCACTCCAGTAGACTCCGATGAAGATCTTGTTCCTCGAGTATTCGTAGCTGCTTTACGTGTGCGTGAAATTCCTGGTTTCTTTGAAAGTGTTCGTCAATCGCTGCACCGACGCTGTCTAGCATGTATCAATACTGATGGACGCAATTTTGAATACTTATTGTAAATTAATTTCCACTTGTAAACGAAATTATGAAAATAAAACACTTTCCCTATCATTTTTTAATTACTGAATTTGTGCTTCGAGGCTTCACTTTTGACCATAATTTGTTCTTTCCTGTGTTTGTGCTTCGACGCTTCACTTTTGATCATGTATTCCTATACAACATGTGATTGTTGCAATGTCCTGTACGTGTACCAGCCCTCAAAGTTTATACCATGAATCAGCAGTCCCCCTGTATATAGTAGATAAATAACGACAAAAACAAAAAAATACTTACCAATATTTTGTAGGTGTCAGATCATTATTTTCAATAAGAATACGGGTATATGTAATCACTCTTAAGTATTTATGGTAGCCTTAACGTTTTTACCTCCAGAAATTACTCACTTTTCGGTAAAGGTAATTTTATTCTTCAAATTGTACGATTCAAATGTTATAGGTACCAAAGTAATATTTCAGTTCCCTATTTAAAAGTCATTTAAAAACTGTTCAACTGATTAAAGTTCTGTCCAGGGTAAAATAAATTAATCTTATGCTAAAATTCATAAACGTTGATTGAATCGCAGCCTAAAAAACGAAAAAAATAATATGGTGACATATTTTCTCATAAACAGTAAAAATGGAATGATTATAAAGAGTAGTTTTACAGTTTGCAACTCTTTTAAGTTTATATATTTCCGAAAAAAGGATTTGAAATTATTATACTAATTTCTGTTAATTTTATTTATTTATGTATGTGCACAATGTATGCATAAAAACGAAAGCAACATGTGTCTTTTTTTTTACTAGAAGAGAAACGTTTATCAAGCATATCATGTCGTGATTTTTCTTAATTATTTGAACAATTCAGAAGATTTACTGAGTACACAGTGAATAAAGGAATGCTGCCAAAATACGTAATAATATATATCCTACATATCACATACGGTATTTTGATTTCTTCTCTATATAATTCTTCAACGCAGTAAGTTGTAATATAGTAATCTGGAAGTTTCTCATCCGAATAGCTATGAACTATTAAGTCAGCCTCCTTATTTACACACACAGACTATACAACCACGTACTTTTCCTCGTGCATTCGTGTTATCGTGCATTTCTTCGTATACGCCTCATTTTAATTATCAGTAAACTAATTTACTCCGTTTCTGAGTTACATATACCGCTTCTAATGTTATGTTCCTATTTCAGCTCTCATTGCGTTCCCACTCGCAAACATTCCGCTAGAGCGTGCGGTAATTCTCAAATCCATGCGAGGACATTTACCGTATCCCCTTTAGTCGCAAATTGTAGTTTATATGGAGCCTCAATTTCGGATCTATTGTGTATGCATACGCGACAGTTCGTCAGTCACGGAAGTAAACTGAAAGCATATATCTTTCAACTAAATCTCTAACTCGTCGTATTCCCGCATTTCAAATGGAGATGCTTTAGCGTGACATTTAAAACAAGAAATTGAAAAAAATAAAACAATACTACAGTCAAACCTTGTTAGTATATTACTCTCGGATACATTTAAAAATGACTTACTAAGCGGAGTTTAAATTTAATGCAAAACCAAATTCTAAATGTTTATACTATAATAAGTGTGCCTTTAATTAACTTACATAATAGTCTGTATTTATTTGTAGAGTGAGACCTGTGTGTAAATTAATAAAATGGATGACAAATTAAGGAAATTATAAGTAAAGACTTAATATTTAACTGTACAATCTGTCATATTTAATCTGCCATCGCATGGAAGTTAAGTTAAAACGAAAAATAATCCTAGATCAATTCCTAAAGTTTCTTTGACAAGGCAACAATTTTTGTAAGAAAAAATGCTGAGAATCGAGCTCAACCAAAAATTTAGTGCTTTCGTAGATAGCCTTGACAAAGAAAGGGGACCGAATTTGTATGATACACTCTTAAAGTGACGATTTAAGCAGAGTTGGTGAAAAAATAGTTGTTTATTATTAATTTAGTCAAAACTTAAACGATTTACGGTGTTCCATTGAACTTAATTTTTTTTAAATGTATAACTATTCAGATTACCTAATACTTCTGTAAATAGCTCAAACTTTTCATCTTTTAAATTTTTATTACTGCCTACGAGCAAATATAGACCAGAGAAACTAGCAGCAAACAAAATAGTTTTTGAGCTGGCACCAAAAACTATTCATCTCACTGCAAAACCTTCAAATTTCGTAATAACGGTAATTTCCGTTTGCAGGTTTTTGCTTAGCTTTTAAAAAACTGGATCTATAATTCAATGAGAAAAGAAAGATGAGATTTCACTATTCTTGTAAGTATTGCATTTCCATATGAAATATTAAAATACATCTGGTACATAAACATACACTCAAGAAATAAAATTTTAAGTATTCGCAGCTAAATAATTGATTTTTAGATATTTGCTGCTAGAAATGGTGATCATCGCGGCCATTTTGGCTAATCTTACGGTATTTGCCGTAGATTAGCCAAATATAGTTCGAGACCTGCTAAGAGAACACTCCTAACTAAAAGAATATTTTCTGAAAGACAGTATTAGTAAATCTGTGAACACTAGAGATTCGCGATAGGAACTCAAAGCATCCATGTGAAAAGATCATGACTTGATATATTTTGAGCTCATAATCACAATTTTTTAAGCGTATTTCTATTTATCATGAGCAGTGCACAACTGAGAAGTGATTTTGAATTTAATGAAAAATCTTCGAATTGTGGCAGTCATGTCATTTTATTTTACAGTTATTGTATTTCCACAGATGTTCCGTTTTGAAATAACAGTTCCAATGAAGGAGATGTTTATAGTCTTAATCCTTTGTATCTGTAGTACGATTTTCTCTTTTCAGCGTGTGGTAAAAGTATGTGTGAAAAGGGAATCACATTACATATAATATACCATTAGCAGTTGTCGAACTCAAACTGAGTTATCTAGATACATCAGAGTGACCAAGCCGACAATCAAATTAAAAAAAAACTAACAAGCTCTCTCATGCCGTCACTGCACGATACTGTACTGCACGATAACTACTGCTACCATGCAAGGAATGCCGTCAAAGAACAATTGGTGAAGATTTCAGACACAATTCCTAAGCCACCCGACCTCCTCTTACAGTCCTGAGCGTCTCCGTACGATTTTCACGTGTTTGGACATCTTAAAAAAAATTTAAATAATCGCTGAAGATTTCAGTCGGACGGTTAAATTCAGAATGCGATTCGAAATAGGTGTTTGCAGGAACCGAAGACTTATCGAAGAATAACCCATCTAGTTTAGCAGCAGGATAAATGCTTGGAACTCCAGGATCGACATCCTTGCACAGAGCGGCTGGTGCCACAGGTTCACATGGATCGTTAAATTTGAATGCACCTTATATTTTCGGTTATTTCACTTCACCCATGCCATTTTCTTATGTTCAAAGCAAAATCACCACCAGATACTTCATTTAATCAGCTTATTTCATGATTACATGTTCTAGTAAAGTAAGATATTGTTTAACATAGATAGCTTTCCTGTCACTTTCTGATCGCATCAAGCTAATGAATAAAATAAGAGCATTAGTGAGTTTTCAGACGTTGGTTTTATTATTAAAGGATTAGATTTCATAAATGTCTGTCACACAAGTCACACAAAATATTACTTGACTTCTTCGGTTTTGTTTGTACTATACTCTTTTAAAAAAGATTCGATGATTGCTTATGAAATAGTCACGAGTCTTAAAGCTAGAGTTCATTATTTTTTTCCGAATTTCTTTAATAATATATTAATCAATATTGATCTTCTTTATATAACCAAAAGAAGAGGAAACAAACATTTCTCGGTTGGTATTCGTGGCTATTCTTAATGGAGTAGATAATGGTTTAAATGTAGCTTGTTCTATTCATGAATCTAAACAGATTTTTTCGTTATATGTAATTTATGTGAAAAAAAAGAGAAGTCTATAATTTATTGGATTTGGGTTTCTAGGGGACTTAAGTAAAAATTGTTACAATTGAACAATATAGGAACAGACATTGGCACTGTGTGTTTAATAACAGGAATTACATAATATGCCCATTAAATGAACATGCTAGAATATACATCAACAAATGAGTATTTTTTCAAATTAAGGACACGTAACCAAGGAAATGAAATGGGAACTAGCTTCCTTTTAGTGTTGCCAATACAGACCGAAAAACTTTCGAAACTTTTTATTTATGTATGTAAAATGCTTATTAACTTGTTGTATTCACTTACCGCTCAGTTTACTCGTTCTAAAATAACTTGTACTTAAAGATTTAAGCATACTTAAAAAAGCATACTGGTGTGTTATAAACAAACGAGTAGAGAAAATCATGCACATAATTAATTTTATTAAAATAAGAGTACGTTTTAAAATGTCCAGCTACTTCCATAAATAATTTTCTAACACAATTAAATAACCCAGAAATACATAATTAAAGAAACATTAATTATTTGGAATAATTACTGGAGTCTTAATTACTTGCGAAGTATTTTGTGGTTTCAAAATAAGAATAATTACTTTCAAACCGCAGCGCTACATTTCATCTTTGAATACTTCCAGGAATTAATTCAGAAACCTTTCAAACGCTGTTAGCGTGATAAAGTGCATAAGAGATATTGGGTACCCTATTTAAACCATTACCAAATACTTATAAGTAAAAATTCTTCTAGCATTGAAAATGTGTACCAGCATAGTTGCTTTTGAAATGTTTCGGCAAAGTTAGTTTGTGCGTGTGCTGTTTGAATTTCTGATTCATGTCTTTAATCGTGAATTAGTGTTCTAAAATTCTTAGAAAATTTTCGGATGTTTCTAAACGTTTAAATTTCAAAGGATTAGTTAAATAACTTGATAATTTTGCACTGTCGGATATTTTCAAAGCCGGAATTAGCATGAAAGAGCTAGAGAGAGAATGGAATTTTATTTTCGTGTATGACTGAAAAACACATTTATTTCAAAATCAGAATTTAACTTTTGGCTTTGAGATTAACTGAATGAAATCGATATAGTTACATGCTAAGAGCGCTTGAAACATATTTTGCTCAAGAAACAGGTGGTATAATATAAAAGTTTGTTTATTTGATTGTTTGGCATAAAATTCCACGCCGTTACGCAGATATGCTTGAAATTTTGCTCAGATGTGTAAAATGATATTGAGAAACGGTTAGCCTACTATAAAATTCTAAAAATTCACATGTTCCAGAGTTTTAGCGATTTTTTAAAATTTTCAGCTGTAGGAAGCTTTTTTATTACAGTGAAAAATTAAAACTATATGAGATTCTTTTTGCGAGTTCACTATTGTATTAAATGTCAAGTAAAATGTAAATCTCTTACATAAAAAATACCTCGATTGCAAAATAATTTCATAATTTTGAGGATTTCAGTTATCCTGGAATAGCTCTCTCAGATTTCCAGGATCAATTCTTTCACAAGAGCAACCTAATCATTGTTTGAAAAATCCCGGTCACCCAGGTGACCAAAAAATGTCCCTTGGCGACTAGCTTTATTTTTCATTCATGTAATTCAATATATATGTGGTTCCTAAATATTTTTTGCTGGCTCCTAAGATTTTAATCCTTCTTCCGACCCCAGAACGTAACTATAATATAAGTATATATAAAATAACATGTTCTTTTAGATATCTTAGGTAAATAGCGTTTTATTCCTCATAACGATTTTAAAATACATTATTTTAATAACTTAATTATAAATTCTGTGCCGTTAGCAAGGAGACTAACTCAAACATTGAGTAAACAAAATTGATTATCGAATTGGTGGGGAAAATCATTCTAGAATTTGTATGAAGTATTTTCGCTATAAAAACGAGTAAATACAGAAATGACTCACCCAGTCACATATGCCCTGTCAAATCAGAGCACTGTAAAATTGCATAGTTTTAAGTACTTTCCAATAGAGAACCATTGGAATGTTTACAGTTACATTAACGGACAATAAAAGTCTAGGATCGCACTTTTTATGCAGATTTTGACTTGATAATCTACAATAGGCAGTGCTCCCCGCTCCTCCGGTATTTCTCCAGAGCTTCATATCTATTTTGGAACTGTAGTGTTACTCTAATGTACATGACTGTTGTAATTTGTTGACTGTTATTACCTTGAATAAAATTTTTTTGGATATCACTATAATTGCCTCGACACATATGCCAACGGTTATATATTTTAAGTAACACGGCGCTTTTAGCTTGTAAAAGTAATCGCATTTCAGTGATAATATATGATTTTACGTAAAGATAGCTATGTCCATCAGTTTCACCCACTTAAGTTTTGATTACAATAGCCTGTTTCAAACACATTGATGAGTACAATTCACAATACAGTGTTAGTTATTCGTTGAGTAAAATAGCACACTCATATTTTGATATTTAGTCTTATTGCTGTGCAAAATTCTCAGGAACCTTACAATAGCAGACTGCAGAGAGTTAAATTTTCTTAAAGACATTTTGAGCAAATTGCAAAGACTAGCAATGAGTTTGATCTTGGGATAAAAGTGTAATAGCTTATAATCACTGCATTACGAAGGTTCTTAAGAAGCATTACTCGTAGGTGATGTGATTCATATCTTCATAACAAATGAGCTAAGTGATCCGAGTTAACGAATTTTATCTAACTACAACATATTTGGGAGAGGGGTCGTAGGCTGATGCTATGTAGCCTCTAACCCATAGGTTCCCAAACTTTTTTGAACTGACGCCCCCTTTTCTAGTGAACATTTCAATACCGCCCCCCTCCCACTCCAGAGAAATAAGAGCGTACATAATGCATGGTGAAAACAAGAATTAAATTAAAAAAAATTACTAATAGAGAGAATATTGTTGGAATTGAAACTCTACTGAATTTCTTCTTCATTTAAAAAAGAGGAATAAAAGTTTTAGAGAGGTATCTCTTTCTCTCAACAGCGAAGTCTCATATCGAAATATGGGAATATTCGCACACGTGATAGAAATTAATTATCAGAGTGATTTTTAAGTCTTTTTAGAATATATTTGGTTAATCTTCCCACGTCCCTCCGTGCCATATCAACGCCTCCTAATTTTCTCTAGGTCTTTTACCGCCCCCCTGAAAGCCTCAAACGCCCACAGGGGGCATTATCGCCCACGTTGGGAACCTATGCTCTAACCTTCCTCGGTGAGTGAAAAAAAAACTATAAAAAAATTTATTGGACTCGTATTGAGATTAGCCAGTTCAAACAGTCAAGCAAACTCTGTTTCTTTATTACGTATAATAAAATCTTGAATTTAAATTAAAATGAGGTATCACATTATTCGGAGTAACTAGAAATTTTAACGCTATAAATAATCTATATAAATATTCCATTATAAGATTTAATACTGAAACAAATATGTAAAACAAATACTCTAAATTGCACAGCCACGGATAAAACAAACAGTCCGTATAAGACAAACACCATAAACGTTTATTCTTTGCACATATCGTCCCGATTTTCTTTCGAATCTCTACTTTGTAAAACCAATTATTCATGACCGAAACCGGCGATAAAATATCCATTAGATTACCAGTAATTAATATGTCACGCAAACTGTGAACTGAAAAGAAAAAAAAATGGAATGTTTAATCTCAGTCGCGACGACATGTTCAAAGGTGTTTGTCATCTACACCTTTTAAAGCTGAGGATTATTTTTAGTCCTGAAATGTTATTCTAGAGTCTCGGCTGTCACGCGAAGAGGCTCTCTGAATTGGCAGAACGTAATGCTCTTGTATATTGAGAGTCGAAGAATTAGAATAAAAAGTCGTTTGGAATAGAATTTTGGCAGTTATAATCGTTTTAATTTGGAAGAAAAAAAATGTATTTAAAGTATTATTTGAACTAGGTTATACTGGATTATTCAAAACTGAAATGTATTTTTTTCTTATATAGAAAGAAATAATTGTGTTTTTTTTTCTTATCTCCGTAAATTTTCTCTGGGGGTGAACCCTGTTTCCATTGGTAACAGTTATTTTATATGCTTGGATTAGGACATGCATTAATTGTCAATCCAAAAAAAAATTTAAAATAACATAAAAAAATGCAGTAAAATTAAAGCAATTTTTTTGTAAACTGCTTTCCACAATGGAGAAATTTTCAAATGGATTTCGGAAATTATGAAGGTGGTGAAAATAACTTTCATTTATTTATTTTTACCATTTGCATGGGAAATCAGAGCAGGAATGAAATGTTTTATACTCAAAAGAAAAATATTATTTAGAAATTTTCTGCGACTAAAATGTGCAACTTATTAATTTGGCGAAAAATTAAACGGCTGATGTGCGATTTTGAGGAGATGATTCTAATCCTTGGCGTAATTTATCGTCTGCTAAATATACCTGAGAATAAGTTTTTAAATTTTCATTCAGTTGGAGTTGTGCATTTTTCTGTGCCGATTTTCTCCATCTATTAGTGACTACGTCATTTTATCTCTCACCCCCTTTATTGAAAATTGTATGAAAAATATGTTCCAAAAATACGACATAAAAGTATGCTACATAATTTTACATATACTTAAATACTATTAGATCACAACGGCTTTAATATATTGTTACAATATTTTTTTAAGCTGTAGAATATGCTTCACATGTATTTTTTACATATATTTAAATACTGTTAGTTCACAACAGCTTTAATCTATTGTTACAATATTTCGTAAGCTGTAGAATATGCATCATCAGTATTTTTCTATAAATAGGTTACAATAATAAAAATTTCAACATAGGGTAACCAGGCGAAATACTCGAAAGATGCCAGATAAAATGACATAGTCAATTAATATCGTTTTAATATGGCAATAATGAAACTAAAAAATTAGGTGGTTCAGGTGGGGTGTCTCCCCCTGACAAGGCTCGAACAACCGAGGTTTTTCTAATGTATTACATCCAGAAAAAGGATGTTAGAAATACCAATTTTAATTTTGTTTAATCACACTCATAAATAATGATATACTTTCCAACTTAATGAAATAAGGAACGATAATAGGGAAGACCCATGGATTGTAATACGCTTTTAATATATAGCACTTTTGTGCGTATTTAAAATCTGAAAGTGTTTCAGATTTTCTTACTTTTCTTTTTCCTTTCCGTTTTTTGATAAAGGCCAATATATCCAGAAGCTCTTCAGAATTATGTAGGACGAAAATAATTTGTTCCTTTTTGTAGGCTTTTATCATTTAACCATCTTATTTTTGTAACGAGGGGCGGCCCAACACAGTAAGCATCGCATCTGGGCGCCGGCTTCGAAGGGGCGTCATTTCGAACACAAAACCTGAGGAAAGCATAAAAGGGGACATCTTTTTTATATTAGCAGGGGGCGACACTTACCGTAGGGCCGATGCTGTTTGTAACCATCTTAATTTTAAATTCCATTCAAAATTTGAGAGATTTCAGTGCCAAGGAAGCCGATGAGGAACAGGATTCTCTCCGAACAAGATTTATTAAGATGGCGAACCAACTGGTCGCCGGAGGCGGCTAGTATTAAATAAATGAAAAACATACTCGACGAAAGCACAGGTAAAATTTTTCCGTCGTATAATTCTTGGAAAATTTGATATCTAATTTGTAATGGAAAAAATTACTTTTATTTTAAATTAATTAAAAAACTAGAAAGAGAACATCAAAATTATATATTTAAAATATTCATTTTAACATTTGCTTCTTATTAAAATTGCAAACATTGAATTTTTCTCCTTAAGCAGTGCATATACGTTAAATATACTCTCCTTTTTGCAATTATAACTAAAATGTTTTGTGAAGAAAATAAATAATCAAGCTTATGCAATTTATTTATTTGCATATGTAATCTGATCTTTAAAATCATTTTTTTATAAAACCCCTTCTTTTGTCAAACGTTGTTTACGTTCAAAATACATAAAATCAGCATTCTTTCTATAAATGTATATATATATCTGCATTCAGTATACGATCCTGCTAAACTAATGGTACAAAATGTAAGGGGGGAGATAGAGTTCATTCTAAGAAGTCAGAATCATATAGCAATGTAAGGTCAAAAACACAGTTTTCAGGTACCCGTTAATAATCACTTTGGCAAAAGTACTGAAATGTTTGTCTAATTTCTTAATTAAGTTTTGTCAACGATGGCTTGTCTACGAAAATCTTCTTCCTCAAATGGAATAGAATATTTAAACTTCAATTTTAGTCACGTGTTTTCTGTAAACATACATTAGCTTTTAACGAACAATGGCTGGAAAATTCACTTTTAATTCAGCACTTGATCCAAAGCGATTATGAACAGCTACATGAAAACGACGTTTCCGGTAACTAACTATTGCTATATGATTCTTATTCCTTATTATGTACCCCATCTCCCTCTTATATTTTCTACCGTTATTTCAGGAACACCCTGTATGGATATGCCTATTTTCTTGAGCATGCACGATCGTTAATTAAGAATCAGCGAAAGATAATTTTATATTAAAATGTACATTTAGTTAGTAGTATGTTTATAACTCTAAACATCTAGACAACTTCGATGATCATGTGTTATAAATGAGTGTGAGAAAAATGAATGCATTTTTTATGACTATATTGTTTTTATCATACTCTTAGTTTATCCCTTGAGTCAATGACCAAATACACCCCGTATTTTTATTTTAAATAACTGGTACCACGGTACCCATATCGAATAACTACGCTCTCCGTTTGTTTCATCACCTGTTACCGATTTTATAATCAAGTAATAACTTACTGCACGACTCGAATAATAAATAATAACAATAATAAATAGTTTAAAGGAAAATAAATAATTCATAATAATAATTATTATTGTGATGATGTTTGCTTATACTTGTTATAATAATCATTTACAATCTGTATGCACAAAAGATACAATAATGGGTATCTCAGTACCTGGATTTTGAGTAATGATATCGGAAAAAAATAACGCATGAAACTCAACAATAATTATCCCAAAAAGGGTTAAAGTTATTAGTATGTATAGTTAAGATTTATCTAAATAACGAGGATTAATTGCGATTTTACATGGGCTTAATTAGAAATGATTGCATTTCCATATCCCCACCCCTAAAAGGTACCCGTGTACAAGGTCATTGACGCAAGGTTCAATGTGACATTATTAGGCAGGAGACTTCGTTAAATTTATATTTAAATTGGTATTTCCTTATTCAGTGATTTGCATATGGCATATTACGGACCAAGAGACTGTTCTGTTATTTTTAAGTTTTACAAGGTACAGTGATAAAATAATTGTCACTAAATATATATAAATCCACGATGAAATAAATATGAGCATGCTACACACAAACCACAGATCTATGTTTCTAATTATACATACGACTTTTTGTGTTAATGCCATGTCAGCAGCTCCTTAAATTCTGATTATGTATTTTTCATATTCGGCAGCACTTTTTTTGAGCCACTTTAAGCAGAATCGAACATAGGAGCAGCAAAGAAGCTCTTAAGTCGAAATGTTTCTTTCTGGTTGAAAGCTCTTCAGCATTCCAGCTGCCGTTGCATTAAGGGCTGCCAATCAAATGAGATTCTGCAGTAATATCTGACAGTTAAATATGCGTTTTGCTCCGTGGAATATATCTGGGCAGAATTTCTTTCTATAAATACCATGCGACCTAGTACTCATTTCCATATATATTATCTGAAGGAGCTACACTATTGAAATTTATTGATAGGTATATTCCTAGTCAAATACTTACTTATAAATATAGACAACTGTATGAATAGGTTTAGAATATTTTATCATAAATAAGATGTTTTCGTTTCGGCGTTTATAGGTTTAAATGTAACAGATTATCATATTAGATGTATATGCTATATATGTTACATTTTAGAAGTTTTCGTGATGAGCTATGCTACGTAAAACATGTCCGACTTAATATATAAAGACCTCTCAGTACTTTCTTCAGTACCTCTCATTACTTTCATTTTTAAGAAATTGTAGAATTTTTTAATCAAGTACAGTTGGTGCTCCCTCTTTTGATGGTTCAAATGTGTGTAATGAAAAAAGTTATGCACATGATATGATTAATTTTTGCTTGCGATAAATTTCACGTAATATTCTGTACATTTTTATATTGAGTATTTTGGAAACTTATGAAGGCAATTTTTGGAAATTTTGACAAAGTTATTTTACTGATGGCATTCAAAAAAAAAAAAAAAAAAAAAAAAAAAAAACTTAACAACGAAGTGTACGCTATACATATTTTTGTTTTTATACAAAAACATTATCAACAATATTTAAAAAATAATTAAATTAAATACCTGTGTATTTCTTAGAAAGGTTTATATATTATGAAGGTAATAGAATCTTAATTGATGAGTAGAAATAATGAAACACATAATGGTGATACATGGAAATGCATGCATATATTTAATGGAATTTGTAATATTAATAAATGGAATGAACAAAATAGATATACATGTAGAATATTATGAATTTTAAAGACGTAATTGTTTTATTTAACGTTGAATAAGTAAAAAAACATAGTGAAACAAAAAACGTCGAAATACTGTGCAACAATGGCAACGTTTAAAACTTAATGTCTAAATTTTCATGTGTTACCATCTAGCATTTTTAGTATTATTCCTTTATGTAAAGTTAACTTTGGCTTACACACAAACTTATATCTGCTGTAAAATTACTGAACTTTACACTTAAATAAAGCTCAATAAACACAAAATTTCTCAACCACACTTCCAATTAATAACCCTATTAAGTTTTGGGTTGATACACAAACGTTACAATACTTTATTTCTAATAATTTTAATACGTATTAGTACTGGTACGTAAGTGTGATGTTCTGGTCTTTAAAAAAAATGCAGACTTATATAAACCAACATTAGTAACATTTTAAACATTTTTAAAAAATTTAGTATCTAAATGTCAAATTTTGATACGATGTTAATTTCGAATGATTGCAAAATTGATAGCGTTCATACCAGTAATTGTTAAATTAATTATTTCTAAAAACTTTTCCTAAATCATACTGTAAAGAAATGCACATAACAGAAAACTAGATTAAAGCTATAGCTGCCGGTTGGATTTATTATAAGCTTCGAATTTGTGAGTAAAGGAAGGTTTTGCAGTTAGCATGCACGCATTATTAACTCTGGGAACATCTTTTACATTGTGAAATTTCATTAACAAAAGGCAAATTAGCATTGTCAAAGTTCTTCTGCTCTTACGTGAAATGTAGTTTTAATTAAATTTCAATATATTCCATAGTTTATCTTAATTAATTACTATCAGAAGTTCCCACTCATTCATAGCCTCTAATAATTAGTTTAGGATTCTTTCACTGTCTAATCTATGATATGCATTAATTTCCATACTTTATCTCTTGACATAGCTGCTTTATTTTTACTTCTTTTTCCTCAACAAATAAAACCATTTGTAAGTGAGAAGCGTTACCTCTAGGAATTATTTAAATTTGCTTAAAAAGTAATTGAGTTATTTAATGTAGGCTTAAACTTTGAATTCCTTTTAATGGAAGAGTGAGGTTAAATAATCAAAAACAATAATTGAATTCTTCGAAAATTACGAAAATTCAAAAAGGCATAATACTGCTGTCGTTAGAAAGGTTTAGATTAAAAAAACAAAAATTATAATTAAGACTTATTTTAAACGTAATTGCATTTAGAATATTCCAAGGAATATTTTATGCAAATTTCTTGTTCATTTAACCATATTCTTAGTAAGGAATTTCTTAATCAGGTAGTAAAGGAATGTAATATTTCTACAAAACCCAACATTTTTGATAGCATATCCTTTAAGTTGAATATTTAATTCAAATTACTAAAAGCATAAAAGATAATTGGAAGCCGTCCACAAGTTTCAACATTTATTGTTCAAAAATTGTAGAGATTAATATCCTCTTGAGACCTGACATCCATTAAAATTGATGTTTCGGTTTCTCATTTTACTGTGCTTAATTTGATTGTTGCAAGCTAAAATTGAACCGATATTGTGGTAGATCATAGGTTCCCAGCCTTTTTTGAACTGGCGCCCCCTTTTCTAGTGAATATTTCAATACCGCCCCCCCTCCCACTCCAGAGAAATAAGAGCGTACATAATGCATGGTGAAAACAAGAAGTAAATAAAAGAAATTACTAATAGATAGAATATTGTTGGAATTGAAACTCTACTGAATTTCTTCTCCATTTATTAAAGAGGAATAAAAGTTTTACAGAAGTATATTAGAGAGGTATCTCTTTCTCTCAACAGTGAAGTCTCATATCGAAATATGTGAATTTTCGCACACGTGATAGAAATGAATTATCAGAGTGATTTTTAAAGTCTTTTTTAGACTATATTTGGTTAATGTTCCCACGCCCCTCCGTGTCATATCAACACCTCCTAATTATCTCTGGGTCTTTTACCCCCTCCCTGAAAGCCTAAAACGCCCACATGGGGGCGTTATCGCCCACGTTGGGAACCTATGTGGTAGATGAATTGAAAATCAACTTTCTGCTTTGTAAATAGGGCAAAGGTGGCTACTTTGTTGACAAAATGGCGAAATATGAGAACCAATTTCGATTTCGGGGATCTGCTGATAATTAGTCAAAGTTTTAATGTAATTATTAGTAAAGTTAAATAAGCTGTAATTTTATGACATTTTTTGGGCTATTTTGATAATAACTAATTGTTTTCGTTCCAATTCTTTTAGAAATTTAAAAAAATATTTTGCAGTGCCTGTGATCCTAACTGTGTAGGAAAATCTTATAAATAAAAATGAAATTCTGTTTGTTTGTTTGTTTGTTTGTTCGTTTGTTTGTTTGTTTGTTTGTGGATTTGAGTTGTATACAAATCCACAAAAATGGACCTATCGGCCTGAAATTTTGCACAGATATGTAAAATAATATAGAATAAATCATAGTCCACTTTAAAACTTTGAAAGTCCACTCGTTCCCGGAATTTAAGAGATTTTTTATGTTCTCCACGCAAAAATCTTTCCGTAATTGTAACCCCTGTAGTGAAAAAAAGTGTGAATTAAGGATCGTGGTTGCCATGTGTGGCGATTTTGCCGAATAAGATGTTTTAAATTCTCAAAGTAAAAATAAAAGAATAATAATGATTTTTTTTTGTTAGTTTATATTCGTAAGGTTATATTTTTTTCAATTATAATATCGTGTGCATGGGAAATCGGAGCAGGAATGAAATGTTTTATACGCAAAACAATAAGAATTGAAGATTTCCGAGGCTAATATGTTAAAATTTTTTAGTTTGGCGAAAAAATAAAATGGCTCAAATGCCGAGAAAGTGAGTTCTAGCGGTTTGCACAGTTTCAGGCTTGGCGCAATTTACTGAGAGCTTAAGGAAACGGATTTTTGAAAACAAGTGCAAAGGTTTTATTAGAATACAGCGTTAAATTTTAATGATCCGTGCGAAAATAATGCAGTTATTAAGGGATTTCAAGCGATCTATCTTCAGCATTCTCGCGATTTTGTGGAGGATTCTAACGCTTGGCGCTATTTATCGTAATTTAATCGTCTGCTATTTGGGTTATGAATACACCTGCGTATAAGTTTTTGAAATTTTCATTCAGTTGGAAAGAAAGGATGTTAGAAATATCAATTTTAATTTTGTTTAATCACACTCATGAATAATGATACACTTTCCAACTTAATGAAAGAAGGAACAAAAATAGGGAAGACCCATGGATTATAACTCTTTTTATATATAGCACTTTAGTGCGTATTTAAAAATCTGAAACTGTGTCAGATTTTCTATGATTCTAGCGCTTGGCGCAATTTAATGAGAGGGTATTTTTAAAAACAAGCGTAGGTTATCTTATAAATAAAAATGAAATTCTGTTTGTCAATTTGTTGATTTGGATAGTACACAATTCCACAAAAATGGACCTCTCAGCCTGAAATTTTACACAGATATGTAAAATAATATAGAATAAATGATAGTCCACTTTCAAACTTTGAAACTCCACTTAAAAACGTTTTCCTCCTGAATGGTTCTCTTAATTTCCGTTCCCGGAATTTAAGAGATTTTTTATGTTCTCCACGCAGAAAGCTTTACGTAATATTAACCCCTGTAGTGAAAAAAGTGTGTGAAATAAGCATCTTGGTTGCCATGTGTGGCGATTTTGCCGAATAAAATGTTTTAAATTCTTAAAGTAAAAATAAAAGAATAATAATAATTTAGTTTATTTTTTTAGGTTATTTTTTTAATTATAATATCGTGTGCGCATAAGAAATGAGAGCAGGAATAAAATGTTTTATACGCAAAACAATGAGGATCGAAGATTTCCGAGACTAATATGTAATTTTTTTTAGTTTGGCGAAAAATAAAATGGCTGATAGGCCGATTTTTAGAGAGTGAGTTCTAGCGGCTTGCACAGTTTTAGGCTTTTTGGCGCAATTTACTGAGAGCTTAAAGGAATAGCATTTTTGAAAACAAGTGTATAGGTTTTCTTAGAATACAGCATTAAATTTTAACTATCCGTGCAGAAATAATGCAGTTATTAGGGCATTTCAAGCGATGTAGCTTCAGAATTCTCGCCAATTGAGTACATTGATTTAACTTGGGGGAAATCCGCCAAATTTCAGAAAATTGAAATCTTCGCATTTAGTACATCGAGGTAACGATGAATAAAACATGTTATAGTTGATAATTTAAAAAATGCGGCTGTATTAAGGGATTCCACTTTTCAAAAAAATGCCTGGCGGTCGAACCATTTCCCAATTTGATTGCTGCTAAGTCAATGCTTCGAATGATTCCCTGAAAAAACTCTTGCAAAATGGCGTATGCTGGCACTTTGGCGAGGCTTAGATTTGAAACTGGATTTTACTTGAGACTGGTATATACGTATAATAAGACTGGTTATAGATAAAAATGAATGTTGGTATGTGTGTAGGAGGTTGAAAAACTCCAGCTTCACCGATCACCATGAAATTTGGTTCACCTAAGTCTTTTATCATGGAGAAGGTTTTTATGCTATCCGTTTTCCTCTAACTTTTCACTAGGTGGCGCAGCAGAACGTCGAATTCTATTCCGTTAGCCGTTTGCTATGCGAATATCGTCCAACCAATTTCGATGAAATTTGGTACACGCGAATATTAGAACACGGATAATATTTTTCACTATCCATTTGCTGTAACTTACCGCTAAATAGCGCTGCAACGCATCAACTTCTATACCGTTCGACTGATCGGCATAAAAATTTTTATACTTACACATTTGAGAACGAAGAATATATTCTAACTGCGTTACTTTTGATGTTACTCACCACTAGATGGCACTGCAATGCATTGTTATTTTAACTCGCCACTAGATGACGCTGCAGCTGGCCAAATTTTTGACCATTCAAACGGTGGCTATGAAAATCAGTATACATAGCTATTTGAACAATAAGAATATTTTGGCGTTATCCATTTTGCTATAACTCGCCACATGACGGCGCTGTAGCAAATCATTACTTTAATTAACCACTAGATGGCCCTGCAGTGTATCACTTCTTGACTGTGCGAATGATCGCTATGAAAATAGGTATACATAGATATTTGAACACGGGGAAGAGTTTGGCACGATCCATTTTCCTATAACTTGACACTAGATGTCGCGTCAACAAATGAACTTCAAGACTATTCAGCCGATCGTCATGAAAATTCGTATACATCGATATCTGAATGCGAAGAATATTTTTGAAGTATCCGTTTTGCTAAAATTCGCCACTAGATTGTGCTACGCCGCATCGCCTTCTGCACCGTAAAAACGATTGCCTTGAAATTCAGTATGCATGATTATTGAAATTCAGTATGCATGATTATTGAACACAATATAACGCGATATCCATTTTGCTATATCTCTTTATTACAATAAATAGTAATCACAGCAAATATTAATATCAAAAGGTCCATTCATTCCCGTGCGAAGAACGGGTACTTCAGCTAGTTAAAAATAAAAAATGCATGGATATTTTAAAAAACACATAACTTTTTATGCCTATTGTTTCAATAAAACTAATATTCGAAAAAATATACATTTCTCCTTTCGCTCGTGCCTCAGGAGGATTTATAAAATTTCTATTAAATAGCTAGAAATTTTGAATGTGGAATGCTAAAAATTACGAATAATGTCCAACTTTTTTCTTGCATGCATCCTCGATAAATATTTTCATTCTTCATTTTCTTTAATTTACACTGTCCTAAATGAAAATGTCCTAAATGAATAAGCATTTTATTTAAAGCTTAACAGCATCAATATACGATTCTGAAGGACTGTTATGTGAAAGTTTAAATCCTGTGTGAGGACTCTTTCGATAATTTCATTACTTTTTCTTACTCCTTGAACTTCTAGTATATTTATTCCTTTCTATTCAACCAGAAATATTACGTACATTTTACTCTTCCTTATGCTTTGTATTTGCTTTCTCACATTTCTATGAAGTGGTTAATTTTTTCTGCTTCTGAACATAGAGGAAGTTTTCATTACATTGGGTGTTTTATATAAAGTAAATTACTTTGATGTAAACAAAACCTTTCAAAATAACGTAGAAAAGTTTAATGTAGTAAGAAAATAACACTGTTATTTTTTTAACTAACTAAATAATCAGAATTATTAAGATAAGTTGCAATAATACATGTGTTGCGCCAGGTTGCCAGCAAGGTAGCTAACCTACTCTCTGGTTCCAGGTTGCCATGATGGTTGAAAAGTCAGTTTACTTTTATGAACTCTACTTCGAACTGAGTGGCAGCAGCGTTGTTAAAGAAATGTTAAACCAGAACAGCTTGCGTTATCGTTATTATGTTTTTACATAGTTTTGATGTTTTAATTAAGCGAGTTTAAGATTGCGGTTTTATTTGTAAATAGTTAAGTAAGTTAAAGTCAAAATTAGGTAAATAAAAATTAAACGGTTAAAAGAATCTTTTTATTTGTCTGATCAATTCGGAAGTCTCATTTGATTATTATAAATGCGGTTTTATCAGTCGTCCCCAACAATATCTGAGTGACATTTTTTTAAAGTTGGCGGCAATATGCAAATATTTTTGCTGTAATAATACGCTAAAAAGCATATCAATCCCTCAATGCAAACTGATAGTTTTATACATTAAAGGTACGTCAAAATAAATTTTTAATGCATTCTCATTTTTTAATTTAAATTAAAAAAACATCTTTAAGATTTTATAAAAGAGTTCTTTTAAATTACGCGAAAGTATTATTCAAGAACATTAAAGTACTCTTTCAAAAATTATTATAAAATACAAAGCGATACGTGATATATTATACTATACATCGAAATTCTACACTAAAAGTTTTAAATGTGTTTATCTTTCCACGCATTAAAAGTTTTCACTGGCACCTCTGCCAACACATTAAAAGGTGTCAATCAAATTCTCTAGGCGCACTCAGATATACATTACATATTATGGGGCTTTTAAAATTCACATTACCTGATATTCATAAAGAATGGGAACAATCGTGATTGTGCATAGATAAACTGTATTAATTAATTGAATACTTGAAGATTTACAAAAAATGCATTTTGCGTTTTTTTTTCTTCCTAATGTGACATAACGTTTAAAACGATAAGCTGCATTAGCGTACTAAGCACAGCAACTAAAAGCTGTTTTTAAAACATCTACTCAGGAAAGAACGCATAGACCTATTATATATTCATGATTTAAGTTTTTTTAAACTCCTGACTAATCCATAAAACACAAATTATGCGTAATATTTTGCGTGCACATTTTAAACTGAAAAACATAGAAATTTATATGATTATATTTTAATGTTTTGAAAGTGCAACTTTGCGACCTGATGTGCTTTTACAGATTCAAACAGGACAGCAATGTTGTTCATAGAGGGAAAATTTCACCTGTGTCTTTGCGCATTTGAGAGAGAACTATTTAAATCCGAGTTCTGAAGATAAATATTGGAATCCCTCTATTCTCTGACCTCTATATTTTTGTTTTTGTGTTGGACGGGAGGAGGTCATTTGAGTAGTATAAAATAAGAGATGAATTAGATAAAATTAATTATATTACTATTTTCAAATTTTTACATTAGAAAAAAACTGTGATAAACAATTGGAAAAAACTGTAGTCGTTTGCATTTTTTCGTATCAGCTGCTACAAGAATAACAAAGTACTAATCATTATTCAAAAAATACAATGTAAAATCTAAAATGGAAGGTATTGCTATGTAATTAATTTACTTTGAAAAGTGTCTAAACATCGTCTCAGTAGAAATATCACACTAATACCCAAATATTACTCATTCAATATCTTAACTTTACATGAGGTTAAGAGAACAATTTTCGTTATGAATTTTAGAAACGGTCAAAGTTTTAGAAATATCCTAATACTTCAATTACTTTGAAGGATCACTTTGATATGATCAGGCAAAAAGCACAATATTAGTTTCTTGCTTGAATTAACAGTCGTCTAAACTTTAACGCAATGAGCATACATTTAATAAGAATTCCAATATACTTAATTAATGAGTTAATAGTTATAGGAAAATAATGTTAAGTAATATTGAGCTAGCTTTGGAATAAAATGAATTCTTCCTTTCAATTAAGAAATATCCGAGTAAAAATAAATTTGAGTTCCATACATTTTCTTAAAATTTACTACTTTTTCGTTTTTTTTTCATAACGAGAGAGAGGATGGTTTGCATTTTTAGTAACTTCTAGTATATCAAAGTGTGTACAAGAAAGCAGAACTTCGGCAATTTCATAAGACGTAGAATAAGAGTTTCTACGCAAGCAATTTTAAACACTTCATTAAAATTCATGACACAAAATTCTGTTCTAATATTAAAATTGATGTCGCTTTTGTAGTACACAAACACTTCATTTTAAACAAAATTTTCAATATAAATGCTAAGTAATTTTATATCATTCTTTATTTAAGTTTTCATAAATCATAAATTTTCGGGATTAAAACATTTGTAAAATGAACGAGCTTCTAAACTCCTATAAAAGTAAATGCTATTAAAGTTGCATTTAAATTAAATAAAAATTTATTTTCAACCTAAAATTCAAGTTTTAAGATAAATGGGATGATATTATTATTCTTTCCCAATAAATAGCTCTGAATATTACTAGATTTTTTATTTCATTTCCAGAACTTGCAGAATAATATTGCCACTTAAATTTGTATTTTTCAATATTATGTGCTTGCGGTTTAATATATATATATATATATATATATATACGGTATGTCCAGTAAAGTCTGTCGTCCCGTCTTAACTTCTCAGCGACTAGTGCTGTATTCATAAAAGTGATGTCTAGACATAGTAAAGTAGAAATGCGCTACTGAATGAAACCGCCTACGGCGCCACCTGGTGTAAAACTGCGAAGTTAGCATTCCTTTATCGAAAACGAAACGGGATAGGGAAAAAAAAAGGTTTTACAAAGTTGTACAGCGTCATCCATATAGTTAAAAAAAGGCACCTTGTAAACATTAATGGAAAGAATGAAATGATTAAAACGCGTATTTGTTTTTTCGCGATTTCCTGCACTGTGACGTCACGAAACTTGAACGGAAAGAGAAAGGATTATCTTTCGGGCGAAACATGACACTGCAATGCAGTACAGTGGTATCGCTTGTGATCCTCAATCAAAAAGGACCGCAGTTCAAATCCCGAGAGCTGCATCTTTGAACTGATTGTTTCGAAGAGTGGCATGCGCTGAACCTTTTCCTGTAAGCATATCTGAAACGGCAGGTGTATGAGTTCAAACGACACATTACGGACGATTGTGTCAGTGTGTCGCTCCACTCTGTGAAATGTGACACTCATGTGAGGATCCAAATGTGCATTGCAGCTGACGGCGAGAAGCTTGAACATCTCAAATAAAGGTATAGTATTGTTATAACAAGTTGTTTCTTTTTTTCTTGCTCGGTTCGTTTTGTCACGCCAGACTATAGGCACTAAAAAACAATTGCGCGTTTAAACCTTCCTATTCTTTCTATTAATGTCTACAGGGTTTTTTTGTTGTTATTGTTTTATCACTAAATTGACGATTCTTCACAACTCACTACAAATCACTTTTTTTCTCTATCCCGTTCAGTTTTCGAATTACGAATGCTAACTCTACACTTTTCCACCTGGTGGCGCCGTGGGCGGTATCATTCAGTAGCGCATAGGTACTTTTATATACCGAGCTATCACTTTTATGAATATAGCAGCAGTTGTTTGGAAGTTAAAAAATAAGTGGTAAGGGTTTCAGTGGGCATATATTATGTAAAAATCGACATTGAGTAGAAGGCAACCATATATAAAAAGTAACAAAAATATTATCCTAATATATGAATATATATATCTAGTTATTTGATATTCATTCATGAAAAATAAATTTCTCATAGTTTGACCTGTGGAAAGAAGTGTACGATACCGAACAATAAGCTTCCTCAATTTTAAAGTAACTAAGAAGAACAGTAAAAATTCGTCTGCATTTGTTATTCCGCTCTAAGTTATAGCGTTTAGCATAGCATACTAAAGAAAATGCAAAGCAAACAACGCTAGACATAGAAAGGAAATCTCAAAGTTGTGTCTTTGCAACAAGAAGGAAAAAAAAGAAATTTAAAAAGATTAAACTAGAGTAAAAGATATTCAAGAAATTGCATCTTTTAAGAATATTGCAATTGTTAAAATTTTTACTGTATAAATCTTAAAATCAAAAAATAAAATTACAAAAAAATAAATATTCACTAAGAATATTTAAACAAATTTACTATATATTTTTTAAAAACTATAAAAATATAGTAAATCTGAAACAAAATCATTTGTAGGTCATAAAAAACCCGATCACCCAAGCAATTTTACGAAAGAATAAAGAATAAGCCATCTAAGAAAAATTATGCCTACTTTACTGAATTCAAAGGGTTTTATCTAGTACGTAAAAATTAAATTTTGATAAAAGTCACAGTAATTAGAGAAAATCCTTCTTAAACGGTACTTTAAAGCTCTAAATTATTTAATGTTGTGCAATGTGTCAGTTAACAAAAAAAATAGGTCCAAACGAAATTTCAGAGATTGGTGTTATATTGTTTACCTGCTCAAAAGTGTTTAAAATAAAAATTAGTATACGAATGTTAAAAGATAAAAGAATAGAAAAAAATGAAAGAAAGAAATAAATGTTCTGCATTAAAAAAGGATAATTTTACTTTTTACCAACACATTTTTAGAGTTGAAAATGCATATTTTCAAACATCGTGACAAACGCAAATTTATGCAGACTTCGTATATGATGTCCAAAACGACCGATGAGTGACGACAAATCTGAATCTGATCTCGACAAAAAGAAAATATTGCCTGTATGCCTAAGGAATAAGGAAAGAAAGATTTTATTGGATTGCTTTGAGTTATTTGTATCAGTTAGGGCAATGTAACGAAACTATTCATCGTTATCAGACGCGTGTCGAATCACCCGTCCCTTTTAAGCAGGACAAACACAAGTTTGCAGTACATACAAAATCTATAGAAGAGTATCACAAACATTGATATATGCGATCTGGAATCAACTTTTGCAGACTTCCAATGTCTATTGGTGATGCCTAGGCCAAAGTTGTAAACAGTACAGTTGTCATTGTTGATATGCCCCCAGGAAACAGAACTTAAGGAATTACTCAGAAAAAACAAGGTTAGTAAATACCAATGAAAATTCATGTCGCAGGCAAATTTTACTTGCAAGAATGACTAATCATAATCTGTGCGTAATCATTCTGACACGCAAGATGGTAAATCCGTGTGTCATCATTCTGACACTCAAGATGGTAAATCAGTGTGTCATCATTCTGACACTCCAGATGGTAAGCTACCATCATTCTCTCTGGCACGTTGATTTTACTTACTGAAACGAATCTGCGCCATTAAATCTCATTGGTTTTTGTTAACATTTCTCTTTCTGGGATATTTGACTGCAAACTATGAATTTTACTGAATAGGATCAGGTGCGAGGAAAATCGAAGAATGGGGATACATTGAAAAATACCTTATTTCATCATGAAAATTTAGATTTTCAATATTTCTTTTTCTATGAAGATATATTATTAACAACATAACAAGTACTTCTAATGAAGTTTTAAGATATTTCAATGGTATTAATGTGCGCAAATCTTCTTCTTTTTGCATTAAACACACTGTGTGTTAGCAAGTGATATTGAAAAACTTTCTTCTAGATTCTTTATAATTAGGTAAATAATTTATATTTTTGTACATATTAGTAGAGATGCTTGAAAAGTAAACTATTATATAAAATAATTAAGAATAAAATTGTAATTTCTGTTTTCATTTTTTTCTTTTAAGGGGGAGTAAAATTTAATTATGATTAGACTTAGCAAAGTTCTATACGATATTGACATTTCTATTTCTCCGTTGGTTAAATATTACTGAAACAACAGTTGGTATCAACGAAATTGACAATTTAATTAACAGTTTATTGTAAAAAGTAATTTTGTAGAACCAGTAGCAAAGCCAAGAATTTTTTTCAAAGGTTACTGAGAACTCAAAAGACTAGAATGGATTATATGTAGTTTATGAAAATCGATATAACAATTCTTTTTTTGTGTGGGAGAAGGGAGGGGAATGGGACCCCTATACTTTACCAACAAGTGTTCACATATAAAAATGAATAAAAAAAAAACGAAAAAATGAATTCATAAACCGAATTTGGTTCTTTGCAGTTGCAGAGACATGCATTAGAGAAAATATCAAATTTGGCTTAGGTAAGTAGCTGAACCTCGAGTTTTTCAAGGGGAACCTTAAAATTTATCGACAAATACGTAATATGTTTTTATATATTATGTTTACTTATTTCGGGAATGGGCTACAACCCTATAAACCATCCCCTAACTACACCTCTGTGTGGAACCAAGTAACATTTGCCATTTACTAAGTGAACCAAAATTTTAAAGCATTACTTCGTAACTAAATATTTTGGGAAAAAATCCTTTTCTGTGCATCATTTTCTTAAAGTATACTAAGAATACATCGACTTGAGTGCCTTTTCTTTCATTCATAGCATAAACTTGATTTTTATTAAAAATAGGCAGCTACTTTTGTACTCCATTTTCCCCCAACATGTGAGAAAATTGTGGTATCTATACTTACCTAATTAAAAATCTCACCGCAGGAAAGTATTTTGATCCAATGTATGTAATATAAGTCAATAATGTAATTAACATACATTAAAAAGCTTGATTTTAAGACATTTAAAAAAATACATGACTTTCCTACCAATTCCCCCCCCCCCCTGGCCCTGTTAGATTTCAACAAGAAAGAAGGTACCGAACAAAGAATGTAACTCTTTCCAAACGGACTTTTCGCTCGGATAGTGGTATCGCTCGGTTTCGATCTAAATCATCAAAAACTGACTATACGCTTTAGACCTGGATGCTTGTAAATCTATAATATTCCCTCTCGTGAACAGCATATCACAGTGCAGACAGTAGGGAGTGAGCAAAAAAGCAAGTTTGCTGGAATAAATCCTCAGTATTCTTTAATTTCTCTAGAAGGTTTAAAATTTCAATGTTATACTCATCAAAGTAAGAATACTTTAAATTTTAGACATATTTTACATTTCTAATTGGTCCTTTGTTATAGAGTTCCGTTAATTTAATTAAACAGCAGATAACTGTTCTGATTTTTTATCATGCGGTATTTAAAAAAAAATGATTTTCTTTTTTTCTTTTTTTCTTTTTTTAAACAAAATAATGACCAATTGTTTTCAATGTCTGACTGCACTTCCATAAAAATATCTCATACATGCAAAAGATTTTAAAAATTTCGAAATGCGCCTTCTTGTTTTTTGCTTACGAGTATAATATCCATATACTTAAACCAGACACAATGAATAAGCAAATTTAATTTCTTTCTTAATTTACAAAAAGACACGTACGAACATTCTAACATTCAATAAGAAGCACAAGTATTTATCATCCAAAATTACCAGCAAAATCTAATATTAAATATCCATTTGAAAATTGCGATAGTTTATACTCATATAAAATGGATGTTATCGAAAATAAAGTAATTAATAATAAAATTTATAAACATAAATCATCATAGAACTTTCTCTACATAATACGTATTTGCAGTGCTTCCTATTATCCCTTCCTTATCGAGAGCAGTTGAAAATAGCACTTATCTTACCAAAATCGCGTTGTTTCCAAACACCCGTTGTTATCTGAATCTGTGCCCCCACATACTTATTTACTCTGAAAGCAGAATCCAACATAAGATTATCCTGTCAATCAGGCGAGGGTGAAATATTCAGTGGATTGCTAAGATTTAATAAGCGAGGAATCCGCGCAGAAAACCATCACACACACTGACCAATAACAAGGATTAAAATATGAGAAGAATTATTCGAATTACCCTAATACGCTTTAAGTTTGAGAGCGCAATTATAAGTTCGAGTAAAATGGAAAGTTTTGACGTCGGGCAAAATTTATCTTTCCCAGAAGAATAACAAAATACATGAATTATGGCTAGTGAATATGTAAAATTATTTTAACGAGTCGGAAGTATAATGTAATTCATTGTACTGTATACTACTTTAATATAATTTCAAGTTCGTTGATGAATATTCTGATTAAATTAATACAAAATATTTGCGTTTCTTGTTCTACTATATAACTGTTTTTCTGTATGCATTTTTTAAAAAAAGTTGTATAGTTTTGTAAATATAATTTTCCGTTCTTATTTTCTAAGATCATTACAGTCGGGATCGACAAGAAAATCACTGCTTTCAAGTTATTAACCCTCCGAGAGAGAGAGAATGACTCAGATTTTAAATTCTCCTCACTAAATTTCTATTTGGAAAGGAATTAATTTATGTTTTGAAAAAATACACCGTAGACATATCGTAAACTGTTTTTTCGATTAAAAATCTAAAATGAATATTATATTTATCTGATTGTTAGCTACTTAGAATAATTTTTTATGTATTTTACTAAAGTATATTTTATTTAATCTTCACGAATTTATTATAGTATAAAGTAAAATACTGCGAAAAGCTAAAGTGTATAAAGTAAAATACTTTATATTCTTGCATTTTCCAAGACATTCTGAGAGTCTAAATTTTCTTGTGTCGATACTTCTTTTCCAACAGCATAACTGAGAAAAACAGGATTGTAATCAGTTTTATGTTTTTGTTTAAGAATCGCAGTTCAGATAAGATATGTCCTGATGTTCAAATAGATCTTTTGTTATCAGCATTGATAATGTGATAGAGTTTATGGAAGTTAATAATATAAGAGGGCAATAAAAAAAATATCCGTTGCATGCAACGTAAGCTGTTGTCACCACTAAAAACCTAAATCGAAAATCTTAACCATGAAGTGTTGGAATTCTCCCTTTTTACGTGGCCCTATTCCCTACTAAATACTTAACGTTTTTTTATTCCCAAGAACGTAAAAACGTCAGCAAGCGGCAAACGTCTCCTCCCTGTCTCGACCCAAAGTTTAAGATCCAGTCATCTGCTGGAAAATATATGTTCCCCCAGTTCTATAATTACCACGTCCTATTGCTCATCGATTTTCAAGGATTCATTATATCTCCATCTTAGGGAACGGTATTGCGAAAAGCTAAAGAGATTACGACATGTAATTAAAGTGAAACGTCCAGGAAAACTGGAAAATGGGGTGATATAGCTTCATGGTAACACACATCCCCATATATCTTATCGCAGAAATTGAGCTGACAAAGAGAGATACTCGAGTATTCGATTAACAGTATTGATTTCTTACCATGCAATTTTTGTCATCAGCTCTTTAAAAATTTCCATGAAGGGTCGATTCTTCCTGTCAGCGGTAGAAGTGCAACATGCAATTTTGGACTTTATTAGTCAGCAGAAAGACAAGTTTTACCAAATGGACAATATTCATGTAGCTTGAAAAAGCTTCAATAGTTTTGTCCCAGAAATTTTTATTAAAAAAATATTTAAAACTTTCACCACAAAAATGTAGTATAATTCATATTTCAAGTCATAAATCAATCAATGATAGAAAAAAAATTGCTTCACTGAAAATATCAATTATTAAGCTATTTTTTTTAATTATCAGATAATGTAAATTTTAGCTAACGTAATTTTTATAAGATTTTTTTAAATATTTTCTGTGCAAATAGTACATATAAATATGACATATAATAGGATTTTGCCCGAAAATAAACCGTAAACGTGATACTGAATGTTTTATTAAGCAATTGTATGTTACTGCAAAGTTTAATTAAAATTTTCAAAATAAATTAGTACAAAAGTATTACTGAGCTTTTTATTTTCAGATTACGACGTTCGCATTTTATTTCATGTAAGCCACTATACTTTCAAATTAACATTTCAAATGCATTATTTAATGTTATATTTAATATAAAAGGTACAACTAAACTAATAATAACTATATTGAAAAATCTTCTTGATAACTAAATTAACCACAGAAATATCGAAAAGAGTTTTTAGTATAATACTTTTCCTTAAAATCAAAAAGTCCAAGGGAAATATTCTATAGAAGCATAACACACCAATACAAAGTATTTATACCGCCCCTTTTTTTCAAATTTAAAAAGGACTTCTACTTTACTTTCGGATCGGTACTTTTTTAAACCATTACCTCACGGAATAATACAACAAGATTCATATCTAAAAAGCCTAGAGCACATCTTAGGAAATCTCCAGGTGTTGAATTTATTTTTCAAAAACATATATTTTTCTTGGACTCACATTTATTTCTTAGGAAAATTTACTTATTTTGAGCATGACTGAAACTCACGTATGTATAAAGTCTTAAACATGAGATCTTCGAAATACCTTTTTTTTAAATGACTGTGGTTTTTTTTTTTTTAATATTTAAATCAATGAAATGTTATCTACAGCTATTTCATAGTTTCTCTATTTAAGCTAAGAAAAAAAAGGGTCACATGCATATTCTTGATTAAATTGTTATATATATATATTAAAATAAAGCCAGATAAAATAGTATCGCAAAATATAAAGAACTATTGGTTTTTTCACGTCATTCGGTGAAGGACATTCTAAAATGATGTATACTTAATATTATTTCCAATAAAAAAAAAAAGATTAGATACCGATATACATGAAATCACGATTGTTTCGTCCAAGAATTCATGCTGATAGACAGGGTAAACAATGAACAATACACGCAACCATTTAATTCATAAATAATATTATCTACATTTGTAAAGGCGCCGAATATGTATATTTGCGATTTGCTTATTGATATTTTCCTGTTGTATGGCCAAATAACTCTAGGTAGAAAATTAGGATTGACTGAAGATATATTAAAACGCTGTGGGTGTGATTTAATAGCAGTTACGAAAATAAATACAAAAGGAGGAAAATGCAACGACTGCTTTGGAAACTTTCCGTCTGCTTGTAACTTACACAGAATGACAGACCCATAACCTAACCATCAGTTTAAACCATAGAATACGTGGCGCCATCTATTGAACAGTTGTGGAAATTGAAAGGTGCATTTTTATTCTCTGATACTTATCCTTATTCATACTGATGAGAAAAATTATATAAAAACATATGCATGTATTTTTTTTATAATCATGCCGAACGTTTTCTAATTTATGCAAATACTCTTAAAATGATTTTTCGGAATGTCGCATCCTGTCTGGTTAAGTGGGTCAACGTGTTCATCCATTCTATATCCATTATATTTTTGTAAAGTAAAAACAACCATCCTTTCATTAAAAAGCGTTTAAATTTAACAATTATTGTTTCATTAGCGTGAATAAGTATGCATTTGAAAAAACAATGATGTACTTTTCATTATAGCTATCAATTTAAACCATATAAGATATAATCGTTAGCGCTGTATCTTACTGTATTTTAAATTACTAGTTCGGTTATTTACCTAACGGAACGCAATGTGTAGATGGTAAAAAAATGAATTTGCCAAAAAAGTTCTATCAGAATGTTCAATCGGTGGAATGAAATGCATCAAAAGTTTCACGACATCAGATCAGCCTTTGCTGGTCCTTTACAGGGCATGGTACTCACTGATATTGATATTTTTCTTTTCCGATTTCGGTTATATCCTAAAATGAGTACATAAAAATATCCAGAATTTTTTTTTCCCACGTACGTAACGATTTTTAGAGGTAAAATCTTAATGTTCACAATTCGGCTTATTTCACAGCTGTAACTAAACTCACTGAAAATACAAGGCTTACTTAGTCGTTTCTGAATTCAGAATGATGTTAGGCACTATGTCTCTTCTGTCGTCTTGCTCCAAATCTTTCAGAGTCCATGACAACAACATGACTAGTTTTGTCGAAAATGTTAAGTAGCACTGTTTGCTACCATTATTTTCATTTCATATGTTCGTGTTTTATATTTGGATTCAAAGAGGGCAAAATATATTAACTCACTTCACTTGCTTTACGAATTAGTTTTACAAAAAATACTTGAATAAAAATAAGATAGTTTATACAACGCACTGTTTTATATGCGATATTACAAAATGATATCGCCGTCAATGTCATCAGATAGTTGTTTCAAGAAATAAGTGTCCGTTTCATTTCATACTGTAGTACCACCACTCCAGCAATTACTCAATGAATACAAATGAATGCAGCTTATTACCGCAGTATGATTTTTGGTTTTGTTCATTTTAGATTAATCAGTTTGTTGTATCTTATGTAAATTAGAAAGTTTTGGATATTTTTTAATTATGAAAAAGATGAAATATTGTATAAAATGTCGTAAAAATTTAATTAATAAAATTAACATTAATTAATTTTAAATAATTAATTTTTAAATAGTAAAAATATTTACATTTAATAACATAAATTAGACAGTCAAACATTGAATTTAAATTTTTATCATGCCATAAATTATTTAACCACATCCAATATTTTTGTAAGTACCAGCAAACGCTGAATTTTTGAACCTAATTCAATATTTTTAATTTTATTATTGTCGGCTGCAACCATTTAGTTCTTCAAATTCTTCTTTAAATTTCTACGCGTTCCCTTCTCTTTTGCCTAAATCTCCCACATCTACATTTCGAACTAGCATCATCGTCTAACAACCAACCATACGTAAAATACACTAATATGTTTTGACTTGTAAGGCCCTCGGGATGCACTTAAGCTTTTTTTTCCATGAACAGAGCACATAGTTAAGAGTGTAAATGCGTTTATAACACTCAAACTTCTTCCCGGAGGCTATTCGTTTTGATGCTTTGAGAATGTTTAACGTGTTACTTGAGGAGATAATTTTGAAAAGCGAATTTTCATAAAAGTGAACGCATGGTCTGATAGAGTATCCTGAAATATATTTCGGGAAATGTTTTTTTTTTCCTTTTTTACTCGTGTTATATGAGCAATAGAGTACATTGCGGGAATAAGGTGTGGAAGGGATGAATATCTTCAGAAGTAGATACAGCATTTTGGTATATAAAAGTACTAACAAAAAATCCATTTAGTGATATTGGTATATATCGGATGCACATACAACAGGAAAACATCATATGTTAATATATTAAATCTAAATAATACTAAATAATATTTCCTTACAAAAACTGTAATATATATTTTTTTAAATAATCTTTTTCTTTTATTAGTTTAGGCATTCTACCAGTTGTACCTTACTTTTAACTGTAGAACATTTGAAAAAAAAACGATTTTAAATTCAATTTAGGGATTTTTTAAAAATAAACTTCTTTTACTAAACTGCTAAACTTCTTTTGATAAATTTCTCTCACTTTGGTTATCTTTCTAACGTACTCATCATCTGAGATCAACAAAATGAAGAAATTTTCACTAAACTGTTCCTCTAATGAAATTAGTTTATTCTACACAGAAAATGTTAAAGTTTTATTAGAAAAAAGATGCTTTTAGGAGAGAAATATCTAAATTAGATTTGTACCATTGCATTTAAATGACTTTTCAACTGACAGCTGCTATGCAGAAGTGACTGAAATAAGTAGATTTTGTAATGGAATGCGTGGGTGAAATTGACGAGAAATAGCTGCACTCTTTGGAAATTAAAGCTTTAAGTATTAGGCTAGCGTTTAAAAACATTTCCCGCTCGAACTTCTAAGAATACAGAATGGTTCAAGAAGACATGCTCAAACGGCAGTTGTGGGTGTGCCAGGTCATGAGAAGCAAGAATTGCATAGGTGTTGGGGTTCTTGAATACAATCGTGATGGCATTTCTAAACCCCCAATAAATTTGCATTGTGACCGTCATGCAGAAGAAAATATAACAAACGGTATATAACGACCTCTATTTTGCAAAAAAACTCTCAGAGGTAGAAAACTTCCGTCCGAAGATCGCAATGACTCACCAGAGCTTAAAGGTCTCCAGCAGATTACAATCTTCCTCAGCCTTCGGAACTAGAGTTTATGATCTCTCCGTTTTACATATGGTTTCATATCGTTTCCAATCCCTAGTTCCTACATAAAGCTTGCTCTTCAAGACATAACACACCCGCACGTGTCGTTTGCACATAAGCTTTTAAACCACCCTGTATATCCTGCATTTTATGGATTGGGTTGAATTTTTTGAGCAGTTGAGTAAAGACAAAAGTTACTTTTCCGAGACGGGGTTTGTTTAACGTCTGTAATTCCCCTACAAAATCATTACAATACCCATGAAGAAAGACAAACAAGAACTAAGAATCACAATTCGGTCACGAGTAGTCACTGTGACTGGCAAGAGTCTCTTTAAAAAGTGAGGTGATTTGCAAAAATTAGTTTTGAAATGTAAAAATTTTGTGACGTACTCTACAAATAAAGGACGAATAAATTTATTATTAAATTAAGATTTGAATTAAATTTATGGAATTTTTTTTCTTTTTCAAATATTATTTTCTAGGAGTCTGGGAGTTTTATTTATATATTTATTATGTATAAATGATTATCATTTCTTGAATATTTCCTAAGCTCGATACATTTCATGGATGTATATTTTCAAATTCATAATTCAGTAAGCTATGATAGAAGTTAAATTTTCGGAAATTTTTCTCAAAACATTCCTCTTCTTGTTCAGAAATTATTTTGGAAGGGTTGAGAGGTTTTTTAATCTTAAATTCATTAATTAAGAAAAGTCTAATAATTTCTTGAAAACGATTACTGTGACGTCACTTTAGAATGAGCCATAAGAATCAGCAATACAAACCATTTTTTTTCAAAGGGCTGACACTTGCTCATCAAGATCAATCATTAACCACGACGAAGGCCCGAATTACTAGCCATTTTATTATGGGGCTACTCAATGGGCGGCCAACGTTATTCCCTATGAAGGGGCGGACAAGTAAACGCCCATGCTCAAGCTGAGATTCGAATCCTGACCCAAGGCGTGATAGAATGTTTTTTTTTTTTTTTTTTTTATTTTTATTTTTTTTTTTTTTTAGCAGCTAAACCACATGAGCAGCGCAATACAAATCACAAAAATATTCTTAAAAATAGCATTGCTTGAAAATATTGAAATACGAAAGCACTCAATGACGGGTAAGCATACAAAATGCTTTACGAATGAATATATAGAGATATGTTTCAATATAATGTGTCTCGATAAATCTTATAAATAAAAATGAAATTCTGTTTGTTTGTTTGTTTGTTTGTTTGTTTGTTTGTGGACTTGAGTTGTATACAAATCCACAAAAATGGACCTATCAGCCTGAAATTTTGCACAGATATGTAAAATAATATAGAATAAATCATAGTCCACTTTAAAACTTTGAAAGTCCACCCGTTCCCGGAATTTAAGAGATTTTTTATGCTCTCCACGCAAAAAGCTTTCCGTAATTGTAACCCCTGTAGTGAAAAAAGTGTGAAATAAGGATCGTGGTTGCCATGTGTGGCGATTTTGCAGAATAAGATGTTTTAAATTCTCAAAGTAAAAATAAAAGAATAATAATGATTTTTTTTGTTAGTTTATATTCATAAGGTTATATTTTTTTAAATTATAATATCGTTTGCATGGGAAATCGGAGCAGGAATGAAATGTTTTATACGCAAAACAATAAGAATTGAAGATTTCCGAGGCTAATATGTTAAAATTTTTTAGTTTGGCGAAAAAATAAAATGGCTCAAATGCCGAGAAAGTGAGTTCTAGCGGTTTGCACAGTTTCCGGATTGGCGCAATTTACTGAGAGCTTAAGGAAACGGATTTTTGAAAACAAGTGTAAAGGTTTTATTAGAATACAGTGTTAAATTTTAATGATCCGTGCGAAAATAATGCAGTTATTAAGGGATTTCAAGCGATCTATCTTCAGCATTCTCGCGATTTTGAGGAGGATTCTAACGCTTGGCGCTATTTATCGTAATTTAATCGTCTGCTATTTGGGTTTTGAATACACCTGCGTATAAGTTTTTGAAATTTTCATTCAATTGGAATTGTGCATTTTTCTGAGCAGCTTTTCTGCATCTAATGTATTACATCCAGAAGAAAGGATGTTAGAAATATCAATTTTAATTTTGTTTAATCACACTCATGAATAATGATACACTTTCCAACTTAATGAAAGAAGGAACGAAAATAGGGAAGACCCATGGATTATAACTCTTTTTATATATAGCACTTTAGTGCGTATTTAAAAATCTGAAAGTGTGTCAGATTTTCTATGATTCTAGCGCTTGGCGCAATTTAATGAGAGGGTATTTTTAAAAACAAGCGTAGGTTATCTTATAAATAAAAATGAAATTCTGTTTGTCAATTTGTTGATTTGGGTAGTATACAATTCCACAAAAATGGACCTGTCAGCCTGAAATTTTACACAGATATGTAAAATAATATAGAATAAATGATAGTCCACTTTAAAACTTTGAAACTCCACTTAAAAACGTTTTCCTCCTGAATGGTTCTCTTAATTTCCGTTCCCGGAATTTAAGACATTTTTTATGTTCTCCACGCAGAAAGCTTTACGTAATATTAACCCTTGTAGTGAAAAAAGTGTGTGAAATTAGCATCTTGGTTGCCATGTGTGGCGATTTTGCCGAATAAAATGTTTTAAATTCTTAAAGTAAAAATAAAAGAATAATAATGATTTTTTTAGGTTATTTTTTTAATTATAATATCGTGTGCGCATAAGAAATGAGAGCAGGAATGAAATGTTTTATACGCAAAACAATGAGGATCGAAGATATCCGAGACTAATATGTAATTTTTTTTTAGTTTGGCGAAAAATAAAATGGCTGATAGGCCGATTTTTAGAGAGTGAGTTCTAGCGGTTTGCACAGTTATAAGCTTTTTGGCGCAATTTACTGAGAGCTTAAAGGAATAGCATTTTTGAAAACAAGTGTATAGGTTTTCTTAGAATACAGCATTAAATTTTAATTATCCGTGCAGAAATAATGCAGTTATTAGGGCATTTCAAGCGATGCAGCTTCAGAATTCTCCCCATTTGAGTACATTGATTTAACTTGGGGGAAATCCGCCAAATTTCAGAAAATTGAAATCTTCGCATTTAGTACATCGAGGTAACGATGAATAAAACATGTTACAGTTGATAATTTAAAAAATGCGGCTGTATTAAGGGATTCCACTTTTCAAATAAATGCCTGGCGGTCGACCCATTTCCAATTTTGATTGCTGCTAAGTCAATGCTTCGAATGATTCCCTGAAAAAACTCTTGCAAAATGGCGTATGCTGGCACTTTGGCGAGGCTTAGATTTGAAACTGGATTTTACTTGAGACTGGTATATACGTATAATAAGACTGGTTATAGATAAAAATGAATGTTGGTATGTGTGTAGGAGGTTGAAATACTCCAGCACCGTTTCACCGATCACCATGAAATTTGGTTCACCTAAGTCTTTTATCATGGAGAAGGTTTTTATGCTATCCTTTTTCCTCTAACTTTTCACTAGGTGGCGCAGTAGAACGTCGAATTCTATTCCGTTTAGCCGTTTGCTATGCGAATATCGTCCAACCAATTTCGATGAAATTTGGTACACGCGAATATTAGAACACGGAGAATATTTTTCACTATCCATTTGCTGTAACTTACCGCTAAATAGCGCTGCAACGCATCAACTTCTATACCGTTCGAACGATCGGCATACAATTTTTTATACTTACACATTTGAGAACGATGAATATATTCTAACTGCATTACTTTTGATGTTACTCACCACTAGATGGCACTGCAATGCATTATTATTTTAACTCGCCACTAGATGACGCTGCAGTAGGCCAAATTTTTGACCATTCAAACGATGGCTATGAAAATCAGTATACATAGCTATTTGAACAATGAGAATATTTTGGCGTTATCCATTTTGCTATAACTCGCCACATGACGGCACTGTAGCAAATCATTACTTTAATTAACCACTAGATGGCCCTGCAGTGTATCACTTCTTGACTGTGTGAATGATCGCTATAAAAATAGGTATACATAAATATTTGAACACGGGGAAGAGTTTGGCACGATCCATTTTCCTATAACTTGACACTGGATGTTATGTCAACACATGAACTTCAAGACTATTCAGCCGATCGTCATGAAAATTCGTATGCATCGATATCTGAATGCGAAGAATATTTTTGCCGTATCCGTTTTGCTAAAACTCGCCACTAGATTGTGCTACGCCGCATCGCCTTCTGCACCGTAAAAACGCTTGCCTTGAAATTCAGTATGCATGATTATTGAACACAATATAACGCGATATCCATTTTGCTATATCTCTTTATTACAATAAATAGTAATTACAACAAATATTAATATCAAAAAGTCCATTCATTCCCGTGCGAAGAACGGGTACTTCAGCTAGTAAATATATAAAACAGGAAATAAACCATTTTAGTGTGTTATTTAAACAGTTTAATATAATTATATTTTATATTTCAATAAAATATGAAAATTAATTCACCCACAGATTTTACTCTAAATATAAGTCTTATTTTGATATCTTCATTTATATAATCGTATATGTAACCTCTCTTGCCATTAACATGTTCTATCAATCAAAGCAAAATAAAACTCCCACTCACAAGGCTAATAACACCATCATGCACTCGTAAATTACACATATCAGCATAATTGCATCGAAGCAATGATGCAGATTGCAATTCATGTGATAAAACGTTTTGTCGCAATATAATTTCAGGAGTTATCATTAGCATACCAGCAATATTTCTATTGTTAAATGATTTTGAGCTCAATTGTAAGAGAGAGAAAATTATAAGGAAAACAAAATAATAGGAAGAATAATATAAGTTATTACAGAAAACAGAAATGTTCGATTGGAGAATAAAAACAGAGAATGACTTAAAAACAAACTTTTTTTTTATTACAAAACTTAAAAACTTTTGACTTATTTAAAATAACATATGTGTACGTGAAATTTTACATGCTTAAATATTATTATTTTGTCGTTTTGTTTTAAACATAGTGGATACTCCATCGTAAGTCCAGGAACAATTAGCGTTGCTTCGACAAATGGAATTGGGCCTTCTCTGGCTATATTCCTTTTATCTGACTTCTTCATAGTTTTGTTGTTATAGAACATAAATCATGGGGTAATTTCATGTATCATATCACCATGTATAATTTAATAATAAATTACTTGCTTTTTCGGGTATCTTTTTTAACGGCTAGTGAGACAATTAAAATCACACTATGGGCTGTAGAATTTGGTTCTCATTTTATTGCATCTACTTTGCTACAAAAAAAGTTATTAAGTAAGTCACTGAAGACAAGAAAATAACAATTAGTCATGCGCACATACTTTTATTTATTTTCTCCATCTTATTTTTATTCCAATAGTATGAAATTCTTTGGGTTGCTTTGTCATACACAGTAGAGTTTGTGATGAATGTTCTTATTATCTGCAGTATTTTCCTCCATACATGCACAAGGAAAAACAACTAGATAGACTGTCCAACTAGACCCAATTCTGAAACAGTGCAGCCGTTGCCATCTCTCGATTCAACTGCCAGCTACATGGCGGTCGATCGAATCGCTAATCGTGTGTCACACAGCCTGTGTCAATGAAGTTCTTTCTTATCTCTGTCTCAATCGATTGGTAATTCGATCAACCGACATATTGCTGGTAGTTAAATCAAGGAAATGCAAAGGCTGCATTTTTTCAGCATTGGGAACTGAATAGTGCGATTTTACTTCATATCGATGCTTCTAAGTATTTGTTCAGGGAATCAAACAGATGAATATCGCTTAGGGCTAATTCTGAGCTGGTTATGCCACCTATGGTCATCTTTTGCATATATTCTTTACAACTTCACATTATGCCATATGGGTTTGGATTTACCGTATTTGCCCAATATACCGCGACACTGAATAAAAGACGACCCTGAAATTTTTCATCACAATAATTAGATAAATTCTATATTTAGACCTCGAATTTAGCGCGAGTCAGGATTTTAAGATGAAATGATCATTCAAAAACTGTCGCGTTGTATTCGGTCTAATACGGTACTTAATGACTTGCCCTTTTTATTTATTTATTTATTTTAAGAATTTATTAATTTTGCTTGTGCTCAGTATTGCGTGTTATTTTTAATTTTGGAACTATCTTTAAAAATGTACCCCAAGAAAATACGTACATGTTATGCATGAATGTAATTAATAGGGCATTTTGTTAGTTTCAAATTAAAAAGGAATCAAATAGAAAGAAGAGATAGCAATTTATCAAATAAGCTTTTCCATAAATCTAATTTCAATACCTCGTAAAGAATCAATTCGATCTTCACGCTTATTATCTTCAGGTGATACTAGAAAATGTCTCACATACCTAAAATATAAAACATATTTTTAGTCAAACATTTTTGATAATAATTTAACAAGATATCGAGTTGGTTGAGATTATAATAAATAGTACAATATATAATTGGTTTTATATCATAAATCTGAGAGCTTTTTATTACTTTTAACAATGCTACATTTCTTAAGTATGATCCTCGTGCCAAGTTAATTAGATTATAAAGAATAAACTTAATTCAAAGAGATATTTGCTGCAGATAGGAATGGGTATCTTTTGAATTCGTTACTCAATAGAAAATCCAAAAATCAAACCAAAAATTTTGTTGGTAATGAATTTATCGTTTACATTATATTTGTGGTAGAAAGTCAATACTTTGTGGATGTTTTAAAACATGCTTTATATGCAGATCTTACCCCCTTGCAATTGAATTACTGACTGAAGAAATAATTCACTAAATAACGGTAACAGTTATTTTTTAAGAAGCATCCTAATAGTTACGCTAATCACTGAGACTCGCAAAATCATTCACACACTAACTCGCTGATATGCTGACTTACAGATCACTGGCTCGCACATTCACTGACTGACTGACTCACAGATTAACTGAATCTGCCGTAATTACTGTTCGACTGCCCCAAAACAAAATGTTTACCGACATTACAATAAAAAGCTAAACTAGTTAATGATCTTAAAAACGTAATGAGATTCACACCGTCGGCTCGATCATTTTACATAATCTTGAAAATTTTGAAGATTACATGGAAAAACACACAAAACAATCTACGCTACTTTAAAAATATGAAAGTAGAACATTTCCCCTATATTTTGCATTTTTTGCCATTTTCAACTTCAGGAAATTGTTAGGTCTACGATTTTTTTAATTACTCCAAAATTTAATAAAATTCATACCATTTTCGTCTTGTAAATTTGTACAAAATATGTTAAAAATAAGAGGAAAAGCTCGCTGCTTTAAAAATAAGAAAATGTACCCGTTCTCTGATTTTAAACTTTACAAAATTGCTCAAAAACAGTTCGTTTGGAAAAGCAACTCGAAACTATCCAGTGTATGGTCTGCATAATGTCTTGAATTTAAAATTAATTTAACAGCTTAAACAACGCGAACTTTATTTACGTAAGTATAATAATAAGAGCAGAACATGAATTCATTTAATTTGAGTGGACTAAGATCAGATGTTTTGAGTGTTGACATGTTTTCGTCAAGCGTTTTTTCTACTGTTATAATTGCTTCTACAACGGACTTTTATTCTATTATAGTATAAGCAGACTGTTACATTTGTTTCCTCCCATTCCCAAAAGATTTGCGTTTAGACTATAAAAGACTCACTTACTTTGTAAAATCAAATTTATTAATAAGAAAATGGAAAAAAAAAGAATCATGCCTTTCCGAGAGTTATGTTTTGGATCCGTCATCGTCTATACGATAACTTGGTATCTTAATTATCCAGAAAATTTTAAGATGCCCTCCACTCTAAAAAACACAATAATATCTTATTCACAAATTCTACGCATTTATCAAAAAATAAATAGTCAACAAAGGTCTTTAAAACATCACCAGTACACCTAAAAGTTTATTAAGAGATGCAATATTTCTTCGCACATATTTTAGATTGATTTTTGATTTTTAGATACTTCAGCTGACAGTCATAAATATTTACTGAAATAAACAAGCTGCTTTTCGTTGCTTTAACAGCCATCTATTAGCTAGAAATACCGTGCAAACATAGAGACTATGAAAAATTCTTCAAACTAAACAAGACCATTATTTTATTGAAACTTTGATTGAAGAAAAGGTACGATTCTGCTTCTATGGATACAAATTGCTAAGAAAACATATTTTTATGAAAATTATATTAATTCTTTCTTCCGAAAAGTAATTTCATTCACCTAGTTACTCATAAATTCATAAAAATAATTTAAAATAAAAAGAAACATTCCAACATTCTAATATCTTTGTGCAAAGCATAATGACATCTGAAAAGAAGCAGGTTAAAACAAATGTTACATTTAAATGTTTTAAACGATAGAAAAGCGAAAGTGAGAGAAAAAGCCAGAATGAAATATTTTTATTGCTCAGCTTGAAAGTTAGGCAGGGTTATAAATTTAAAATTATTCAAATGTGTGTGTAATTTTTTTCAGGGAAATACTCTTTTTATTTGAAAATTATTTTTCGAAAGTTCGTTCTTAAAAGTATAATAGTAAGCAAAATAATTTGAATTACACGGTCCAAAACGTTTACGATTAATCATAATTACTGAATTTAAAATTTACGATAAAAGTAACGAATGAGGTTCAGTGAAAAAGTTCTTTTATGCTCACTACATTTTCAGCTCTAAAATTGTGTTAGCTTAGTGGTTTAAGGTTTAGATCAATATTCATGAAATGTGACCAATGTGTCGTCTCTAATATGAAAAGACAATGTTCTTATCTCCTTTTTTCCATTGTTTATGCTTTTCTTAAATAAAGTATTTCAAGTATAAACTTACAATCAGTTCTATATTTAAAACTAATTAATGTCTAAAATACTCAAATCAATACTCTCAAATAAAAAAGTAATTATTTGATGGAAAAAAACACTCAAATTACTGGTGTTAAACGATAAAGTAAATAAAAAACTTTGTAAAAAACACACATAAGATGTTATAGGTAAGAAGTATGTATAGGTTCTTCTTACCTATAACATCTTATGTGTGTTTTTTACAAAGATTTTTAATTAATTAATTATTTGATGCTACATCGATAAAGTGGTATGTTTATTAGAGTAATGATGTTCATTAAAACAAAACTATCCAGTTTAAGGGTAAATAACTCTTTTTGATTTTGTATTCTAAAATATATTTTTATTCTGAAAGAAAAGTAGTGCTATTTTGTATGGCTTAGTCAAAGCCATTCAAAATTTGTTAACTTTCATGTGTGTCACTTTAAATTAAAATTGTTATTTTACTGTAGATTTAAGTTTTGTAAAATTTTTTGGAAGCAAATAAGTGTAAATAGAATGATAATCAAACTCTCAAGTAGTTATAAAAATATATAAATTATACATGATAATAAGTCAATGGAAGTTTTTAAATTGAAACATGTTTACAGTGTTTTAAATGTAGCTAAAACCTTTGACGACGCGTTTCTACGTTGATTACATGCTTATGCATATTTTACTCTCTATATTTTATTTTGTTTGTTAATAATACTTCCCTGTGAGAGTTTATGTCATAGTTTACCGAACGAATATGTTGGCAAAATACGGATCACTTCAAGCTTTGAGTACTTTTTTTTCAGTACACCAAAGCATCCGCAATATGATGCATATTCTTCTCCCCTTGAATACTGAAAATGCGATAATCCTGTCATTCGATCAATCCGACGCACGTCTTTGTACTCCAATGGGATTGTAAAATCATCCAAAATAAAGTTGAATTTAGTTTATTTAATGCTTCCTATTGCTTGATATCTGGTATGGAATGAAAGAATACAGTGAAATCCCTCTATAACGATATTTTGGGGGTCAAAATAATATATCGTTGTAAAGAGAATTATCGTTATAGAGAGAATCAATATTGGAACGAAAATATTTTTGATTTTTGTTCTTCATATATCCCATACCCTGCGGTATCACCAGAAAGTGTTCTGTTTTCATTCATCACACCCTCGCAAGTAATATATAATAAATAAAAGGAGAAAAACCTGTTTATAGTTTTCAATAATTTTCACAACACTCAAAAATTTTAGTTAAATACCCTTGCCGCCTCGCCAGGGATTCTAGCGGAGCAATAGCTTATAAATATTTATAGCATATTTGAATAACAAATATATAATGTCTAAATAAATAATACCTGAATGCCGCAAAAGCGTTTTTTAAAATGTATTAAATATTAATTGAAAAGACATACCCATTAATTTATCCTTATTTATTTTGCTTCATGCCTTTATCAAAATCTTTTATGATGTTTAATTTCACTTTGATAGATATTTGTTTTCTTTTAGCCATTTGCTTTCGATTTTCACTAAACAAACTTCAAAGTAAACAAAACTCATAAATGATTTAAAATATCCTCGTGTAATAATCGACCTCGATAGGATTTATCGGAGGTTAAAATTCTTACTCAAAAGTTCAGACAAAATAACGTATCGTTTTCTATATCGGTTCCGGTGAAAGGAATCCTTGACCATTCTTAAAGAGGGGAATAGGAATCAAAGATGTGTCATTCAACTGCCCTTCCACCTTACGAGAAATGCACTTTCTCATTACCATAGTGTTACATCAGCAAAACGAAACTTAGAAGACGTTCTTTGGGAGAGGCGTGGTCCAACCCGTCCCAACCACATTTTACCTCGACTTTCTTTGTGTAGCTTTCAATGTCTGTGCACGAGTTGGGCTTCTGATGCATCGTAGAAAAAAAAATATATCGTAGTAGAGAGAATTATTCTGATGTAAGGGATAATTATTACCATCGTTGTAGAGAGAATTATCGTTTTAAAGGGTATCGTAATACAGAGAACTGTTTTACATTAATCTAAAGGGAATTCAGCCAGGACTATGAAAAAATATCGTAATAGAGAGAATTATCGTTATAGAGGATATCGTTGTAGCGAGCTTCTACTGTATAACCTTTATATTTAAAGCGTATGTAAATAATGAAAGAGTTTGAAAATTCTTTTTGCGATGTATGCGTTGCTTGTTATTTTTCCGCACTTCTATATAGTGTTACAAATCATTAAAGAGTTGAACTCACTCCTTCTATCAATTCAAAGGATTCAAAAACTATCAATTTATTTACACAGGCATCTTTTCCAATACTTTTTTCTCACGGAATCTTCCATTCACTGTTATCATTAGACTAAGTTTTATGCCATTAAGATGATAAATCGAGGTATATATGGATCTCAGCTATCTAGAGTTTGGTCTATCCAACTTTTCAGTGTAGGTCACATGAAATTAAATTTTAAATCTTACAAATTAATTAAATTATTAAATATGTATCTTTTTTAAGAAATTTAAGTAATTTTTCAGCTTTCAGTAAGTCTAAAATCCTTTTAAATGAAGGGTAGTTTTAGAACGAATAGAATCGTTTAATCTCGTATTCCCAAAATGTTGAGTATCAGAGCTCCTAACACATAAGCAATTATTAAATCCTTAAATTCGTTGGAAATCTGGAGTGAATATCTATTGAAAGCTAATACTGGTTAGCAAATATTCAAGTATTCCTATATAATACTGCATAGCATTTCAAGCAAGAACTTCTATGTATAATCGAGTGTTAGAAACGTTCGAAATTTGTCCTTAATGTTTGATGTGTTGTCTACATATTCACTATTCACACACACTGTCTATAGAGACTTCGCATAAGCGGTTCAACACTGCCTTGATGATTTATGATTCCTTGGGAATGATAATACATTATCCCGATATCTTCTAACAATTGATTCGAATGTAAACAGTGCATTTTAGCGAGCAAATCTGTAAGCATGACATATGATTTGCAAGGAAAGTTTATTTTGCAAAAGCAAATGTTTGAGTAGTCTGTTATTTGTTTATTATGTTTGCATTCATGTATTTATCGAAATTGAAAAACCGCATACAGTGTATTGTTTTACAGGCGTTTTCGTAACTATTCAATATATCATTTTCATCTACATTTTCTCTTTCGCAAATCTTGTTTTAAGATTACTTGGACTTTCGTAGATTATATGTAATAAAAGAGAACTACTGCGAATTTAATCTTCGAGTTTTCGCAATAGGAACTTTTCTTTATTTTCCAGACTCTCTCTTTAACATACAGGATTTTTTTATACTTTGCGGTGTATTACGAAATGAACTTGAAATTGAATATTTTGCTTTTGTGCTTATTCAAAAAGGGGAATACCAAATATTGATTATAGTTAAAGATATCACATATATGCTGCATTTAATTTTTCTCTTTTACATTTAAATATATGTTGCTGCTGCTGTTTCTGATTCCCCCTGAAAACCGCAAATGGCTGTGCCAGATCCCCCCCCCCCGAAGGGAGTCGATGGGCAGAAGGGGGTGCGCCTTCCATTTTTAGGGCCCCAGTGGGTGGAAGTAGGATGTAGCCCGTGGTCCCCTGATTTTGAATCAATTCCAGAGGAGGGAACAACCCCTAGAAATCGGCACCCCCAGAGGTATCATTTAACAACTTGGAGGACGACGGAGTTTGCATACTCCAGTTCCCATTAGCGTACACGGTCCCACAGTAGTCAAAGCCGGGAGGAAGTTGACCCTCCCAAGCACTGGCTAAGCTGAATGCGGCTTCACTTGCCGTGTTCTCATGGGAACGGAGTTTAGCGCCCAGACCACTGCGGGGCACATTTAAATATATTATTTTATGTTATTTTTTAGTATATTATACTACAAATGGAAGTTCAAACATATCGTACGTGTAACAAGGACACAGAAAAATATTTATAAACAAAAGTCTATTCTACGCAGTGTGTTTCATTTGCTTAATATTTTTATCGCAATTCTCAAGATATAGATTAAATAGATTCAATTTGTAGATTCATATTCGGATAGATTAATTTTCATATCAACGCAGTAGAAAACACTGTGATCTATTCACAGTGATATTGAGGGAAAATGACTCCTTTATTTCTTGTAATAACTGAGATTGTCAGTTGGTAGGCTGGCAATTAAACTATTGTTTAAACCAATGAGCCATATTCTCACACGCTCAAAATGTCATTTCTTTCATTCACGGAAGTTTCACTGTCAGCAGTGCTGACGGAATATCTCCATTATTTGACGAATGTTCGCTTCTTATTTTTCTATTGTCAATTGAAGAAACTTCTTCAGATTCAAAGAATTGTTTCCACTTCTTCAGATTTAGGGAGGTATTACGCTTCTATAGAGTACCGAAATTATTTGCTGTAAAATGTGTTATAAATTAGTGTATAAAGATGTTTTTTTTTTCCGAGAGTGCATACAGTGTTACAAATACGAGATTATATGAAAAATCCCTTCGGATGCAGCATTCCTGCAGGTAATACCGATTGGACGACTGTCATCAATTCTAGCATACGTACGGGTGTCCACCAATGTCAGGAGGCAAAAATAGTATCATTAGTAACCTCACAGACGTAAAAAACTCGCCTGTGTAGTAGCCATATTTTAAACTTTAGTAGCTAAAATAGTAGCATTTTTACATGATTATGTGGTTAAGAAATCATTTAGCTTCATTTAACGTCAAAAAAGGGTCTCTAGATCTGTGGCACGCGATGAACGTTTCGATCGACCGCCATCTTGCTGGTAGTGAAGTCGAGCGATGGCAACGGCTGCCCTTTTTTCAACATTGGGAAATCTATCCAGCTGTTCTCGCATTTTTCCATTTTTCAGCAGATGTCAGTGCTGTTAAAAATAATCCTGACAATTTTTTGACGGGAAATGACGTGCTGAAAAGTAAAGGATTCTCGTGGAGCTATGTCACCCGCAACTATTTTTATAGAAATCAAATCTATTCTTCGTGACTGGCAACAGTCAAAACATCAGAGTTTGGTGTTCCCAGAGCGGGAACACTGCGCGTTAAAGGGTTAAGAAAGAATGAATAAAATGATAAGTTAAAATCTTCATGCGTTAAATAACAGAGCATATGGTACATTTATTTAGCACGATTAAAAAAGACTGATTAGAATGTTTGATGAACGATTAATTGTAGCTTTGAAAAGAAAAAGGAGTTGACAGAAACCGAAACGAAATCTAATTTTCAAATTAGTCACCTGAAGTAAGGTACAAGTAGCCAAAAACTTGAAAATACCATGAAAATGACGTTTTTCATTTAAAAAAAAGTCGCCCAAGTCGCCTTTTCTTTAAATCAGTAGCAAAAATCGCCTTTTTAGTCGCCGGTTGACACACTGTACGTAACATGTTCGAAATGCGTGCAAGTATTTTTTAAATTTCGTTTAAAAACGTCTTCTAGATTTCGCTTTGTACTAAAATTAAACTATTTTATTTCCAAAAATGGCCGACTTGAAATTAACAATAATTTGAGCAATTATTCATTAGTTTCTGATCATTTGTTGACTAGGTTGTCATTTAATAAAATTCGCTATTTTTCGAAGAAAAGGCCCATCAAGGAACTAACTTTTATTTTTCATTTTCCTTTTGGAAATGAAATTTTCTTTGAAAATTTCTGAACCTCATGTCACGTATATTCCATTAAGCTACACTTTTTGGCTAAGGATGATGCTTATAGAAGAACTTTAATTAAAATCATTTTGCTAGCGCCATGACATTGCTTAGAAATACTTTCCAAAAAACTTTATTCCGTCTTTAAAGGGTAATTCGATTCATACCAGTTAGTTACAACTTTTCATACAGTTATCTCTTGAAAAATATTATTACCAACATATTCAATTTATAGTTACAAGCTTCAATAAATACTGTTCAAATATTCTTATTACTTAAATTTACACTTTTATGTAATTTTCACAATACCTTTATATACACATTTCAAAACATCGGAGCATTTGACAAATAATACGATAAATTTAAACTAAAACTCTGAGAGTTATAACACAAGAAACTTTTTTAAAAAGTGAATGAATTTTGTTCTTGTTCTTTGTTTAAACACGCTTAACAGGAAATTTCTTTGTCTCCTAATGACTGTATTATTCTGCTCAAAGTAAATTTACAAAAGGATTCTAAACTAACTCCTTTTTTAAAAAATTTAAATGGAAAAAAACATTTTTGCCTACTATCAGTAATTAGTATTTCGATCTTTACTCCGAGTAAGTATAGGATTTCTTTGAAATGTGTTTTGAAATTTTGTTACCTAATGTTAAATATTTAGATCCTGCTTTGAAATGAGGCAGTGGAATTTTTTCTGCTGTTAGCTGAAAATTAAATGAACTATTAACGAAGAATGGCTAAGTTAAATGTTTTCCTTTTTCAGAATTTAGTATTTTTACCCAAAATATATTTATTTTGCAGATTGTAAATACAAAAATATTACATAAAATATTCCTGTATCTTGTAAACATTTTACTGAGACGTTATTAAGGACATGTTTCTTGTATATTATAAAAGGAAAATGCATTGTCCATATAATTTATTATTCTGTTATTATTTTCTAAACATTGTGCAAATAAGACTTGAACACATAATATCTCATACAAGATTGCGAATAATACTCGAACAAAGCTTTCACATCTTACGAAGAAGTACAAATAAATAAATAAAAAATTTTATCCATGAAAATTCAGAGGCAAAATCTGCTAAATTGAATTTTTCTGAACGATAGTTAATTTTAGCGATTTTTTTTTAAATAAAGGTTTCATGCGCGGGTCATCTACGCATAATACTCGAACATAATGTAAAATAATGTAAAATGTTGCTTTGTAGAAATCATATTCAATTAGTTTTGTAAACAAAGCTGATGATTTGAAGCTTATAAACACGCATATCAGTCTGATAAAGAAAACATTTTTTAGATCTTAAAATATAAATAAATAAAATAAAAATAATAATCAAAAAAGCGGAGCCGCGATCACATCTAAATAATGCATTATTTTAGTTAAACCTTTTTACGTTCAAAGAATATTTTTGTATATTTTTACTTGCACAGCTTTATGAGTATTTGTGAAAAAAGGAGCAACTAACATGACGAATTATTTTTGCAGCAATTTTGCTGCACTGTTAACTACTTTTTACTTAACACTGAAGTATGAGCAATTTTGACCGCAAAAATGTGTGGCCAGAAGATTTTAGGCACTTTTAATAGTTAACAAATTCGAAGATGTATTTTATTAATATTTTTAATTGAAGTCTTCAAAAGATTCTTATTTATAATGAAACAACTAATTAATTATACTAAGAATCAATGTATAATGAGAAATTATTGAATAAATCATGTTTAAAAAGTAAAAAACAAAAGTCCCGCCTAAGAAAACATCATTTTTACCATAAAAGTTTACAGAATTATCCAGAAAAACACCCAAATTTGTTTACATACCTGAAAATAGGTTTTATCTGTAAATAACCATTATTTAGTAAAATTTTCTTGCATGGTATCGAACTATGGATTCCGAATGTTCAAAAATAAACTCTTAATTTTAGATGTTTTCATATACTCAATTCTGTTTAGTTCTGCTTTATATACATATTTTAATAACTAAAAGGCTCGTAGATAATATTTGAAAAGACGGCAAGCGTATATAGACAACATTTTTACAGATCAGAGAGTTAAACTTTTAAATCGAGAGACCATCGGTCTTAAACCTCTAGGTACTAAATATACTATTTTAGGCTACTTTATCACAATACAAGTGCTTAGCAGCAATTTCATCATATTATTATTGATGAACACAGCTTAATGCATCATTCACTGCATGTGGAATCAACATTTAAAAATTTACGCGTTTTGTTTATATCTAAAAATACAGGGTGCTCCGAAAATATCTGGCAAATATTTGAAAGGGAGGTAGAGGGGACCAAGATTGTTCAGAATCACATAGGAATGTGGAGTTGGAAACGTCGTCCTCATATATCTGTTAATAATCATGTTGGAATAATAGTAATATTTCCGACATGGTTCGTCAAACACTAATGAATTTTTCACAGAAAGCACTTGACTACAACTGATTATTAACAGGATTGATTACTATCGTAGATAAAATACACTGATTACAAGATTAATTATTAAAGTAGTAATTAAAGTCATTATTAAAACCATACGTTTCCGATCTCACATTGCTATGCGATTCTGAACTAACTTGATCTGATCTAGCCCCCTTTCAAATATTGACAGATATTTTCAGAGCACCCAATATACATTTCTGCAACTCTTATAATACATAACAACTTTAAAACAAATGGAGATAAACTATAAGAAAAGAAAATAAATATTTTTTTCATCTGAAGGATCTTAAGGAAAAATCTACTTCGCCGTCTTCTCTAAACAACTTTTAGAGATATCCCTTTTGTTTCTTAATGACTGTTGTAGTTGCGATAGAGGAAAATTGCAGAGCAAAGGAAAAAATGAAGAGGAAACCTTTTGTAAAATCCTAAAGACAAAACTTCCCTATCTATAGACAGAATCTACTTAATTAGTGTTGTGGTCTTTTCAAGAACCATCAGAAGCATGTCCTTTGGAAGCCCGTTTTAAAAATTAAAATCTGATCGTGCTTCTGACAAATTGTTCTTCGAAAGTTTTAAAATTCGCTCTGAAACTCAATTTTTATTCTGATTTTATGGTACTCAATATAAAAATTACATTAAATCCATTGAACTAGGCTATTTTATGCAGAGATATGAAAAGATATTAGCCCACGCTGTTATAAAAGCAATATATGTAGAGAGGATGGTAATAAAATCAAACTTCTATACACAGCAGTTTGCAGCTGAAACTGTTCAGCAGATTTCCGCCAAATGTGCATATTGATTGTAGGGGAGATAGCAGATATGTTAAGTTCAGAAACAACCCATCTGATAGCGCTTTATGGTGAACATAGTTCAAAAACTAAATCAAACTAGTTAATGAAAGCTTAAAGACCATTGTAGAAGTATTGAAATTGTTTGTACATTTCGAATTAGACATTTCCACTTTTTAATTTTTCTATTTTATGAGGCAGAGCAGCTTTTTATCTTTATCTTTTTTATTTTTTCTCGAATACATGAGCACAACTCATGTATGGTTCATCTACCAAATCTGGTTGCAATCTTTGTTTTGGTTTTAAATTTAAAAAGTTATTCGAATATTAAATGTTACTAGTAGTTTTAAACTACTGTTCAGCTCTTTCAGCTGCTGAACCTTGTTCTTATGGGGAAAGTTAAGAATGGGGGAATTAAAAACACCCTGTATAATTCCCTTACGACAAAGTCACAGCTCATGGCAATTTACTGCATAAGAACTTTTTATCGTTTTAGCTTAACTATCCCGTGATTATAACTTAAATTAAGGAAATCAAATAAACAATAGTCAGAAATTACAATATAAATATTAGCTTCTGATACCAAAAATAACTTCCATGCGAATTTTATTTTTTTCATATTGTTAATATGGAACTTCATACAAAATACTGTGTGTTCATATACAGAAAGCAATACTCCAAGTTCAAAAAGCAACAATTACGAACCTGAAGATGTTTTAGTATTCTTAAAAATAACATTCTATAACTTATACATATTCAATGTGATCATTTGTTGAAAACGAAGAACGTATACAATAGCGAGGGAGTGTATGATTCAACAACTCTGTCTTCAACAATTCTTACAAAGGAAACACCCTAAATATTGCGTTTAAATTTTTGGTTGAGGAATGATAAACGGGGTTGAGTTTGAGATATTATTTTCTACGGATAATTTTTTGAGAACTACCGGGCGCAGAATAAATAAATCGATAAATTTTAATAGCACCAATGGTTAGAAATCAGTAGGAATGATGTCACAAAGGCTCTCAATGTTTACTAAGTGTCATAAACTATTATTTGAAGAGCACTAGAGTCTGCATTCGTTTGAGCTGAATTAAATTTATATTTAAACATTTGGTAAGTACAAACTTTTGGAAAGTTCAGTGTATGCACTCCAGACTTTTTCGTATTATGGAACTACGAGAAACATTTATAACATGACTTTTTAAATTTCAAGATGTAATTTTTCATTGAATTCGCACTGAAATTTTAGTTCTTTATCTTTGTAGCCCTTCAAAGTTGGGATAAATTAATTAAACAGTATATATATATAAATATATATAAAAATGAATAAATACGCCACTGATATATATATATATATATATACATATATATCAGTGGTGTAGACAGAAATTTTTCATGAGGAGGTTATGACGCCCCTCCCCGTCCTCACCTTGGCTACGCCACTGAATATATATATATATATATATATATATATATATATTGGTATTACGGAACTACGATTAAAGTTAATTACTCGTATAATTTGCCAAACATTGAAAAGTTATTTTCCCTTTAATTGGTCTTAAAATGTCAATTCTTTTGCTTTGTTAATAGATCCCCTTCAAAATTGGAATGCTGTTACACCCTACATTATCATTTCTACCTATCATAAAACTAAATGTAACGTTGAACGTTACTCAGCCTTTCATAACTACAGTACATATAGTTAAACACATTTAAACTGCATTTACATAGTTTATAATCCAGTTATAAAAGTATGTCTTACTGTTGATTTTTAAAACATGTCTTGAATTTTCCTAAATTTCGTAAAATTTGATGCGACTTTGATAGAAAAGAATAAACTCCAAAACTAAAATAAAAATGACCACTTTTTTCTTTTTCTTTCAAGAACATATTGATGAAAATATTCTTTTGGGAAGATATTTTTGATTGAGTCACAAAAACATTCAATTTAGAAAAGTTATTTTTACGCATATAAAATTTTGTTTGTTATTCTGCTTGAATTTCAAAATAACTCAATTAAGCACAAACAAGCTGTACGATGAAAAACTAAAAAGCCTAAAGTGCATTAATTCTTTTAGTTTTCTTAACATTATATTGTTGCGGAATTACTCTGCTACTCCTGGGGTTCGTCGTTCTAAAGTCCAGCTGGTGTAAAAAGTTCAAGTAAAAAGTCACTTGTCAGGATGGAATATAACTTTATTGCTTCCAGAACTTCGTGGAAGAATCAGCTGTACAACATTCACAAGCACAATTAAAGAGTAATGTGCTTTTAACAGTTCACTTAGATCAGAAGCTCTCACAAATGCTGTATTTCTCACATAAAATAAGTCACTTTCACAGGCAAAAATTCAGTGAAAATATTCAAGAGATATCGTACACAATCCCTTAAGACACAGCAATGAAGAATTTACACACAGCACTTTGAAAACAGCTTCGTAAAGCAAGCTAAAACACGGCTTCTATAGCACTATCAATTCACAGAGCAAACGTACTCTCACTGACAGCTCTTCACACACTGAGCGTTCAACTCGCACTGAACTTTCGGGGCAATGCGCGCTTCTGTATATATCCGACGCAGAAACTGCGAGCAGCTTCCAGAAGTCAATTTCTCGAGGATTCTACATAAAGCATGAATTTTGATTATGTCATAGAAGATAAATGTTAGGTTATTATGCGTTTTTAACGCAGGAAAAACAACTTCCAGGCCCCATTGGGAAAATCGCGCCAAATGACCAAAAAGTCGCCAAGCTTGGCGACTTTTGGCGAAATATCGCCAAATTTGGCGCCAAAAATAAGTCCTCAAAAGTGAAGAGATCTAAGCTCTAGGACTAATATTTCTCGAGATTTCTAGAATCTCCATTGAAAAACAATGGCAAACCGAAACCTCCATAACTCCGGTTCTAATTGGCCGATTTTCATGCAACGAAAAGCAAAATTTATGCAAAATTTTTATTTGAAGCGTAGAATACGAATTTTAAACCATTTTAAGCCCCAGAGCAGCGGGTTGCCCCGAAAATTCGTAACAATATCATACCTACGTTAATACAATCAAATTTGATATCCCCGTTTACTGTTTATGATATAATTTGGATTACGACCTCAGACATTCATTTAACAGAGGTATGATTTTATGCATATTTTAAGTTATATAAGCTAGATCAGTGTTTCCCAACCGCTGGTCTGAGGACCACAGCTAATATCCACGATTTTATAACCAGTCCACGCTTATCAAATTTATTAATTGAAAATCAGCTAAAAATTATATTTGGGTAGTACTTCATTTTAAAATAAAGTAGGGGAAGGTGGCCTAATGGGAGCTAATTGGAGTTGGTGCACGTAAAAGCTGTCGCCCTCCAAGTTATTAAACGGTACCTCTGGGGCTGCCGATTTCAGGTGGTGATTGATCCCTCATCTTGAATATTAGGGACATCTTCAAAATTAGGGACCATCAAGTAGAAGTCCAATCCTCTCGGGGGTTATGGCGAACCTATTTCCATGGATAGTGTCGTCTATCCATGGGTATGACAACAATAAGAATAGCAAATGATCCATCGACTGAAGAAAGCCCAGTACTTGGTCCATGCTATCATGCCAGCCCTTCAAATGTTTTCAAAATAGTGACTCACCATTACATTATTTAATTTATTTCTGTGTTTTCTGTAGGCCATAATTTTTGAATTATAATTTTGAAATATTCCATTTTATTGTTTGTGACAGTAAAGATTATAAACGCACCCGATGCTTTCATAAATGAGCGAGCTGTTAAAAGAACACGGGCTAGATTTTAAAAATAAGGGTAACGGATTCTAAAGATTGGATTGTAATTATTATTGTATAAAGGACTTGACTGATGCTATCCGCCTTGCAAATGGCTACAGTCTAGGTCTCTATGTGAATTGTGTAAATTAAATTGTCTGTTACCATTTTGAAGATAGTTTTGGTGTTTGTATTATGTTCCAATAAAATTTTAAGATTAGCGTGGGAAAATTTTACTGTGACAATTTTTTATTTTAAAATTTTCATAAAAAAATTATGCATATTATATGATTATAAAACTTATTTTATTTCATTATGTATAGTCATAATTACTTTTACATCTTTCATTTTGACGATAAAATACAACTTGCAATTATTTTCAAATGAAGGATCATTTTTCCCTTAAGTTGAGGGTAAAATGATCCTTTGGGCACTTTCTCAAAATTCTTTAAAATATTAATTAATGTTTATGATGCAAAATGTTGTGTAAAATATGATAGCAAAAGGCCAAAGTTTTATTTGAATGTTTATGTTATTTTATACAAGTTTTCCTCTTAAGGAGATTATTTTAGGCCACCTTCCCCTACACATTTACATAATATTCATTATTTTCGGCTGACACTGAGCCTCGAAATATTTTTCCCATTTTTGTCGGTTTGCAAACGTATAAAGTTTTGGAAACACTGAGCTACATAACATAACCATTTCTTTTCTAAAAATAAATAATAACGCCTCCGCAAAGCTTAACTGTCGGTAGTAAATACATTTCTGATATCGAATGTATATGATTCATATGAAAAAAATATGTTTATGTCTCTGTTTAAATGGAATGTTTAATTTAAAATATTCTTCCTAACACCCCCTTAACATTTACCCCTCATTCTGAGTCAGTGTTTTAAAAAAAAATGTAATTTATTAGTATTTTAAATTTTCAAAGTAAACTCGTAATTTGTATGACGGTTTACAGAAAACTCATATCTATAAATTTAAAATTTTGATAAATTATGTACTGGATTACTTAAATTTAAACTACTTAAATACCTGATATCAAGTCTAAAAATTTTAAATTGCGATAAATTATTGCATTAAGTGATTCAGCCAACAGGGTCCTAATTTTTTCAACGCCAATTTCGATAGAATAGTATACAGATAGAACAAATGCTTTGGTAATCATTACGTATAACATAATCGGCACTGATTTATTTACTTGTAAAATCTGTGTATCACTTTAATTTCGTGAATAAACGTTTTCGCTACAAGATTTATTACATTGCTGTTTGATAGTATTTACTAAGTACTCCCTTGATTGTATTAACTAAGTGTAACCGTAAAATATTCACATGCATATTTATTCTGATTATGATATAAATGTTGAGGAGAGGTGGGTATTATGGAATACATTTACATTTCTAAATATAACTTTAGAGGTTCCTGAGTAAAACCCCCAAATGATCATGAGTACATACTATAAATAATTGAAATGAAAGGTCACATGTAATTAGAAAATCCATTTATTTTGTTTTTATAGAAAAAATTATTGAAAAAAAGTTACAAATGGAGGTTACTTTGAAATAGTCGAGTGATAAGAAATAGGTGGTTTAAACCGTTGAAAAGCTAATTATACTTGATATAACGTAGTTATTTTTAACTGTAAAACCATATTTTAAAGATTATATTCAAGTCATTTCTACTTTAAGTATCTATACTGAAGTCGCAGACATAATATTCTCTTGTCTGGTACAGTCAAGGTGAACCGAAACGGAAAAGCATTGAATCCAAATTTCGTTCATAATTCGGAGAATATTTCGTTAGACAAAATACATTCAGCGTCTTTGTTTTCCGATTCTTTAGTTGATGGCATGAAATACATTACAATATTAACTAGTGCTCCACAATACCCGATACGCCATCTAGTAAAATGAACCTTTAAACTGATAGGCAAAACACTGTCGCCTGAAACACAACCACAATGCAACAAACACAACCACAATGCAACAAACTATCATTATTTTAGTGTACATTATTCATGCCATCAATGTTAAAGTCACATTAGACTAGGAGGTTAAAATATTTGAAAACTGATCTCCAAGAACTCTTTAATATCACAAAGCAAGCTTCGTTTTGTAACGAGTGTTAAGACAATAACAGACTGTCGACTCTCACTACATTGTAAAACTAGAATCTTTCTTGAGTAGTACATGGTATTCCCACGTGCCAACAGCACCAGAGGCGAAAAATATATATTCTAAATTTCACGACTAGCCCATAACATCGTTCTCTCCTCTACAGTTTAGTATCGGATTTTAAGTTATCAACCATGAATGAATATTTTCTTTGAAAAATGTCATAGCTCGCATTTGCAAAACACATCATTACATGACAAGTGGTTTTTTTGCCTGTATGTAACACAATTTAATATTTATAGCCATTTATGGAGTTTGTAGCTGCGCTCTAAAACAGTTATTTTCATATTACATTCTGAAAATAGTTTTTCCTGCTTCATGAAATAACCGTAAAATAGAGAAGTTTTAGTATCCTTCTTTCCCATGCAATAACGTTTGGAAATCTTCACCGTAAGAGTATAAAGAATTCAAGTTATTCTCTTTCTTTTCAGTAGAAAGATAGCTGTTTTAGAACTGTAGCATTATTGAACTTTCATGTGTACATTCAGAAGTTTTTCACTTATGTATAGTGTTATGTTTGTAGATAATCTTGTACACTGCAAAAATGTTTCGTTGAATCAACATAATTATCCGGCTGAAATATCGCCAACGAAATTTTTTTAAATTGACAAAATTAATTTGTTAAAATTACTTGGTTTTCTTCAACAAAACATTTTGTAAATATAGAGAACAAATTTTGTTAAAATAAACATATGTATTGATAATTTAACCGAACTATTTGTTTAAATGGTTCATTTAGTTAAAATCGATCAAATTCTTTGCTTGAATTAACAAAACTTCTTTGTTTACTGGTATGCTCATGACTCGTTTAAGAGAATAATTTTGTTGATTTCGTCTGTTCCTCAAAATTTACATTTTTATTTGACTACTTTTATGTATATCAACAAATTTACATTTTTATTTGACTACTTTTATGTATATCAACAAATTTACATTTTTATTTGACTAATTTTATGTATATCAACAAATTTAAAATTTTTATTTGACTACTTTGATATATGAAAAAACACTCAAAATACTGGTGTTAAACGATAAAGTAATAAAAAACTTTGTAAAAAACACACATAAGAAGTAAAAGGAAAGAGGATACGCGTTTCGTTCAAAACTTTTACGTCGAAGGGCTTGGACTGAAGAAGTTCAAAACAATTTTTGAACGAAACGCGTATCCTCTTTCCTTTTACTTCTTATGTGTGTTTTTTACAAAGTTTTTTAATTACTTTACTTTGATATATATCAACAAATTTAATTTTATCAACTTCAACGTCAGTTTTTTTCCCTCCACATAAAACAAACTTAGAAAGACAGACAAATTATTCAAAATTCATAATGAGTGTATTTTTCTATTATGTAGTCGTAAATGCCAAAATTTACGTGAATATTTACCACTTATACATAAAAACAACCAATCTCTATCGGTCAAAGAAGCGCTTCTTGTGAGAAGTCAAAAAAACGTTAGCCGTAAATTTTGGTAGACGTCGATTTTAGATTTTTATTTTATTTTAGTTAAAGTGTTTACACCATAATACACAAAGCGATTTCTGTAACAATACACACACAAAGGGAAACTAACACTACAGAACCCTTATAATCCAGGTTTTTGGGTATACTCTAAATTGAATTTATGTCCGAAAATAATAAAAGACATAAATTTGATTGTCGTGAAAACGTTTATAAAAAAAAAGAAAAAGAAATTCCAGGCACAGACATATTTCTACATTTTTGCGTAACGGAAAAGTACTCCTTATAATCAGTCACTAAATTTATACATAGATTTTAAAATGCAGTCACATATAGTACTTACGGATCGATGTTAATAAATTATCACATTAACCGCTTTACAAATGTCACTTCATAATATTATTTTTACTTTTTAATTTAGGACTGATAATCTTTTGAACTGTACTTGATGTTTAAAGATTTTCTTTCATGCTTCAATGATTTAGTTTCAATAATTATAATAATAATAATAATAACGAGTCAAATTGTTATGATATTTCATTGTTGAGACCATAACCAAGCATTTTAAATTCTATTAACTCTGTTTAACAAATTAGGTCCGTCAAAATTAATAGATCTTAGAAATCGGATTTGTATATTTTCTCAGATGTTTTATTCGAGATGTGTGATTCGAGATTAACCCTTTTTTTCATAATAATGGTTAAAAACCTGCTATATAAATAACATACTGCTTAATTCATGCTGTTGTTTATGGCTGTTTTGAATCTTTTTGGATTTGTGTGTTTGCGTTCAAGAACCCACTTATAAATCATCGTTTAATAAAGTGGACAACATAGCGACAGGTTTCAGACAGAAAATTTAAACAGCCAAGGGTTTGAACGGAAATCAAACCCGCGACCATACGCTTGGAGGCGCCAAAGGTGTGGGGGAAAGCATGCCCTTAAACTCCGAGCCACCGGTCCCCTTTAAACACATGCTTTAAAAAAATTCGTATTTTATGAAACCACAAATTAAGGGAGTCTGAAAGTGTATTACACTGGCTTACTTAAGAAAATATACAGGGTGGACCATAAATGCCGCCCAAAGTCTGCATGGCCAGATTCCTCGTTGGGAGTACATAAAAAATGTCCAAAGAGCTGAGTACCTTTTTGACACATATTCGAGAAAAATGGGAAAAACAAAGTTTGGACGTCACATCCGATGGCTGATCGTCAAATCTCACACTGGATTTTTCCCTATAGAGATGTTTTACCTACGTCATTATCACCCCGGCATACCTTAGCAACCAACTTTTTTAGGTCAAACATTCGTGCATTTGAAAATGGTCATTGGCCGAAAACGTGACTTTGTATCCTAAATATCCGAGTTGACCGAAAAAAAATTTCAGTAAAACAAAAAAACAGGACACCCTGTAAGTGTATTGAAGAAACCTTCAGTTAAACATCTATAATTTAATCTATACAAATAACTAATGGAATTTTTAGATATTCTCTGGATTAGACAACTTAAGTTCTTGCTTTATTATATTTTATTAAATGAAAAATCAGAGAATTCAAAGTAAATTTATAAAGAATTTATTACTTGACAAATACAGGATGAAAGAAATAGCCAATTCAATATATTATCACAACTTTGCTTTAAAAAAATACTGCAGCATTTAAAAAAAGTGCTTTTGTAGCTCAATTTTATGTTAGAAAATTTTAGTTATTTTGTTATAGATTTCTGATATAACACTTTTTTCTACAATCCTTTAAAATAGTGTGGATGGGAATATGTGAAAAATATACTTCAGGTTCTAGTGACATTTTTACAATCTACTCCATATTTCATAGTCTGTATTTTGCTTGCTACAATTCAATAAAACTCGAAACTCGTAGTTTTTTTTTTTTTTTTGAAAACATATCATTTTATGTGTATTCTTTAACTTCTTTTGTAAAGTGTTAAGAAGCAATCTATCACATGTTTATTTTACGTAAAATTATAAGTAAAATAAAGGTAAGTACAAGATGTTTTATTATTTATTACATTAATAATGACTGCAGGTACATTAACATTAAAGTAAATTCTTGACTATATATATAATGTATCTGGCACATCTTTTAATATAGGTGTTGTTTCAAAATTTTGAGTGTAATTCTGAAAGTCACGCTTGAATTCCTGAAAGCGACAGATTAACAGCTAAAGTTTTTGACGTCACTCTTAAATAATCTTTGAAACGGCTTTTTTTTCTAAATCTTGTAAGTTTTATTGATATTCTCGAATATATATTAAATATAATAGATGTTTCAAAGGGTTTAAGCATTGCGACACTTTTTTAAATACTGAAGACAACACCATATTTCTAATTTAAATTTTTTTTAGTAAAACGTAGTTACTTTTTTGTACCATAAATTTTATAAAGAGCCATATATACATACATTTAAAAAAATGACAAAATATATTAGCGTAATTTTGTTTACAAAAATGTCCCATGAGAGAAGTAATATCAGCTCTTTTAAAATTATTAAAAAAAAAAAAACATATGTAAGGGTATTACTAACTGATTTACTCGGCTTTAAATTTTCTAAAATTATTTCCAATGAGGAAAACAAAAATTTTAATTTGCGAAAATGAAATTAATTATAATGAGTGAAATTTCTAAAAAGGAAATTTGTGTAAAAGAAATATTACTTTCTGCATTTCAGCACTGTTCTAAATACAGCGTAAAGATGAGTTTTATACTATTTTAATTTTAATTTTAATATTGCATGTTTAAATTGTAAAACATTTCTACAGTTAGATGGAAATTAATAGTTTCAGTTTTGCAAAAAGTTTATACAATAAGGTTCGTTTTCGCATAAGCTTTTCTTGCATTTGCTTTCTGTGCTCAAAATAAAGCCAGTATAATTAATTGCATTGTGTGATTTTATTAAAACAAGATGCATGATTATTTTTAAAAGATACGATATTACTGCCTGTATTGATAGTAGGAAATTTAATAAATAAATGTGCAAAAACTAAAATATAATGAGTTAAAAAGAACCTGATGATTACAATATGATGAAATAGTGAAAAAAAACCTTTAAATTTATTTTCTACATAACACCACGGTTACCGTTTTAATTTAGGTTTTAAGCTTCAAAGCAGCAGTAATTCGCTGAAAAGGTTATTTTTTAGTTATAAATACCGCATTGGCGAACGTAACCATTAAATTAGTAGGGCCATATATTTTCTCTTTAGGTGGTTCGGTTAGTTTGATAGAGGTGCTAATCCGGAAACGACATCCTTTCCGACAGCTATATATTGAAATATTATTTTAAAAATATAAAGTTTATTCTGTTTTAGCTATTGTGATGTATTTATTATATTAAGAAGAAATATTTCTGAAGGTTTGAAAATTCTCTGATTTAATAAACTTCAATTATGTACACTAGGAAAATGTTTGTTCCCATCCTCATGAAAAACGGGTACTCAATGCTTTCGGTATGCAATTTTAAAATTATCATGCAAAAACTATCTCTACCATTTCAGTAGTTCATAAAACCAAGGTTTTTAAGCAAACTGCTAGATCTAACTCATACTGCGTACACACAAGTTAAGTGGTAGCACCACTGGTAGTCATTTATAAAAATGCATTATGAAAACTCACGTAATTCTAATAGATAGTGCTAAAAAAGTTTGGTATCGGAGAGTCATTTAAAGATTCAAGACTGGAAAGAGTTTTAGACTTGAAAAAAAAATCCCAGAATTGCACATTTGAAAACTCAATTCCCTGTAGAGCAATAAAAATCAAGCGGCCTTCGTCTGTGCTTGGAAGGTTGAGAATCTCTCTCCACTGGACTGATATAGAAACCGTGCACGCTAAATGGACTGGTGGAAGTAAAATATGTCGTACTTCCAATGTCCTCCACGTTCAGACGATACCTCTGGGAGCGCCAATCCAGGCGCTAGGTCTGTTATCTGCAATTGGTTCAAAAGTTGAAGACCATTTATAAGGGCCGTGGGAATCCGATGGATAAGGTGTTAGGCTGCTATTTGAACGATTGGAAGTTTGATTCCGACTTACCGCTTAAGACCACCGTGTATGGAATGCGTGCACGTTAAATTCGTTATTCCGAATTTCCCGTTCACGGTCGTTACCACTTATTCATTGGTGCCAATATTCAGAAATCACTTTCCATTTTTCTGATGAGAATCCAAATTGTGGCGGGAAATTCCAGGAAGAAAGCATGCAGTTCAAGACGGCACATTTAAATAAAAAGTCCTTTCTTAAAAATGGTTTATTTCATTAGATATGATTTCGTATATTACTAACACTAAATTTTAAGTGCTCTTGTTATACTTATTTTTGACTTTTTTTGTACCCTATTAACATTCATTTGTTTTATATTGAAAATCACAATATTACGTTGTTGTCGCGAATCAAAAATATCTGGAAGAGCTATTTACTCTCATAGTTCTATTTCACCATTAATTAATTTGAATTACTTAATGTGCATAAGATCTAAAATTCGATTTCACTTTAAACCATGTTGTCGCGTTACTCCTCTACCTTGTTTGTACTTCTGCAGTGTATTCTGTGATTGTTAACGTATTTTTATTTGAAATAAAGTAAATGCTAAACGGAAATTCAGAGGTACAACACCGCCTTCTAGATTTCAGTTATAAACCTCCAGAAAAATTCTCAAACTAACAAAACAAAAACGAACTGATACAGAATTTCGAAATTCTCGCATCACACGTATTTTAAATATAGTTTCGGTATCTGAAAAACATAAAATCGAACCATTCAAATTCAAGCTGCATATTTTTCTCACAAGTGACACTTGGCGCATAAATACATCAGACTGTAATTAATATCCCGACTCCACCATTGCGGTTATTCACTCTGAACTAGAAAAGCTTTACCTGCAATCGGCAGCTAATTTTGTTTGCGGTAGACAAATGGTTATCCCCCACTGATGCACAGCATATACATTATTGTGATACAATAATCATATTATTAAAATGTCACGATCAAATGCCAACTACAATAAATAATAACGTTATTCTTGGGGCACAGCGTCTCTATTAATTCGGAAATTGTTCGAGCCTGGTTTCTTTTGTTGAGGGGGCGGACTTTTACTATTGAATATTGCCATATGTTTTTGAAGAGAGGGAGCGACCATGGCGAGATCGATAGTAAGCAGGAGAAGTCTATCTTAAGAATTCGTTATCAGAGCGGGCTGGTATTCATTTTGGATCATTAGAAGTGAAGAATAAAATAATGTATGCTGAGCAGTATGCGCAGGCATAAAAATAATCCAATTTATTGAATCGTCGGCTAGGAATTCGAGGAATGTTTGTTTTTCTGTGATTTTATTCAGCAACTTTCAATTCTTAGAACTAAAATGAAGATTCAATAGCTTGTTCTATGTATATTTTAGGCACTTTGAAATTCTCATCGTCTGTTCCTTTTGTAGCATGCATAGAACTGTGAAATATTTATTTTTACAAATACAAATTCCTATTCCAAATCCATCATAAAAAAACCTTAAAGATTTTTCAGTACAAAGAAAGTCATGCACACTCATGAATTATTGAAAAGAACTACATATTAAAATTTCACGCTAAAGTGCACTTCGTGAAAAATAACTTTAACACTAGTTATTTCCTTCCCACTCAGAAATAAAAACTAAATTTCTTGAAAATTAAAACTAATAGAAATAATAATGATTTTTAGTATTGTTGTGTTGCTTTGCGGACCCTCTTCATAGTTTATTTATTTACTAGCTGAAGTACCCGTCCTCGACGGGTTAGTGAATGAAAAGCAAGAACTTTCCAAAAAGCAAGAACTTTCGTCAGCATTGTAGGAGTACACAGAATTGTTGCCAAAGTAAAGAAAGCGAAGTTATAATTTTCATGTATTGTTAAAATATTGCAGGTTAGAGAGTAACTAAGTAATATCATTTCATTCGCTTTAGTCGTAATTATGTGATGCGCGAACGAATATTTACGCATATTGAAATAATTTTCGCAAAATCTCAAAATTTAATCAACATTTTTGAAAAATTTGAAGCCTAGAATTTAAGTTGAGTAACAACCGATCATGTCACCCAAATTCGTTTCATTTCCTGCAGTCTTTATTTCGTCATTCTGGAACAAATTTTCAGCACTTTAAAACGATTTTCGAAAAATCTCAAAATGTCAGCAAAATATTTTTTAAATTCAACGCCTATAAATTAAGATTACAGTTAGCAACTACAATTAATTAGCAACTACCTATCATATCACTCAATTTCGTATCATTCGTATTAGTCGTTATTACGTGATGTTTGAAGAAATATAAACGTATTTTGAGAGAATTTTCACAAAATCTCAAAATCTAAAAAAAATGTTTAAAAAATTGGACTCCTATAGTTTATGTTGAGCAACCATCTATCGTGTGACCAAATTTCATATCATTCGCTTTAGTCGTTATTACGTAATACGGGAACAAAGATTCACTCAATTTTAAACGATTTTCACAAAATCTCGAAATCTGATGGATTTTTTTAATTAGATGCTTATAGTTTAAGGTAAGTGACCACCTATCATTTCACAAAATATCATTTTTTCACCTTTGCAGTTATTACGTGATGTGCGAACACAAATTTACGCAGTTTGAAATGATTTTCGCAAAATTTCAAAATCTAATCAAGATTTTTTTTTTTTTTTTATTCGACGCCTATGTTTTAAGTTGAGTGACCACCTATCATGTCACTCAATTTCATATCATTCGCTTCAGTCGTTTTTACGTGATGCCTGAACACAAATTTACGCAATTTGAAAGGATTTTTGCAAAATTTCAAAATCCAATCAGAATTTTTTAAAAATTGGACGCCTGTGTTTTAAGTTGAGTGGCCACCTATCATGACACCCAATTTCATATCATTCGCTTCAGTCGTTTTTGCGTGATGCTTGAACACAAATTTACGTAGTTTAAAACGATTTTCGCAAAATCTCAAAATCCAATCAAGATTTTTTTTAAGTTCGACGCCTCTGTTTTAAGTTGAGTGACCACCTATCATGTTACTCAATTTCATATCATTCGCTTCAGTCGTTTTAACGTGATGCTTGAACACATATTTACGCAGTTTGAAAGGATTTTCGCAAAATCTCAAAATCCAATCAGAATTTTTAAAAATTTGACACCTATGTTTTAAGTTGAGTGACCACCTATCATGACACCTAATTTCATATCATTCGCTTCAGTCGTTTTTACGGGATGCTTGAACACAAATTTACGCAGTTTGAAACAATTTTCGCAAAATCTCAAAATCCAATCAAGATTTTTTAAAAATTGGACGCCTCTGTTTTAAGTTGAGTGACCACCTATCATGACACCCAATTTCATATCATTGGCTTCAGTCGTTTTTACGTGATGCTTAAACAAAAAAAGCGTCACGGACAGAATGACAGAATGACAGACAGACAAACTTTTTTTTGAGGGTCGCATCGTATTCCCGGGTGCTTGAAACGGATAGAAATCGCAAAATTTTTGAATTCCAAGAAATGTACAGACAAAAGTCTAATTTTATTTATATAGATTTAATTACCTCAAATCTGAATTACTTCTTTTTATTAAATAAATTAAATTTATAGTAGCTTAATTTAAATACCTTAATGATAAATTTTTCGTACCCTCCTGCAGTTTACTTTTAAATTAATGTTTAATGTCTATTCATTAACAGTACAGTTTAATAGTTCGCAATTGGTATCATTTTCGTGGGCAGGAGATGAGAAGACGACTACTAACATTAATTTTGGGTTATCTGTTTATTTTTGCTCTTTAATTTTAAAATTATTTATTTTGGTCATTGTATCTTGTTGCTGGGAGGTCAGCTGTACCCCCTACTTTCGTCATAATCCGAGATGAGGCCGGGGCTGGGGAAACTTGTCCCGCAATAAAATTTAATGTGTAGTTGGCCACTCAATCGCCAGATATGAAATTTTTTGTGCCCCATCTGTTGTATCTTTCGGGAAGGGAGAAGTGTGTGGAAGGACTTCTGGAGAACTTTTTGGAACGCTTTAGAAGAGGAGGTTTGCTACTGGGTAAGAGAAAGAGAAAACGACAAAAGGGAGGAGTAATGCTGTTATTCTCAAAAATCTAGTGCAACATTTCACCAAAACATGATACTAGAAAAATCGCTTCATGAGATGGTGAAATCTTGTTCCAACATTTGGTGCTTCACTGAAGTATGATTAAGCCTGAGCACCAAATGTCGGAACAATGTTTCACCATCTTATAGAGCCAACTTTCAAGTACCATGTTTTGGTGAAATGTTTCAACAAATGTTTAAGAGTGTAGCTGAAAGAGCATCTCCGTGGTCAAAGCCTTCCAAGTGACTCGGAGCACTCCCTGAGATGATCTGTCGGTCTGAGAATCTTATTCCTGAGTTGTCTTTCTGGTGACCTATTCTGTGAAAGATGGAGACACATTGTGCAAATACAACCGGGTTTGTCCTGTCTTATAATGATCGTCAAAGGCGTTCTCCAATCCAGTCTTCACAGGATCTTTTTCCCTCCGATTTCAGGACGCCCGCTTGTGAGTAGAGATTATCTTTCTTGAGTCTTCATATTCTCCCCTTTGTTTTACTACCAATATGCCATGAACAGTGGGTGACATGTTACTGTTACGGGATCCTGTCGGAAATCGCGGCAGCAAAATTGTCATTATTTTTCCTTTGTACATATATGCAAGTCTTTTCCTAAATAAATGATGTTAGTAATGTTATTTTGATTAGTTCTTACGGGTATGCGGTTATTTTGTGTTTATTTCAATGTATTTCATTGACATAAGAACCTGGCATATGCCAATGCTTTTATAAGAAGAGGGTTGAAACAAAGTGCAATTTATTCAAACACATTTGGGAAATGTACTGTCGTAAGCATCTTAGCGTTTTTGTGAATAACTCATTAAAAATATAAAGGCGCACAATTTCATTCTTGATTATGAAAACAAATATCAAAGTATTTGATATTGTATGATGTATATGAATAAAAGTTTTAATACGTTTTTCAATTACTTTTTCCAGTGTAACTGATGACTTTCTATCAGAGTAGATTTGATAAAGAATAATAGTAATGCTTCACTTTGTAAGTGCCGTTAATATCCAAACTTTCTTTGAAAAAAAATCACTCATAATATTTCCATTCCTTACTTTACACTAAGTAAAAAAAAAGAATTACACAAACCACGCTATTACTCTTATAAAATATTTCCTTATGCAAAAAATTAAAAAATAAATTTTACGAAAACCTTCTGTTTTTTCTTTCAACAAGAATCCTTTACAAAATGTCCAAAAAAAAAAAAATCAACAAGCGTTTCATTCACATTTTCAAATTAAACATACTTTCTGTGTGTAATTCCAAGATTCCTCAGTCAGAAGCATTAACCATACAAATTCGCGGCAGTGCATAAAAACTGCATACTTTCACTCACCACTTGCACATACTCGACTATAAACCCACAAAACATGATTTGGAAGTTTCTCCCCAATCAGACATTGCAGCATAGTTCATTTGTTAACCCTTTGACGAGAGGTGGTTGCGCCGTAAAAGCACCTTATTTCAGAGTTTTCACTGCTGGTCGTAAAAAAATATAGGTAAAAGGTCCCACCGCTGGAAAAGTACAGCCGCTGCCATCGATCCATTTAACGACCAACAATATGGCGGTCGATCGAATAGCCCATCTGGCGCCACAGAGCTAACGAAGTTTTCTGACACAGCTGGCTGTGCTGCCGCGCAGTCAGGCTATTCGATCGACCACCATGTTGTTGGTCGTTAAAGAGATCGATGTCAATGTCTGCACTTTTGCAGCGTTGGGCAGTCTATTCAGTAGGTCTTCTATATTGATGGTAAAATGTTTACGCTTCAAAAGGTTAAAAATATAATTGTTGCTATGAGTAAAAACTTTAGGTATTTTCATTTATGTTACAACGTACTGAGGAGGAGACCGATTCACCACCTTCTTGTCATGGTTATTAACTGCAGATGTCGTGACATAGGAGAAACTGACAGAACACTGAAGCCTTCAAATAAATTATACCGTGACAAATGATGTATGGATTCTTGAAATCCATCATCACTAGCGCTCAGGAAACTTGTCGACATGGCCAAGTTTCATTTTCTACATCTGGGAAATCGCTATAGAAGAAATAATCGAGAGAAATGAGCAAAAAAGAGACGAGACTTTTGTACATTAGTTTCGTGCAGGCAGTCGTGCATTAGATAACAAATTTCAATAGGAATAATCTAAACACACTTGTGAAAGATATAGTTCTTAAATATTTGTGTTTGTATTTTTAATTTTAATGCATTAACATATATTTATTAAACTTTTGCACTTATAGTGTTTCGAGTTACATTAACCATTCTCGACATGATAATTAAAAGTTATTTTATAAATTAAACTACAAATGATTTGAATAGATGACTAAATTATTTCTGTTGTATAATAAAAAACGATAATGAGATTCTTAATAATTCTGTGAATACTCTTTTGTATTACCTTATATAACAACGTTTTCATTATATAATTTATACTTTTTCAAAACACGGATAACTTATATCTAATAGTTTCATTGCTAGTAATCCGAGATGCACTTATGTATGAACAAACAAACAATGACAAAAATATCTTAAACTCCTGAATAGTTCTACGTCGTTGCGTTCAATAGTAAAAATAATTATTATATTACGCACTTTATTACATTCCCCCTTTTATATCCGTAATGAAAATATTTCCTGTAGAATTTATTACATAACCAATATATTTGAATGGAAATAGCTATTTTATCAATGCATTTATATTCTTTTCTCTTTAGAAAAATGTAGCACATCTACAGTAATCATTTTACTTCCTCTGAATATTTTATGTCAATAGTAATTTAAATTAAACAGCATTCATATATAACACCAAATAACATTTCATTTATTTTAATATCGATTTCTCAAATAGCACCTCAAATTCAACAGTTTTGATCAGTAACTTGTTGAATTGATATGCTGTATATGAGGATACTTTATTAGTGGTAATAATTTAAAAAGAATTGTATTTTTAAAGAATGTTTTAATATAATAAAAGCAAAGTTCCAAGCATCTTTTTTACTATTGTTTGTAATGAAATTCTATCTTATAAGAAAAATAAGCATACTTAATTTATGTATAGCAGTTTCTATGTTTATATAAAATTGTATGATGATAATTTCACTAGCATAAAAATTTCAAAAGTAACGGAAAAGTAAAGTAAAAAAATACATAATCTACTTACAATTGAAGTACCTTTTCACATTTACTATTTTATTTTAGTAGTAGAAACACCATAACTAACAAAATACATATATCTGCATTTTAGAGACTATATCCATATATTAAAACACTCAAAAGAGCCACTGTTAAGAATATTTAAGAAAAAAATATGAACGCATATTTCTGCATCATGTTTGCTTATACATTTGTAATGCATTTTAACACTGCATATCTGTCAAATAAGAAATCGCGTTTCTTCTCATTTTTAAATCTGAATGCTGAATGAGATTTACTTGAACATTCCAAGATTAGCCCGGGCAGTAGTCATTGTCTTAAAACTAATTAAATTAAACTATACAGAGAAAGGGCATATCAAAATATACATAATAGGCTACACCCTCAAAAATTATTTCTTCAATTCACGGAGTTTTTTGTAGCAGCAGTGCTGCCGGAATATCTCCGTTTTTTGACAAGTATGGGACAATAAGGTCCCATATTATCATTTATTTTTATTGTCTTAAAACTAATTAAATTAAACTATGCAGAGAAAAAGGACATATCAAAATATAAATAATAGGCTACACCCTCAAAAATTATTTCTTCAAGTCACGGAGTTTTTTCTAGCAGCAGTTCTGCCGGAATATCTCCGTTATTTGACGAGTATCCGTTTATTTTCTCCTGTGATTTGAAGAAAATTCTTCAGATTCAACGATTTTTTTTCTTCTTCATCCAATATTAGGATGAAGAATTCACGGAAGTTATACGTTTCCATAGAGTACGAAATTATTTATTGAAAAGAGTGCACATGAGTTCATATTCATTCATAGGATATTAATTACTTTTATACAAAGTAGGAAAATAAACTAGTTTAATAGCATTTTAAAAATTTAAATTATTTCGATTTGTGTTACACAAAATATATATGAAGCGTTTGAAATTTATTGATATTCCAATACACTTTAAGGGGATTGTTACTTACAAGGTGTCTGAAACATCTTCATAATATTTTCTTTTTATTCAGGCAAAAGCATAATAAACTCTCATTTTCCCTTTCATACAATAAAGAAAAGCTTAATATAAGTGCATAATGCGTTTTTATATTTACAGGCTGGAGCTTTAATTTCAGTGTCAATGAGGGATTTTTCAAAAATATATGTACAATGGACAAGCACTTAGCAACTAAATTATAAAGGCGAGACTCGAATAAACTGATTTCCTGCAAAAGAAACTTGATCTGAATAAGATTTCTTTGTTTTCAGTTTGCTTTGTGGTATCGCTTTGTTGTCTAATGGATTGAATAGGTTCATTTTTAGTTTCGTTGATTCTCAATTTTTTTTTTTTTTTTTTTGTGTGTGATGACGTTGTAACAGAAATTCAATTCCATTTTCAAATTTTTTGTAGACAGTTTGATGCTCTAAGCAGTTTACAAAGTGTCGTTTAAAATGCTGAAACACCATTTTTTCTTACTATTATGAGAATGAAGTAATATATGCATCGAAAGTGAAAGAAAAAAAAAGTATATGCTCAAACACTTTTACATAACTCGCCAAATAATAGAATGTAACAATTTAGGAATTTTTTAATGCTAAACTCTTCAAATGATAGTCTATTTATTGAGTTACTTACAATAAAAATTATCACATTCATTGAATTGTGAGTTTTTATTAGTAAAATTTTACATACCGCAAATGCGGCATTTTGAACTGCCTATAAATGCCCAAGAAAAAAAAATTAAATGGCTTTTTTGATAAATAGTCGTAAAAATGGTAAAGAACGAAATAATAAAACTTGAGTAACATTTCAGGTTTTATATTACGTAAAAAAATAAAATTAAGGTTTTCTATGAAATGGTATTCTAATTTTGCTTTACAGAATAAGAAAAGTTCTACAAAATTTGTCGTCATTGTTTCTAATTTAACTAAATATACTGATGACTTAAACAAACAATATACAACATTTCGTTGGTTTTTAATTGATACTTGATCTGTTGGAAAACTCTTAAAAGTGGTATTTCTAACGTTAAAAATAATTCCAAAGTTCTATTTATTCATCTATAAAAATCTTTTTTTTTATTTTTCGTAAATAAGCTGTTTTCAAGAGTTTTGTTTTAAATAACAAATATTCATCTTTTCTACTTTATGAAACAAAAATTTTATGTTATGAAACATCACTGATTCTTTGCGTCGGCATGCTGTTGAATATCAAGGTGAAGTAATTTAAATATTCATGAAAAATCTTTTTTTAACTCCTATTTTCCTTTTATAGCCGATTTCTTTTCTTTTTCCGCAGACATTTTTAACTTAATCAAAATATACATTATAGATTCAGCAGATTGAAATATTGCATTAACAACAATTAAAAACAATTAAAAAATAATAAAGAACTAAACTTGTAAATAACACACATATCTAAAAAAAAGTACTGTAGGAGCTTTTCGGGTAGTCTAAAGGGTGAACCTTTGTCCTTCTGTAAAAAATTCCTACTTCCAGACATGTTTTTCTTTTATTCCTGCTTGTGTGCAAACAGAACTTTTGACAGCTGAAGAACGGTAGACGCTTATGTACACCAAAACGTTCGCACTGCATTTTTTTCATAAACATATGTTACTTATTGAGTTCTTTATCAATTTTGACCTTTAAGCATCAGATGTCTGTGCGTATGTTTGAACTTACTATTAATCACTACCTGATTAATCTGTACCAATCGAATTTTGGGCTGAAAATTTCGTATTTGCTTTTTCCTTATATGCATGCCATTTTGAAAATCTCTTGCCTTTTCCGTAATGCAAATTGAAGTCAAACTTTTGGGCTTGTGTGCAAATTTTTAAATATTAAAGCAGTGAATATAGTTACATTAACTTTGGAATAAAAATTAAACAACACTTATATGTCCATGTATTACTGCAACGTGGTCCCATTAGGCAATTTCGAAGTTTGACTAAACTCTTTTAATTCGAAACTCGCAGTAAAAGAAACGTTCTACTTAATTAAATTCCAACCCAGCGAAAGCATTTTAAAGAAATCTTAAAAGAGGTAATGACGTTAATGCTGTAAAGTAAACATCCCAATAGATTCTTGTCGCAATTCAAATTTAAAAATCCCTCTTTTAATACGGATACTTCAAAGTAATTGAACATACTTCAAAGCTATCAAAACAACTGTTCATTAGTTTATTTTCTCCTGATGAAATTGAAACACAAAAGAACTAGTAGTTAATGTATTTAATGCCTTGCTTTCGAGCATAAATTCATAACTTTTAATAGATATGTTTAAAAGAAGCATTGAGAGATTTGATGCCTTTCTGCAGTTTTTAGTTCCTTTCTTAAAACTAAAATATCTGGATGATACTTTTTTCGTCATGTTGAAAAGAGATAACTTTACCAACATTGCCATTTTAAAAAACTCAGCTGTTTATTATTTTTTTGGTTTTAGATTCAGATTTTATGTCTCTTCAGTTCCTCCTTTTATGAAATTAATGTGCAGAATTAAAAACTTTAAATTTTATAGTTTGAAAGGCTTAGACCAGCCAAAGATCATGGAAATACGTATACAGGGTGAATCTAAACACTTGAGCAAAACTTTAAGGAGTGATAGGGCACACAATGAGAAATCGTAATCACATAGCAATCTGGGGTGAAAGCGCAGTTTTAACTTACCCGGTAATAATCACTTTTGGAAAAGCATTGAAGTGTCCGTCTAATTTCTTAACCAAGTTTCATAAACAATAGGCTCGTCTCCGAAAATTTCATCCAAGAAATAAAATAAACTTTTTTAACTATCAATTTTAGTCTTCTGTTTTCGGAGAAAAATACATTAGTTTCTGACGAACAATGGTCGGCAAGTACACTGTTGTTTCAGCACTTTTGTGATTATTAACAGCTATACGAAGACACCGTTGCCGACCCCACATTGCTATATGATTCTGATTCCTTATTATGTGTCCTATCACCCCTTAAAGTTTTGCCCAAGAGTTTAGATTCACCCTGTATATATGCACGCGCTGTGACTTCAAAGTTATAAGAAACATTTTATTCCCATGAATTCCGTATTATAGTTATCAAAACAATAAAGTTTGCGTTATCAAAAGACTGAAGTAAGTTATCCGTGACAATGTCTAAACACTTTAATGAAGTTCTAAAACACATATATCTGTCTATAATATTTTTCTAGCACTAATAAAACACACTGAAGTGCATTCTTTTTAACAATATTTATGCGCCGCTTCAATGCTTAAACGTCTTGAGATATACTCTGATTACTCAGTGTTCAGACAAATCTAGTTACACGATCAAATAGCTCGTTACTGGATGCCTTAAGAAAACATTTCCTAATGTTACAAAAACACCGCAGGTTGCGCGAATAGAACCCTACATTCTCTGATGAGAGGTATTTTAATGATGAAGTTTTAAGAAATCGTCTCTTTGCTAATGTCTTGAGTCTAAACTTCTCGAAAGTTCAAGAACAAGTACAGAGAGTTTAAATGTATTCCAATTGCGTGTATAAACAAAATAACTTTGCCCTTCAGAGGAATTAAGCAATCAGACAGTTTTTAATTGCATATACTAAACTAATTGGTATTTTTAGATGAAAGAAATTCTGCCTATAAAGGTTTCAAAAAATGCTGTACTATTCAGTGTGAAAAAATGAAAGAAATAAAGATAATGTGTTTTATGTAACAAAACAGTATAATCGTAATATAATATAAGTAATAATTATTATCAAAACAACTGACAAAACATTGACTGACACAACATTGCTGACAAAAAAAAATTGTCAGCAATGCAATTTCAGTTATCGGAAAACATCGAAATATGAACATGTCCGCTTAGTAAATAAAAATAGCAAAAAGTACTGATGCTTTTGGTATTGAATAGGATTGTGCTTGAAAAAAAATTAATTAAAATCATTCGTAATAAAGAGTGGATCCAATTAGAATACGACCTCCACCGCACCACAACACCTGGAGAAATATTTTTACACTAGAAAAAATGATACATTTATGAATTGGTATTCAACCATTGCACCTTATCCCTTAAAAATGTTTCAACATACGCTCTTATTGGTCACTTAGAAGTAAGCCAAACACGAGTATCTGTTTTGGAATATATGCAAAGTGTGACTATCGAATTCTGTGACCGTTCTGTTGAGACTGCATTTGCGTATGGAAGCATGTCTTTATAGTGACATTTTGAAGAAACTAAATAATGAATTCGACTTTCCAATAACAACATCATCGCTCATCTAATCGCATTGCAGGTTTTACTGAGATAAGCTAAAAGTAACTGCACGCGGTTAGGCCTGTATGCTCGGAGACCAGTGGTATGCACCTAAGCACAATGCAATTTAACAACAAACAATAACAATAATCATCGTGATGTCCGTAGAATGTGGGCGAAAGATTCGGAATATCCTTTAAGTTTGTAGCAGTGCATTTTTGGTATTTATTTATTTTTTGGAAAATGATCATGTGTATAGCCTGGATAAGCAAATAATGTTATCAGAATAGTTTCGAATACCTTTCAATCACAGCTCCTGTAACAAATTTTGCTTATCCCCTTACAAAACTTTTTGCAATCTGATCGAATTCATTATCTGTTTATCCATAAAATTACATCAAATTTAAGGGACCTATTCAATTCAATAAACAAGATAAAATTTTAGCTTCTGATTAAAATACTAAATCAACACATACATGCACAAAAAACAGTTGAAAAATAAGTGAACCTCAAATATAAAATTACAAAGAGACTATGGGGGAGAAACAAATAATAATTTTTTATCTGTAATATGGCTATAATGACAATACATCAAGTTATAAAATTAAACTACCCACGCTGTTGCCTGTGTGCTAGTATCCTTCTGACTTATTAGCATCTACTTTATTACAGTGCACTCGCGATAACGCGAAGCCTCATAAGTCGAATATTCGTTTATCCCGAAGTTTTCATGAAACAACAAAATTATTTAATTTCTAATTAAACCTTATATATATATGTCGCAGGTTCTCACTTTAAGTTTATGTGAAGATTTTTATTTCATTGTTATTATTATTATTATTGTTATTATTACTGTTAATTTAAGTTACCTACTCGTTGCCATTCAGATTGTTTTTCGGGGGGAAGAAAAAACATACCCTCTCTACTCTAAATACTCGTTCGAGAATGGGGGAAGGAACTTTTAACACTTAAAATAATAATAATAATTTTTCTTAAACTATTGTAGTAGTACAATATCGATTACTCACAATTTAAAATATAAAATTTAATTTTTTTCATAAAAGGAAGGAACCGATAATACGAACTTTTCGTATTTGTTTGGTCCTTCGGACTTAACGTCATCGTGAGTTTTTTGCATTATACTTTAAATTATTTTTGAAGATCTGACCTATGTGTCATAAAGAGTTAAACACGAAAAGGAAAAAAAAATCCGATATATACATGCAAAACCTATAACCTCAATAACATTTATTTCGAAACAATATTCATATTGGAATATTTAATGATAGTTCCGAACATTTGTAAATACATAGTTATTTCATTCATGATACGATGTATATTGTATTACATCGTTATTTAACCTAAATTTCTTTAGAGCAGAAATTATAAATGTGTCTTCCAACAGCGTTCGTTAAAAAAAACTGTACGATTTGAAAATGTTGAGAAACTCCGATATTTTTATCTATTTAGAGTTGCCCTAATTTTATATTGTTCAATAGAGCAACTGAACAAAAGCCATTCAAAATGCTTCCAAATCGAATCGAATGATACAATAAGTCGCAAACTTCGGTATTCAAAGATTCTGCATAGTTTATAAATAAAGTGAACTCGAATGCATTGCGATCAAATTCCGATATTTTTGTTCATTCAGAGTTGCCCTATTTTTATATTGTGTAACCACAGTAATTACTCCCGTCTTTGATGTAACCATAGAAAATATTCACAAAAATAACCAGAGAAAATACTCAGAAAATACTCACGTCATTTGTATCCATGTGAAGTTATATGTGTTTGCAAGTGACTTCCGTTCTTCCGGGATTATGTGCTGATCGCGCTCGCTACAAAATTGAATTTGTGAGGATGGCATTATCTATTTTTCTACATTTGTTAAAAGTTTGATCCGCTGTTCCAAGGATTTTGATAACTTATTACTTTCCGAATTTGTACCATGTAAGAAAGTATTGTAATCATGAAAAAATTCGACTTCGAGATTTTGGTGTATTTACACGTTTTGAGGTCTTCTGAATCCATTTATGCTATTTTTATGAGATGTATGTATGTGTGTGTGTGTGTGTGTGTGCTTGTGTGTATGTGAGTGAACACGATAGCTCCTGAACGGAGCATTCGATTGAGCTCAAATTGGGTATCTATGTTATAAACCACCGTTGCAAGACCGGTATTGATTTTGGTGTGCATAGATCCTATAGTTTTTATACAGTGCTACGACAAAGATTTCTCTTACATTATGGCCTATGGGGGGAAATTCTTGAAAGTGCGCTAACGTTTTAATGGTATATTCAATTGAGCTCAAATTGGGTATCTATGCTATAAACCGCTATCTTAAGACAGATATTAATATTGATGTGTATAGGACTTATAGTTTTTCTACAGGGCTACGACAAAGATTTTTTTACATTATGGCCTATGGGGGAAATTCTTGAAAGTGCGCTATCGTTTAAACGGTGCATTCGATTGAGTTTCAATTTGGTATATATGTTTGAATTATTCATTGATTGAAATTTATTTAAATGCATGTTAATGATCTTAATCGTAAGAGTTCGGAAAGTCGAGTGGAGTCACTCCAGAATTTTTGAGTGTTATGTAAACTGAAATACGTTTTACAGCCGGGAAAGCGTTTTGTGTGTGATTATATGTAATAAAGTGTTTGTCTGAACTCTAGGTTGCTGTGAGGAGACCTTAGAGTTACAATTGTTAAAAAGAGGAACGGAACGAAAGCGATTCAAAATGCTTCCAACTCGAATTGAATGATACTATAAGTCACAAACTTCGGTATTCAAAGATCCTGCATAGTTTACAAATAAAGTGGACTAGAATGCATTGCAATCAAACTCCGATATTTTTATCTATTCAGACTTGCCCTATTTTTATATTGTTAAAAAGATGAACGGTACGAAATGCTTCCAAATAGAATCGAGTGATATCAGAAGTCGCAAACTTCGGTATTAAAAAATCCTGCATAGTTTATGAATGAAGTGGACTCGACTGCATTGCGATCAAATTCCGATATTTTTATCTACTCAGAGTTGCCCTATTTTTATATTGTTAAAAAGAGGAACGGACCGAAACCGATTCAAAATTCTTCCAAATCGAATCGAATGATACTATAAGTCGCAAACTTCGGTATTCAAAGATCCCGCATAGTTTATAAATAAAGTGGACCCAAATGCATTGCAATCAAATTCCGATATTTTTATCTATTCAGAGTTGCTTTATTTTTATATTGTCAAAAAGAGGAACGGAACGAAAGCGATCCAAAATGCTTCCAAATCTACTATGATCCCTATCGAATGATACTATAAGTCACAAACATTGGTATTCAAAGATCCCGCATAGTTTATAAATAAAGTAAACTCAAATGCATTGCGATCCAATTCCGATATTTCTATTTATTCAAAGTTGCTCTATTATATAATTAGGGAATAGTTTAAAACAGTTAGAGGAGTGTTTACAAGTGACTAAAATAATTGTGTATGTGATACGAAAGGTCGCTCCTATAACCTATCTCACAACGCGATATTTCACTTAAACGAGAATTCTTGGAACGCACCTCTAGTGTAAGTCAAGATTAGACTACACAATTCATAGTTTTCGTCAACAGTGTAGAGAATTTTTTCTTAACAATTACTTGAAAGAAATTTACCGCGTAAAATCTGAAAAAGCAGACATCAGCATTTTCATACCAACTTGTTCATGTAAGATTGAAATGAAACAGAGGACAGGGACATTTTTCTTGTCTTCTGAAAGGGAAATAACTGAAAGCTGAGTTTCAAACACTCAGAATAAGCATCTTTTGATGTTCTTGAAATGTATTTAGCCGTATTCTTTCAGAGAACAAGATAAAACGAAAAACAGTGTTACTTTAACGGGTTTTTTTCCTTGCTTATTTTAATATTAGTTTTCCAGATATAATGCCAAGAAATTAAAGCAATAATTAACAGAAAACGCTCAAATCAAGAATTAATGAAGAAATATTTCAATGTTTCTGTCCGTGTCATACTTTGAAATCTAAATTAAAATTCTATTTCAATGATGATTCTTCACTTCAGTTATGTAGAAATATTTTATTGCTTAGCTTTCCAAGTGTCAAAATGCTAATTGAAACTGTACTGCTGCCGAATATGCATAGTACAAATTAGAAATAATTACATTCCACAAAAAAAAACAAAAATGATTTAATTACGACATTAAAAATTCTACTTAAATTTAATGCAAGAGTATTTCTCGCAAACTTAATTGAACTCTAATTGAATTTAATGTTAATTATGGAGTAACACGATTAATTAACAGGGTTGTTTTAGTATGCTGCTACACGAAATATCAAAGATCTTTTCAGGGGAAGCTGTAAACATTTGTAAAGTATCTATGGAAACAGCTTACATTTAATACGGATTATTTCGTGTGTTTCAATAAGCCTGAATAAGTTTAAAACGAAATTGAGTTTATGAATAAAAGAAAATATCGGTAAAGTTCGACACGTTTAAGGCGATAAATAAGAGAGTATTATGCAATTCAAATGTGCTTCTCTATCAAATTTGTTGCTATACTTATCCTCAATCCACCAATCAAAACCTACTAATTAAAAATTCACTAAAAATGTGCTACGTCACCAATAAGTGGCCGACATGTCTTAGCCTTTCTAGTATGTAAACGACGAGGATATACTTTCATTTACTCTGTTTCCGGAGTTTCAATGATTCCATTCATTTATAGCATACAAGAGATCTTTTTCTCCCTAAAACGTTATGTACCGAAATATATGTCATAGCTATGTATCCTACTTCTACCTAAAATTCCTTAAAAACAACCGCGAATACAATATTGGTACAAAAAGTATCGCAAATTGCTAATGGGAAAGCTCGCAAAAAAAGGTGAGTACTAAAATACATTTCATGTAAATTTGACTCGCGTTACAACGCTATCTATCGTACGCGAATAGATATTACGGGAGTTTTTCACCAGTGTCTATTTTAGAGCTGAAGTGAATTCCTCGCCAGATACGCAGTCTTTCGTGAACAGTAAGAACCGACAACATTCATATATTCATTACTTTATTTCGGAAACGGCAATATGCAGTTAGGGAATGGTTTAAAATAGTTTGAGGGCTGTTTAAAAATGTCTAAAATAACTGTGTATCAGTTTTCAAAGAACCGGTGTTCCCTATCACACAACGCAAAAGTTTGACTTACGTGAGGGGGGTTTGGAATGTCTCCTTCGTGTAAGTCAATTCTTCCCTGTAATCAATTTCCTAATGAACAAGCTTCTTTCACCCCATCTTGGTTGCCTCGGTATGCAATAATAGCATTCATTTACTATTTACCCATCATCAGACTGAAATAATGATAATCTCATTAAATAGGATGTCTGTAAATTCTATACGCATAGCGAAAAAATGTATGAATTCGACAATTTCATAAATGTTTAAAATATTTCATAAATAATAACGTAGATATGTTTGAAAATATTATTTTTTCGACTTTCCCTGTTGCTTTTATAAGAGAAAAATCAAAAATATATGTTCTTTATTTACATAAGCGTTTCAGTGTAGAGTGCAGTAAAATACTGGTACTTAAATAATGCATGCTTATATATTTTCAATTTAAGAGATTGCACTACTTGTTTAAAATATATTATAGCTTTTATTTAGAAATACAGGATTGTTTCAAGTTTTATTTACCTTAATGATGACTAGACGCTGGTTAAAATAAAAATAATGAATTTAAGAATTGTATATGATATTAGTTGTATACTTTTTAATAAATAAGTAAACAATTAAGTAACTTATTTATATATAGAGTGATATATACACTGCGAAAAAATTAGGGCCACACCCATCCACAATACTTATCCAATGATTACCTTGCTAATGTTTCTTAGGCATTTATATATATATATATATATATATATATATATAGTACATTTATTCGCACTAACTTCATTTTTCTTAGAGAAAATCGAGATATGAAAAAAACCTTAACAATCAATGTCAGAGACTAAAATTTCTATATGGCATGGACTGAAGCCTTTTTTACCTGGCTATGAGGTATCAAAAAATTAAGGTCTAGCAGCTATCACGATGGAAATCTGTTAATACGTTGTTTTTTCAAAATCTATCTTTGAGATTACAAAATCAATTCTGATTTATAGTTACAAAGAAAATCCTACCGTAGTGTTTAAAGCAGTCTTAGTGTTTGAAATTTACTAAAATAGAAACAAAGTATTATGAAGATCCTCATTATGTTTCACTACATTTATAAATGTGAAATAAGTGAGTATATATATTTTTTTTTTATTGGGCTAAATTCTTCTTTAGTAGAGAAACTTTTTTTTTATGTCGTACGACATAATTCTTTATTTTTGAAGCATAATATTACACTTTTCTATAACAATCCTATTCACCAAAAAACATTATTTTAAACATCGGCGTAAGTTGTAATATTATTATGAAGACCAAATAAGAGAACATAACCAGTGAATTAACTAACTGGGATTTATTTTACCGCAGTCAAATTCGTTACGGCATAAATTGTGTAAGATTAGTATACACTATCCCAAAATCTACGTCATACGAGAAAATGAATTCACAATCTGTGTAATTCTAAATAACTCCTCACGATTACAGTTTGACGTTTTTCGTGAAGTTATAATGAATAAATTATTTTCTTCTGGTGAACTACGGAGAACTTAAATTTTTAAAGAGACTTAGAAATTTCGCATGATTTGTTTTTCAGATACGAGAATGATATTTTAATTTTTTACTTATCCAATGGAAACATTAGATGATGAATTTTAAAAAAGGATGATTTTTTATGGTAACATAAATTAAAGAACAGTAGCCTGTAAATAAATATTTCATGCAGATTAAATTATAAACCTTTTTTAGATCCATCATACCAACGATAAACGATCCTGCGTTAATAAGTCTCGTGATAATTTCAATAGAAACTAACCGATTTTTTATGCTTGTGTCTGTGTGGTTGTCTTAGGCTTACGTTAATTCCAACTATTTCCAGAGAGTCCAAACATCAATAAATAGGGAATTATTCGTTTGGATTTTTTTTTTAATTTTACGGTATATTTATACATTTATAAAAGATGTATGCATAACACATAAGCGGTATTTTAATGTATTCTTACATTTGTGTGACGGAGATAAATCTGAATCACTGAATGCATTATTCAAGTTTTAGAAAGGAATATTCTCATCAAAATTTTAAATTTTGCCATAAACAAAGGGATTTGTGTTTGAACGTAGATAACATTGTCTTTCATACATTTCTTTTAGTCATGTCATGTTTTCGTAAGAGCTTAGGGCAAATACATTACCAAAAAGCGCAACACACAAACACACACATATAAATAAATGTACAGGGTGTGTCACAATTCCCTACCGGGTTTGGAAGGCTTATAAAATATATATTACCAATACCGCAACAAAATTGACTTTACTGGAGAAAGAAATGTTACAATTTTTATTCCACAAAAGTCCAATATATGAACCTTCCGTGACAAAGATGGATTAATGAAACTTTGTAGGGAATGGGAGAGAAGGCAGTTAGTATGTCAATGGAGGCGGTGGCCACGGAAGCGAGGTGGCCACGGAAGAAGGCGATTGTCGTCGTCAGAACATCGTCCAATCAACGGCGAGGAAGCCCGATATTTGTGAAACAAAATTTGCTGTGTTTCTTTCTTGGAGAAGACTTTACTGGAGAAAGAAACATTCCAAGTTTTGTCTTTCTTGGAGAACAAAATAACTGCCCTCCCCCCCACGCCCACGCCCCCAAAAACTGCATCAATCCGTTGCTATCACGAAAGGTTCACATATTGTACTTTTCTGAAATAAAACTTGTAAAATTTCTTTCTATAATAAAGTCAACTTTGTTGCTGTATTGGTAATATACATATATTTTTTGTAAGCCTTCCAAACCAGGGAGAAAATTGTGACACACACTGTATATATATATATATATATATATATATATATATATAATATAGAATAGCTAACTTACGTAATGTGAAATCCCAATATAATCCATTGATAAAGTGAAAAAAAAATATAAAAATAAAAAAGCAGATAGCACATGGTGCCAATTAACGAGCTTATTCCGAATAAAGTGTATAAAAATAGCCTTCTAAGCCAATGAAGCCTTCTGAGAAAAAAAAATATATATATATATATATATATATATATCAAGCATTTAAAACTATTTAATGAATACGATACAAAAACATTTTGATACAGTCTAGAACAAGGAAGTTGAAAGTGGTTACTATTTCTTACCTTAAGATCAGAAGTTTTCATAAAATATTAAAATATTCCATGAAGGAAACGGAAGAAGAATACAAATAACCTTTGAAATTTTGATTAGCCATTTGACCTGATCGCTTTTATTGGTTTCCACCAATAAAAGTGATCAAATGTAGATAATTTTTTTATGATCCAGCAATACTGCCATGCATTACTACTTGAAAACTCCGAGTAACTATGATTGAAGGAGACACCTGTCACTGAAGGGCCAATCTTTGTGTTTGAGTGTTGTGATGAATGGGCAGAAAACACTGAAACTGGGTTAAAAAGGTTATTAGGTAAATCAAAAAAACCACTGCCACGATAGTTTTGGACTACGCAGTATATATATTTTAAGATCATACCACATTTTTAAAAATAATTCGAGCTACTTGCTATAGGAATAGTAATTTTGAAGTACATTGCATTTTTTATGATAGAGAATAAAATCAATTCTATAGCAAGTTAATCTAATATAAAATCTCGTTTGGCATATCAAAAAAGGAATTTGTCAACAAAAGTTGTATGAAATATCTCCAGAAAAAGTCCAGTAAGGAATAGCTCAAAATAAATATGTTGAAAAAAAAACAGAACGTATAAAACAGTGTATAAAACACCTATCTGTATATATTCGCATGCTGATAACATTTGTGTAGTGTGTGTGGAGAGGGTGCCATGGTTCATAGAACCGCACATGATTGGTATGTCCAGTTCAGAAATGAGTATTTTGTCAGAAAGACTCGTTGAATTCAATGAAGAGCGATTAAACCAACTTTCTCAAAAAGGCTTTGCCGCGAAGGATAGGCGAACTGTCACAGAAATTGGAATGATCCCAAACTGTGTTGTAGAGAAGCAACTTCATTCGATGAGGAAAAATTTATAGTTGTGAAGCACTTAAAAAAACGGTGGGAACTTAGTTCCTAGCTCAATATATCATGTATGTAAAAGATTTACATTGGAAAAATGTGAAATTGCGCGAATATGAGACATGTTTATGATAGATCAGTATAGAGGTTATGGTATGCCACAGAGTTTCAATAAAAGTAGATTGCATCTGGACAACAAAGGGGAAAAAACAGTAATATCTGCGTTGAACTGTTCAATCTAGAACTGACTATAGTAGATGTTGTCAGTATCTTTAGTGTTTAGTAAGGCATATCGAAATTCAAGTGGTACCGTGAATGATAATTTGGCATAGTACCGAAATCACTGCTTTCTCAAATTTACACCAGTTAATCTCTATAAATTACATTGATGATTTCAATGATTCTCCTATCCAAACGAATCCCAGATTTATCAAGTCACAGTTTAGGTAACTTGTGTTCAGATACATGTCAATAACGTATTCGTACTTTTTTAAAATTAAGTACCAACAAGGAATTAACACGTAAACAAGAGCAATGGAAAGATGTACAGTACATTTATGACATGAAGAGCCGATACTATTGACGAAAGCTCAATGAATCGTAAAGAGTTAGATAAGATTTTTATCAAGGCGTTATATGTTATCACGACATGTAATAAAGGTTATTAAGTCATTATCTAAAATATCAAGGCAATATTTTCAAGGCAATGGGCATGTTACCGAGGCTATTGCATGTTTTTACGACATGTTGGGTGTAAAATATAACCAGCTCTTTACACTCTTAAGAATCTACAGAAGAACTGTACTGAGGGACAAAAGTTAAAATTAATGACGGTCGTAATATTAACATTGCGGTTAAAAATAGGGTCTTAGCAACTTGAAATGTACTCTATTTCTGCAACTTCCGTACATGTCGTATTCCTGCAACAGAACGTTAAGTGATATTTGCTTTTCTTTCAGGTGTGCAAAGGAAAAAAAAGCAATTAGAAATAGTGGACATATGTACTTCAGACATCATTTAGAGAATTTTTCTCCTCGCAGAATAAACTGAGCTGGAAGGAAGGAACTAAACGACAGGCATTACCAGTGAAGGTCGCATTCAGCAAAGTCTTTTATGTAGATTATTGTTCACAGTAAAATACCTCATCTTAACATTCTGTGGCCACCCTTTCAGCAAATATTTTATATTATGTTCATTCTCTGTCTTTGATCTACAATTACGCACTCATTTTATTCTCTACCGTAATATATTTTCTGTTCCTCGTCTGATGTCATATCGAAGCTGCAGTTTTAGCATTCATTTGTTCATAGAATAAGGCTAGAACCTTCCGAAAAGAAAAAAAATTGTGTGTGGAGATATCCGTCACATCTACAAATATCGGAGATATGCTAACCTAACTGTTTGCTTTAAATTAAGATTCGCGTTCTTTATTATTGATACCTAAGATTTCTAAGAAGATACATAATTTTTCTTAGAAAGATATTGAACATTTTGAAAATTATTGTAAGAGTAACAAAAATTAAAATTGCAAAAACGAAAAGTCGACATGTTCGTGGATAAGAAGATTTCGTAATACTATTAATGTATATTTTGAGAATTACTTAAATATATTTTAATAAGTTTATACTTTTACGTTATTTATGGTTTAGTTATTTAATCATTATAATAATAATAAAAATAAGCATAAATACAGAATGGTGAATAATTAATACTACTTTGACATGTTCGATTTTTTTTTCTCATAATAAATTTCTAACGCCGTTATTTGTTTAAAATTAAATTTTTAATGTCATTATATACTAATTTTTTTTCTTATAATAAATTTCAAACGCCATTATTTATTTAAAATTCTTCTTTTAAATGTTATTATATACTAAAATATTCATATTATACTTTGAATAAAACAATTTTAATCTTGGAACGAAAATAATTTCAACTGGAAAATTATACGAAACCGAATCTTAATTATATATCTTTTTAATGTACACAAAACATTTACTTAATATATATATATATATTAAGACATTTTAATTAAAAAGCCTTTTTTCATTATGAAACCTCAGAAGCTCACATCGTTTATGGAAATGAATAAGATATTTAATATTACTTCGTAGCATGACTATTAAATTCTGCAGTCAACAAATAAAAATGATTCACAGTTTTATACTGAAAGGAATACTGCCTTAAATAAACAGATAACTGTGTGAAACTGAAACTTTATATGATGTTTCTATAAAAATTGAATTTAAAAATACAGCATTATTGGATTGCACAGAACGGAGGGAGGGTGGGGGGAGATCGAACTTCAATAAAAGTGAACTGAACAGTCAATGCATTTTTTAAGTTCTGCATCTTTACGGTAGCTGAAAAAATATCGCTAAAGTACAAAACCAAATTTTATCTGGACATTGGTATTCCTTCTTATTTTTTAAATGCAGCTTCTTTTTTTATTATTCACAATCGATAAACTGTGGGCCATTCTTTTTTATCTCTCCTTCTTTCTGGTCTATACGTCATCTCAAATATCTTTCATACTATCGACGTGGCCACTGAGAATACCACTTTTGAACTTTTCTGCTGCGTGGCAACAAACCGAAACTTTAAATCGATTATTCAAATTACGATTTCTTCGCATGGAGTTTCTTCCATCGATAGAATTCCAAGCAAAAAAGTACATTGGCGAATAGAATGTTTGTGGGTGAATTTTCTTGCTATTGGTTTGATAATCAACGGATACTGAAGCCGATAACAGTTGCAGACGATAGCAATCTTATATTGTTAGCTGAAGTGCAGGAAAAACGACTTAGAAAATGCTATTTCTTTCAGATATGGTATATTTTTGCTCTAACAATTTTTAATTCCCTTTCATAGACGTATTTTCAAATGTCCTTTTGCATTGGAGTTTGTGAATTATGTACGCATTACAAAACTTATTTTTCAAAGAAATGCTTTTGATTGAAAGTTTGACATTTGTGGTAACTATAATCTAAGGTATTTTATGCAAATATACATAGATGGAAACGCGATATTTTATACAGAAAGTCAAAGGAATACTTTCCTTCATTAACAGGCCTACAAAATGCATAGATGAATCTGAAAACTTTAGTGTTTGCAAATGGGTTCTTAAAAGAATCAGTTTTTAAAATTTTAGAATATTAAAACATTTAAAAAAGAATGCACAATAAAATGTTTTCTGTCAAGTGGAGACATCGTAAAATAATTCGTATTAGCAGGCAAGCTACCCAGATAAAGACTGTAAATATAGTAGACGTTATTATCTTGTTAAGGGTTATTTGTAGGTAATATTTCTGACATTAGATAGTTTAGAAATATTTACATATTTCTTACCTTTTACTTAAATCTATGATTTAAAAGAAAAATAGCTGTATAATCATAAGCCGAAAACCATGCACATTAAAATAAGTTGCTTGAATAGAATGAATTTCCAAATGTCCTACACTGTATTTCAGAAATAATTCCTGTCTTACTAAATGCATAGCCAAACATATCATATCCTTAACACAACCAAAAATGGAATTTTAAACGTCATATTTTCTAAAAATTTGAAAAGCATGGTAGAAAAGTATTCAATTCAACAATCTCGTATCCTTCACGATAGTCATGAGTATAAGATAGGAGTTTCCTTATATGTAAAATGTATCGATAATTTCCTTTTGTGGATGTATCTCGATTAAATGTGGAGTATGTGAAATAGTGTATCATGCAATCGCGTACTGATGATTGAAATTATTTATTTTTTAAAGATTATTATTCTTTAAAACGCGCAAAGTTATTTCTATAAGCCTAATTATAAGGTAAAAGGTATAAAGTAACTTTATTTATCAGAATTCAATCCCACAAACCGAGCCATGAAGAATGAATCATGACAGATTTTATAAATAAATCATGATAATTTGTATATTGGTAATTTTAGGTCAAAGGAATTCTGCAATTGCACTTTCTAATATTTTGCCTCTTAAATGCAACACGAAAAGATATATTTAAAAATGAAGATTACGCTCTGCGTTTCTTGTTTTTTCTCTACCTTCGTGAGTAAAATAAATGACAAGAATAACTCTTTCTCCACAGCTAAGGTTAAAGAAAAATATGGAAAAAGAGCTCTTATCATTTTCAGAAACTTTATTTGTTGATACATATTAAAGCTGAAAACTTAAAGGAAAATATTTTTACTAAAAGGTTTATGTGAATGTAATGAAAACTATGGCAATTTTATTAAATTTATCCGCCATTTGTTTTTAGCAGCAGGTTTATTCTTGATGATTGTTGAGATACACTAAAACTCTTTTTTAATGAATTCCACAACTATTTAGAATGTTATAATTTCGCTTTGGCTGCCTGTTTGTTTTCCAGGAGAAGTCATGTTATGTCAGATTGTATCGTTCAGAGCTACGTCCCAATTTTCCTCCAAATCTTCATCGCATATTGGGAACTTCTGAATATTCGAACCCCTGTGTGAAGTTTGGTTAGGCTATTTTATAATTATCAAACTGCGTTGCGACGGATTAATCAGGTTCAATACACTTAGTTGCAATATAAGAAAAATACATTGAATGCTTAAAACTGTTTTATTTAAAAGAAACTATTGAAGCATCGACTAGTAGTGGCTCAGCGAAAGAAAAAAAAATACGTCCTATAATGACAGTGAAACTAAGATGGAATATTTAAAATTGCGCCAGCACATAATTACACATTGGCGAGAACAAAAACTTGGCTGAGATTAATAACACCAATTTCAGAGCAATCCTAAAACTTAATCCAATAAAATTAAATTAAAGAAACCGATAACAAATAATTTTACTGAAGAGGAAGAGCTACATAAAATAACAAACGCCAACACTATGTCAAAGAGGGGGTAAGCAGTAAGCCGTTGCTACTGCAAACGGACGTAATGTAATCTATTTTTAGCCCAGATAGGCTCCAGAAGCTCTGATGAGACAAATAAACAATTAAAAATAATGCACAATGAAAAAAGCGAAGATACAGATTTAAAAGTGGCAGAAAAATGAGAACAGAAATGTAATTTAGAATTCTTGATTTTGGATAGATTACATTAAAGACGTGCAAATTGAATGATACTTAAAATTAGATATGTGATCTTCATCACACCCTGAAAATTGGCAACACCATCGAGAGGCTTTTTGGAACCCTGAATTCAGCATAATCTGTTGAGTTTAGTGGAAGGGCAAGAATAGAACTTACAGCCATCGGGTTCCTATTTAGACGCCTTCACCAATAAAAAGCCTAGGTCTTGGGCTCTCGATTTTCTAATGTGTTCGTACTCATATTATCTTAAAGTGAGTACCGTGAAATTTATACGCTACCCAAACCTACTATAGAAGAAGAAACCTACTATAGAATTAAAATCCATTAAGAAGAAGCAACTCTGGTGTGAGATCTGACGACAAACCCCCTTCAATCTTTACAACAGTGGGTTAAAAGATATTAAATGTCGGTTCCTAATTAAAACTGAAAAAAAAATAATAACCCTTCTTCTCAATGAATAATTTACGTGCATACGTCAGTAAAAGAAAGTGAGTCTGATAATCCGTTTAAATGCATGACCATTGCATCCGCTGACTAACTTACGCCATTATTCATGCGTTTTTGTTAAATTAACTAGTGTCTTTGATGACTGCAGCGTCAAATTTCGGGTAGAATGACATTGCGCAACACCAGTAGCATTCGCAGTTTTCTTAATAATCTGTAAAGAGTTTTCACTATGAGTGCTAGAATATGCTGCGAAATTACTTGCAATCAATGCAGTTGTCATATTTTATTGTTATTCTTCATATTATTATCAAGCCCTAGAGCCCACGAGTAGCTAATCGTCCGTAATACTCCAAGCAAACAAACATGCTTCCCTTTCAATGCATTACCAAAAATGAAGGTAAATATTGTATGAAGGTAAATACATATTATTTTCCAAATGAATTTTTCAGAGATATGTGAAGTACTAGATTTCTTATGTAAGATAAATTGTTCCATATTACTTTGTTTTCCAATAATTTGATATCTACAAAGAATATTCATACTAAAAAACAGAAGAAGCAAAGCCTCTTGAATGAAAAGAATTTCAAAGGCGAAAACAGTTTTGTCAGTTGAAAAAAAGAAAATTTCAACTTTATATTCAACTAAAAATCCAAATACTTTCCATTCACTCTTCCACACTTTTTTAAATTAAATTACTTCTGGTTAAGGCGAATAATTCCCTCTACTTTTATTTATAACAATTTACTTAATAACAAATATTGACTGAAAACTATTTGACGTTTTTCTCTAAATGGAACCATTTAGAATTATTTACTCTGAACACACTAATTTTTATTTAGGTTTTTGGAAATAATTACGAAATACTGCTGTTTCACGGACTATTAAACACAAAGTTTTTCTGTTTCAGGCGGGGAAAAAAAAGATGTAACTTAATTAGTTTGTTTCATTAGGATGGTTCAGGAAGGAGGGAATTTCTATTTTTTTTAAATGGTCTGTATGTGAAGAACACAAAATAAGAATAATTATAAAGAGTTTTAAATATAACGAGGCTACGTGATACGCACGACTAATTTAACTGTCAATAAAAGTTGCTTTCGATAACACGCCGTCGTATATAAAGAAGTAATTAACTGTTAAAAATAATACGACCATTAAATTATTTTGCACATTTTCTGAGTTGATTCTATTCAGAGTATAACAAGCGTGTTTTAATTGAAAGCTACGACGCAACTGAATTAGCTGTATCTTAAATGCATTCGAATTTTTTTTCAATATGTTTTTTATTTATTCATTATATTTTTCTGAAAATATTTCCTTGGATGATATAAAGGATTATTTTTACATTATTAACACATTTGTATCAGGAATCATTTAAGCATTTTATTTAATTAAAATCTTTTGAATGGGTGTAAAAGAGTTTTTTTTTCTTGTATTGAACACAACGTCGTAATGTAACATGTGTTATTAGAATTAAGTCAAAAGAAATGGGGATTTTCAATTCGCAATATTTAAATACTCGATAAGGAAAATGCTCTATATTTTTATAATATACAAAAGCCAAAAATGTTCACAAACATTTCAGAATAAACAAAAGGTAACAGAATTGAACTCTAAAGTATCTATGAAAACAAAAATGAATGATCCTTTCAGGCTGGTACTGTGCGAGGTAGTGTTGAAAAACAAAATTGCTAAGTTCCTGTTTTGAAGATAACTCCTCTGATGTTAATAGCTAATAGTTGTTAACATGCTTGAAATAATCAACATTTGCATTTTGTTCATGAAAATTTATTTATTCGTCCGCGTTATTTTGAACATTGAATCTTTATTGAATATCGTAAAAAAAGGTAACATTTTTCAATCCAAAATTTCCATAATATCGCCAAATCTGTTTATAGTATAGAAAGTTAACTTTTGTAAAGTAGTTTATGATATAAAGAAGTGCCAAACTTGTAAGGAATTTACAATACAAAAAATTGTTTTCGTTAACTACAACCTTATTTACTAGGTGCGTGAACAAAATAGGATCACAGACAGAAATATAGAAAAACTGTTTCCTTAAGTTACTTTTTGTACACTTAACTGCATGAAAGGTGAAACTATTTTATTCCAAGCAACGGGCAACTATTAATCTTATTTTTTCTTTATTCATATAATAAACTAATTATATATATATACATTTTTTTGAGTTAAATAAGACTTTCAAACATCAACAAAATCAAATAATTACTTTTCGGACTAAATTTACATTTCCTAGATGTATATATACAGGGGACAACGAAGGCTTTTATTGCTAATATTGATCCTATACATATACTATTATGTAAAAAATTGTGCAAAATTTTACATCTATTAAACTGTTTCGCTGATTAATTCTAAATTAATATTAAATTTAATTTTTACACAGCCCTCGAACACAAAAAATTCCCAATTAGTATAATGTTCTCCAACACTACATAGCACTATATAGTTGGTGCTTGAAACTTCAGAAGAATCTTAAGAGATGTTAAAAAAAATATTTGCTGATTTAGACCACTTTTCGATGGATCTCGAAGAGAAAAAAAAAATCACAGCGGAAATTTCTTGCAGAGTATGTACACACATTATGAAAGAAAAGAACGATTGAATAAGTACATAGTATATTTTCTATCATTATTATTCTAGAGCCCCTTACCAACTTTGTTTAGACATGTTTCTGAACCTTTTATGATGAAAGACTGAAATTTCTTGCATCACCTAATTATAGTATGGGGCATATTTTAGTTACTAAAAATTGTTTTGTACAAATAAAATATTAAATTTGGTATGTATTTAGATCTTGGAATTTTTAATCCATTCCATAAAATTTTTAAACTTTTTGTACGAAATTTTGTTAATTATTGTATATTTCTATAATCAATGTTAAAAAAATTAAAGCCTTGGTCAGTGTTTTTGGGACATCCTGGTTATATATATACGAGTATGAAAATTAAATGAAGTAAAAGAAAAAAATTTAATATAATAAATATTAAGAAACCATATATTTGCACAAGTATATATTTAATTATTTTTTATGTATATATTCAGAAATAAAGTATTTTCCTTTTGTTAGAAATATTCAAGCACGTTTTCCCATAAAATGAACTACATTTGTTATCCTTTTAGATCGTGTCTAGTTAAAATACTATTTTTTTTTTTTTACTTATGCTTCTTCCATTACAATCAACAACTGAAATATGAGTCTCATTAATAGATTAAAGATTCTTGTTGATTGAACATCTACGAAATTTAAACCAACTAAACAAGATATAATAAAACTACAGTTTGAATTTGTTCATCATTTTGGAGAAATGAATTTTCAATTTTTGGAAAAAAAAAAAAATCCATAACTTTTTTTAAGTCCAAAAACTTAGGATAACTTTGGAGTTTTTTAAGGGAAAATAAGTATTTCCCATTTAGAAAAACCAGAAATTTTAACTTTTGCAGGAGTTGCTAAGCTTTTATATTGTTCTGAATTTCCTACTAAAAAAACAAAATCGTCTGCAAGCCATCTTCTTCAAGACCATTCTGTGTTTGTGAAAAAAAACAGAATGAAGAAGAAGCCTTGCAAATAATTTTGTGTTTTTACTGTGAAATTCTGTACAAACAATCACCAGCTTATTCAGAAAATCATCCGCAAGGCTTCTTCTTCAAGAACATTGTGTATTTTTGAAAAAAAAAAAAACTTGTAATTCCAGAATTATAATGACATATGAAAATCATCATTTCCATTACAATATAAACTTATTTTAAAAGAAACTCGTCGATTCTATTTTTTCAATGTAAGCAAAATGCAGCATTTCCATTCACAATCAAATAAAAATACTACAAACGCCAGTAATTTTAGAAGTAACGATTAAAAAATATACGTATTCAAACAATTGTCCAATGCTTTTTCATAGAAGAAAAATAAAATTTAAAAAATCTGCAAAAATTTCTGGCGTGTGTTTCTATTTGTGGCTTAAGAGATATGTTCTGTACACAGGTTTATTCAGGTGTATGAACATGGACACTGATAACTAAAGTAAAATTCTTAAGCACGCCTTAAAATCTGCGCACAGATAGATGCTTACACTAGTTTTCCCTTTCATAAAGTTTGCTACATTTGAAGATAAATTTTCTTTCAGGTGTAATTAATAGTTGTAGTCTAATCTGCACTACTAAAATAATAAAACTTCTCATAATAGTTTTGAAGATGTACAATGTCACTGAACACATTTTCCAGAAGTTTAAGATTGCACGTGGGGTTATTAAATGAAGCAAGCTGCTTACTATAACTTTAATGAAAATGCGCTACGTTAAAAGTAAGATTAATACCATAGTAGGTAAGCTTAAAATATTTTTATTGTTCATAAGGTACCTTATTACAACTTGAAAGGATGGGAAATTAATTTTTTAAACTTTTCTTAGCTTAGTGTTAGCGAGATTTTTATTTTTTGGACGCATTATCAATCAGCTCTGTGTAAAAATAAATAAATGCACTACAAACTATAACACCATTTTTTGATGATATAGACGAGTTTTGGGTTATGCAAAACAAGTTAAAGATTTTTTTACTTTATAAAATATTTTAAAATCAAATTGAGATTTTTTAAACTTTTGCTTGTTTCATTTTCTGCGAAATTTATTAAATTATTATAATGTGTCATTAATAAGAAATACGTAAAAGGTCCTCTTATTGAGTGGAAAGCTGCCGTAACGAAAATATTTTATTATTTAGTGAAATATTTTCGTTCCGGCATTTTTTTTTTTTTTTGCACCTTTAATAAAAGTATATCTAGACTACCTACTTTTAAGAAAATGTTTAAGTTCCTTTCAATATTATTTCAAGCAGATAAGTAAATATATGAGTATTTGTATTTTTATTTTACTAAACTTTTAAGATTTTTTATAGAAAAAAAATGAGATATTAGTTACGTAATATTTCAAGACTTGCAGTCTAATTCATTCTTTCAATACGGTATTAAAAGATAAACAATACTCTGAGCTCTAAATTGAAATGCTTTATTTTTAGAAAGTAAAACAATAAAATAATAATAAGGATAATGATAGTAATAATAAGAAGACAGGAAATGGCATTAATACACTTATTTCAAGCATATTTTAGTTAGCATATTTTGCTCAGTTTTCTCGTTTTTTATTGGATAAACAGATTAGTTCAAACACTTCATTCCATTTATAAATTTCACTTAATGTCGAGCTCTCACTTAAAATTTAAAGGTAATTTTAATTATTTCTAACATTTCCACAAAAAATAGAACTTTTTCGTAAAAATTATATTCAAGCATCATATTTTATCTTCACCTAAACATAATTAATAAATATCACGATTTTACGTACACTTCTGCAATTCCGAATCACATCTGTAAAATATATTTGCAAAAGCAGTCATGACACTTTTAGAAAGATGTCTATACTTTAAAAACAAACTCTATTTTCGGGAAGAATACATGTTAATTTTGACGTAAGCTGAAATCCAATACTTCTCAGATTCAATAAAAGTCACGAACACTTACTACACAAATATGACAGTGTCTGGATAAAATAAAATAACATGTCTCGAACGTTCCAACGTCTCAATATTTGTGTTCGTGAGAGAAACTTCACAAGCCTCTTTTAATGTAACATAAGGTGGATGAAAAGAAATAAAAAAATATTACTCCAGGAAATCTCAAACTCTTTCGATGTCATCAGGTGTGTACTCTCAGCTCCATAAATTTTAACTGAGTGATGCTACACAACAGATGGGAAAGCGGTAAAGATGTTGGAAAAATAGATCAAATTTATTTTCAGGTGACAGTACTTCGCGTTAGTTCGAAATCAGAAATTGCTTAAAGCGTCGAAACGCGCGAATGCTTTAACGTGCATTTTTGAAATCTGAGAATAAAAGTGCTTATAAATATACAGGGTGGCCCAGCGGGTAATGTTTGAAACAAATGAAAATAAAAACAAATAAGAGACATGAGAAGAATTTAATGACGTTTATTGAATGGACATATTTGGCAATTAATGATAAAGAGGTTCGAAGTGCCCGCCATCTTTAACAAGGGCAGCAGTTAGGCGGTTCTGGAATCCAACCATTACTCGTGAGCAGGCCTCACTGTCAATCGTGTCGACAGCAATTGTAATGGCGGTTTTTCAGTTCTGGAAAGTTCGTAGGACTTGTCACTTGTCTGCCACACTTTGCTCTTCAAATAACCCCATAGGTAGTAATCGCAGGGGTTCAGATCTGGTGAATATGGGGGCCATTCGAAACCACCTTGGAAGTGCGATGGGTAATATAACCCAATGATTCGATCGCTAAAATGCTCATTGAGCACCTCGAAAACATCCGCCGTACGATGTGGTCTTGCTCCATCCTGCATAAACAAATGACCTTGGACCAAGTCATGACCATGAAGAAAAGGGATGAACTCCTCGTCCAGGAACATTCTGTATTTCGCCGCGCTTAGAGTTCCATCGATGAAAATAGGGCCAAACACACCATGCGAGGATATTGCACACCACACAAGAAATTTTTTCGGGTGGAGGCTTCGTACAACAGTGATCTCCGGCCTTTCTCTGCCCCAGTAACGATAATTCTGTCTGTTCAGATGGCCATCCAAACTGAAGTAGGCCTCATCTGAAAACCAAATTTTCTTTACATCGATTTCACCTGTTTGACGTTTTTCAAGCATAAGCTGTGCAAACTCAGATCGTCTTTGTGTATGGTCTTCGTTGAGAGGTTGGGTTACTTGAATTTTGTAAGGCGACAATTGGAGCTCTTTCATTATTCGCTGATGTGATGTACGCTTTATTCTTAACAGTTCTGCTGCTCTCCTTACAGATCAGCAGCGAAAAAGTCGTCGACGACCTGTTTTGTACCGTCTGTGACCACAGTAGCAGTGGCTGTAGCCATAGCTTTTTTATCGTCTTCCACCGATCCAGTACGTTTGAACTTGGCATACAGTCTACAGGGAAGAGGATTGAAACACATTTTTCAGAACAAACATGGAAGCAAAAAGGAAAACATTTGTACCGTAAAACGCACAAAATGATTCACCTTTCCATAGTCCTTTTGCTTGGTCAATTCTTGTTCTGGAACTTCGCCTGCCATGCTCGTTGAACTGCCTTCACATTTGCTTCACATCTGGCCATTTGTAGCACAATAAAGACGCGAACATCCGTCGAATATTTGTTCATTTTTACTAACGAGAATCGCACGCTAAAGCGCATTGCAGACTGAAGGAGCATCACATTTACAATTGCCCACTCACCGGAGCATGCACACCAAGTTTGGCTTCACTCACGTGCACCTAGCGCCATCTATTGGACTTTGTTTCAAACATTACCCGCTGGGACACCCAGTATTTAGCTAGTATATTTTGCTGTACACGATGTGCTTTATATATTAGGGGCATAAGTAAACATAATGCTTTGTTGGTGAGTCGTAAAAAGTGAACTAGTTTACGATTACAGTTATTTAGAAGATTTAATTGTACATTTTGGAAAACTTCGTGACTAAATTACCCTTATAATTAAAACAATAAAATTACTTCATTTGTTTAACGTTTGTGTATTTAAAGAAAGCAGCATTATAATTCATTCTGGGTATTTTTGTTTGTATGTTCGTATGAGTCCTCATTACCTCTTGAATGTGCGGGTAGCAGTTTTTATTTTACTGTCATATATATCCGTCGATATATATGAGATGACATGTAAAAGTCGTTCATTAATTTGTCAACAAAGAAATAGGTGCCAAGAATTATCATTAAAGTAGGTTACAAGAATCTTCCAAGAACTCTGTTTGATCTGCATTAAAAGTGATCAATACTCAGTATCCCTCATCAGTTGAATCTACTACTATGGTCAGTTTATTAATCATGAAGTTTTAGATACAAAAAAATTATGTACTTCGAGCATTGTGTTCATGTTATCTTTGTGAATTCGCTGTTATTTTTTATTCTATTAAAATAAACGGCACTTTATTTCAAGTATATAATATGTCAGCAGTAGGTGTTTTGTTTTAAATAGAAATTTTCATATAACGTTTGCACCTGTCAGTATAATGTTATTACGAACGTTATTTCAGGGGAAAGTAAATGATGAAGAACTGTGGTATAGTCCTTTTCTGACGCTGTTCTGAGCAGGCAACAAATTAATGCGCCATTTATTCTAATCTTATAAATAAAAATGAAATTCTGTTTGTTTGTTTGTTTGTTGGTTTGTTTGTTTGTTTGTTTGTTTGTGGATTTGATTCGTATACAAAGCCACAAAAATGGACCTATCGGCCTGAAATTTAGCACAGATATGTAAAATAATATAGAATAAATCTTAGTCCACTTTAAAACTTTGAAAGTCCACCCGTTCCCGGAATTTAAGAGATTTTTTATGCTCTTCATGCAAAAATCTTTCCTTAATTGTAACCCCTGTAGTGAAAAAAGTTTGAAATAAGGATCGTGGTTGCCATGTGTGGCGATTTTGCCGAATAAAATGTTTTAAATTCTCAAAGTAAAAATAAGAGAATAATAATGATTTCTTTTTTGTTAGTTTATATTCGTAAGGTTATTTTTTTTTAAATTATAATATCGTGTGCATGGGAAATCAGAGCAGGAATGTAATGCTTTACACGCAAAACAATAAGAATTGAAGATTTCCGAGGCTAATGTGTAATTTTTTTTAGTTTGGCGAAAAAATAAAATGGCTGAAATATGGATTTTGAGTAAGTGAGTTCTAGCGGTTTGCACAGTTTTCGGCTTGGCTCAATTTATTGAGAGCTTAAGGAAATAGATTTTTGAAAACAAGTGCAAAGGTTTTATTAGAATACAGCGTTAAATTTTAATGATCCGTGAAGAAATAATGCAGTTATTAAGGGATTTCAAGCGATCTAACTTCAGAATTCTCGGCAATTGAGTACATTGATTTAAGTTGGGGGAATTCCGCCAAATTTCAGAAAATTGAAATCTCATTTACTACATCGGAGTAACGATGAATAAAACACGTTATAGTTGATAATTTTAAAAATTTCGGCTGTATTAAGGGATTTCACTTTTGAAATAAAGGCTTGCTTTACTTTTTCGCGGTCGAACCATTTTCCATATTGATTGCTGCTAAGTCAATGCTTCGAATGATTTCCTGAACAAACGCTTGCACAATGGCGTATGTTGGCACTTTGGCGAGGCTTAGATTTGAAACTGGATTTTATTTGAGACTGGGATATATAATGACACTGGTTATAGATAAAAATGAATGTTGGTATGTGTGTATGAGGTTGAAACCTCTAGCACCGTTGCACCATGAAATTTGGTTCACCTAAGTCTTTTATCATTGAGAAGCTTTTTATGCTATCCGTTTTCCTCTAACATGCCACTAGGTGGCGCAGCAGAACGTCGAATTCTATTCCGTTTAGCCGTTTACTATGCGAATATCGTCCAACCGATTTCGATGAAATTTGGTACTCGCGGATATTAGAACACGGAGAATATTTTTCACTATCCATTTTGCTGTAACTTGCCGCTAAATGGCGCTGCAACGCATCAACTTCTATACCGTTCGACCGACCGGCATAAAATTTCTTATACTTATACATTTCAGCACGAAGAATATATTCTAACTGTGTTCCTTTTGATGTTACTCACCACTAGATGGCACTGCAATGCATTATTATTTTAACTCGCCACTAGATGACGCTGCAGCAGGCCAAATTCTTGACCATTCAAACGGTCGCTATGAAAATCAGTATACATAGCTATTTGAACAATGGGAATATTTTGGCGTTATCCATTTTGCTATAACTCGCCACTTGACGGCACTGTAGCAAATCATTAATTAACCACTAGATCGCGCTGCAGTGCATCACTTCTTGACTGTGCAACTGATCGCTATGAAAATAGGTATACATAGGTATTTGAACACGGGGAAGAGTTTGGCATTTTCCTATATAATTTGCCACTAGATGTCGCGTGAACACATGAACTTCACAGGGCTGTCCAGCTGTTCGTCCTGAAATTTCGTATTCATCGATATCTGAATGCGAAGAATATTTCCGCCGTATCCGTTTTGCTAAAACTCGCCACAAGATTGCGCTACGCCGCATGACCTTCTGCACCGTACAAACGATTGCCTTGAAATTCGGTATGTATGGTTATTGAACACAATATAAAGCGATATCCATTTTGCTATATCTCTTTATTACAATAAATAGTAATCACCACAAATCGTAATATCAAAAAGTCCATTCATTCCCGTGCGAAGAACGGGTACTTCAGCTAGTATACTATATTTCTTCTTTTTTTAGACAGGGATGCATAGTTTTGTTTTATATATTTATTGATTTATTATTCACTAGCCATACAGTTGATATTTAATTTATGAAGTGGGGCTCTGCCCTCCTCAACAATCCGTTTTTTTTAAATTTATTATAAGTAGTTATACTAACAACAAATTCCAAAAACAGTTAATAAATATTTTAAAAAATCTAAATTGCACAGAACTAAATACATTAATACTAAGAAAACAAGAAAATAAAATCGAAATTTTACGTTGAAACGAAAGGTTCACAATGGCTAATCATTGCCATATCTTGTCATTTATCGCGCCAAAACAAGTCGCCAAAAGAGAATGTGCCAAAAAGGGATGAAATCAAAGCTGTACCCTAACTAAAGTGTCACATTCGTACAAATTCATCAAAAGGCTAGGCGTCTTGTCCAACAGATTTTGATTGATTCAAATCAAAGTTTTAATCACCACAACGACCTAACAATTACACAAATAAACATTGGTTGTTAATCGACTGCACCGATATTTACTGAAACTACAGGCAATACCACAAGTTTAATGGACCAAAAAATTACAATAATCATCGTATAGAGTGAATATAATGAGTTTCCAAATGCGAAGTCTTCCAAATGCGACCCAGATTAGATGAGCTTAGGTCTATTTCGCCTTCTTCAACCGTCAATAACTTAATGACGATACGGAACAAAAGCACTGTATTTCTATTTCCCATAATTGCAGATAAATCTTTAGAAGCATAAAAAATTAACAAATTTACTAATAATAGTACTTTCAGCAAAGCTTTTTCTTACCTTAGAAAATTCATGAGATATTGTACCATGCCATGAGAAAAATATTATAATCACGGTACCTAGAAATTCCATCTATCTTCAGTGGACCATTTTTGAGTTATACATAGCAGACGAGAATCAAACACTAGAATTATGTAATAGGGTGGATCGATTTTTTTTAATGACGGCCTACATGGCAAAGTTGCCAAATGGTCAGGATAGAATTTCACAAAAATAATTTACAGCCCCTTCAGGTGCAACACTCACCCCCAAAAAATGAATTTTTTAAAAAGAAAACGCGTATATGCAATAGCTTCGATATAATTTTTCCCATAAAAAGTTTTTATGTTAGTATTATTTTTTTTACTTTTAGCATTGCTTTTGGGCGCTCCAAAAATTTGAAATCAAAATTTTAAAAAAATATTTTGAGTATAGATCAACGATATTTGTTGGATATGTTGATAGCGGTGTCTTCTGTAGAATGCAGTCAAGATTTCGCTGCTATTCAACTAGGGCCGGTGGTGCATTCCATATGGTTGAGAAGTGCAAACCGAATCCTTCGTCTTTATACGGCAACTGAAGAGCCTTCGAAAAAGCTGTTACATTTGGTTACATATATTATGAATTTATACAGTCCAATGTGGTTCCACATAAAATTAAAATTATTGTGCATTGAAGGCTCTAAACACCTGCGGAAGCTAATTATGTACTCAGGAGATATGCCAGATCCCCCATGAAAAACTGTTGACGCTGTCATTTTAAAAAAAACGACTTTTTGCACATATAGAAAATTTGCTTCCACCTGTTATATGATGATAGAGCTACTATTCGAAAATTAGCTTACCGTTGTATTATTTCTTCCAGAAAAGAGAATCAGAATTCTTCATGTACCAGCAATAAATATGCAAGTAACTGGTTATACGGATTCAATTTTTTGGAATGATAATAACGATCAAGGAACATAATGAAATATTTTAATTCGAAATCAGAGTTTGAATTCAAATAGTATTTTCATACGTTAATTATTTCGTATACTTATTATATATTAATACTTTAAGGGGTTTTTTTAATGTTAAATACTTGCATTGATTTTTAGTTTATTTGTTGCCGTTAGCATATCAACTTAATCAAATATGCAAAAATCATAACAGTTTTATTATTTGAAGAACCTACAAAAATACTCTTACCGCATGTAATTTTCATATAGATACTTTTTGACGTACCGGAAACGTTCATACTGTTTACTCGAGTACTCTTTCAAATTTATAAAAGAAATGTTTATATATCCATCTGTACACTCTATATTCTTAATACATTTTTATAAAATTGTTAATTTTTAACTACTTTTCGGGGCTTGGGGTGCAAGGAGACATAAATAAAATAAAATAAAAGTATATGTATAAACTAATGTACCCAAGTCACAACTTTATCACCATGCACAAACAACAATTTCTATTATTATTATTATATTTTTTAATTTTCGTAAAATTTCACTTTTAATCTATATTTCAGGCGCTTTGGACACCTTAAGATATTGATGGGTTTCAATAAAAATAGACGTGTGAACAAAAATACTCAATACGCAATTTTTACACGCTAGGCCATAGTTAATTTAGTAATACACTATCTTTCCAAAAGTATCCGGACGCCCCCTAAAAAAGTGGTTGTGGCGGGTGACGCAAATTTGATGCGTAATCGAAAGCTATTACAGTGTTGTTAGTGGTTTGTCCAGTTGTATGTATGCGTTTGTGAAGCAATGAGTAAGTCAAAGCAGCTTAGTGAGTTCGATCGTGGTAGTATAGTGGGATGTCACTTTTGTGGGAAATCAGTTCGTGAGACTGCGGACATTCTACAGAAGTCTAAATCCACTGTGAGTGATGTAATTGTGAAGTGCAAACGTCGAGGCAGTGAAACTGCAGAAAAACGGAGTAGTAAAGCGAAAAAACTTAGTGAACGGAGCCGCAGAACTCTGAAAAGGGTAGTGGAAAACAATCGCAAGTCCTCGTTGGTAGAAATTTCTCAGGAGTTCCAAAGTTCATCAGATGCTAGTGTTAGCAGCAGGACTTTTCGCCGAGAGTTAAACAACTTCGGATTCCGTGGTCGTGCAGCCGCTCACAAGCCGAACATCACTACACAGAATGCGAAGCATCGATTGCAATAGTGCAGAGATCACCGTCATTGGACTGTGGACGTGTGGAAAACTGTTTTTTGGAGTTATAAATCTTGCTTCACAGTCTGGCTGTCAGAGGGACGCGTCTGAGTTTGGCGGATGCCCGGCGAACGTTTTTTGCGTGACTGAATTGTGCCAACTGTTAAGTTTCGTGGAATAATGGTGGTGGACGTTTCTTGTGGTTGATCCTGGGTCCGTTAGTTCCTGTGGTTGGAAACATTAACTCTGCGATGTAGGAGGACATTATGGACAATGGTGTACTCCCAATTCTGTGGCAATATTACGGGGAAGGCCCATTTCTTTTCCAGCAGGATAACTGCTCCGTTCACACATCGAGGCTTGCACAGACGTGGTTTGACGAAATGAGCGTTCAAAAACTGGACTGGCCTTCTCAGATCCCCGATCTTAATCCCACAGAACACCTCTGGGACGAAGTAGAGCGCATATTACGTAGCCAGCCAAATTGACCATCCTCACTTCAAGCACTCACTTCAGCCGTGATGGACGCCTGGAAGTCAATTCCTATGATCACCTGTCAAAAACTGGTGCAAAGTCTTCCCAGAGGTGTGTAGGCTGTCATCGATGCAAAAGGGGAACCAACATCATATTAAATATGTGCCTCAGGACGTTCCTAGTCCATACCACTGGGTGTCCGGATACTTTTGGCCAGATAGTGTATATATATATACACTCTTCGATCCACCCTACTATGTAGCATGTTACTGTAAGGGCTTCCACTGGAAGAAGCTTTGCTCATAAAACTCAAATTAAATAAATGTTGATTATATAAACGTATCGCCTTTATTTTTTATCTATAAATATTAACAATATTTCTCTCTAAAGGATTAAAAGCATTATTTCAAAAAAGCATAAAAAAATTCATTAAAATGCTTTGTATGATATAATAATTGATATAACTTTATAAATTCACTTCTTAGTATGCTGAAACGCGATTTCAGGTGAACGAGTTAATGATGTTTTCGAATACATTTAAAATATCAGGAAGCTTCTGCGGTTCTTTGCAGATTGCCCATTACTAAATCTTTAAAAGGGCATTCTCATTTAACTATTAATAATTAAAAATTATTAGAAGGGGAAATGCACAGGAAAATAACAATTCCATCAAAGTTCCCTTTTTAATTAGAGCAAGTGTTAATCCTATGAATTTCATATTTGATTCCATTAATATTTAATCTGCCGACGCTGTACATGCCCATATTCCTTAAGAATACTAATTACAGAAGATAATAAAATAATTGTTGAAACGAGTTTCATGTTTAATTACTGAGGTTTTGCAAATTAAAAAATGTCTTATACAGGCATATATTGTTTCAAATATTTTTATTTTGATTCTCGGTAATTATAAGTATTTATAAGTAAAATTGTAATAATAAAAAAAAAATTACTATCTGAGAACCCGTTGTTCGGGAGGTGAGAATATCATCAAGGAAAAAAAAACGAAAATCGCAAATTTTTTCAAGCATTTAAATGAAATAAATGATTTTTGAATTCAACACTAAATTTCAATAGCTTTTAAAAATGATAATGTCTATCAGTAGAAAATTAGGAGTTCTTGAAGGAAGAAATGTTTCTTAAAGTCATATTCACTTTTTCATTGGGCATGATACTGCAACAGACTTGCAGTTTTTGAGAAGGGAATAATATTACAAGGTCGTGAAAAGCTGTGAAAGATTTTGAAACGTATAAGTAGTTTGTTGTATAAGATGATACTGTAAAACAATTTTTAAAATAATGAAGTGATTCAAATATTTTCTTATTAAACTGTACGAAAAGCTAAAGTGTTTTTTAAAAATCATTAGGATTAATGAAGAATGAAGAACAGTGCATACAGATTTTTGTGAAAATGTGCTCTATTTTCTGAAAGAGTCGCTATATATTTTCGATTTTCTGTCTTGAACAACAAAATTAAACGTATAAAATAAGTTTAGTCAGAAATAAATTTAAACGTGCGGTCTATTAAACACACAAAGGTCCAAAATTCATGCATAAAATTTTATCACTTAGTTTTCCTCATATCATGAAAAATCATGTTTTCGTAAGAGTAACTGCGACAAAAATTTCATTCTTAAAATAACGAATTTAAAATTTTGACTATTGAAGTTATGATCACTGAAATAGTAAGTGATAATTCATTTGATAATTATCACTTACTAATTCAGTGGTCATAACCAGTGCTCTATTCCGAGGAAAATCAGTCTCTCCTTCCCCCCAGCCCCCACAAATGCTGTCACTTGTCTCATCGAGGCATAGTGTTGATCACTTTATTATAAGCCCACTCTATATTTGACTCAACGTTGTCCCTTAACCCTTTAACGCGCGGTGTCCTCGTTAAAGGACACCAAACTCTGACGTTTTGACTGTTGCCAGTCACGAAGAATAGATCTGATTTCTTTAAAAATAGTTGCGGGTGACCTAGCTCCACGAGAATCCTTTACTTTTTAGCACATCATTTCCCATTATAAAAAAATGTCACGATTATTTTTAACAGCACTGACATCTGCTGAAAAATGAAAGAATGCGAGACCAGCTGGATAGATTGCCCAATGCTGAAAAAAAGGGCAGCACGTTGCCACGCTGTGCTCGCGCACAGCCAGCTGTCGTCAAAAAAGGGTCTCTAGATCTGTGGCACGCGATGAACGTTTCGATCGTCCGCCATCTTGCTGGTAGTTAAGTCAAGCGATGGCAACGGCTGCCCTTTTTCAGCATTGGGAAAGGGTTGCGCCTCAAAGGGTTAAGGAGCAGCTCAGCTGGGGGGGGGGGTTGTCTCCTAATTTTGATTCGAATCGAGATGAAATACCTGCACCTGGATTAGCACTCTTCGAGGCATAATTTTAACGTTGGAGCCACGAACAGGTTTTACGTGCAACAGCTGTCTTTGGAGTACAAATCTTAAGCGTATTTTTCTCAAATCTGTCCAGTCAAGAGAGATTAACAAGTAGAAGCATGAGCTATAGAATTTTAAAACTAAGGTCTTCATTTTGAGACAGTGGAAAACTCGTGTCACGATTTTTCGTGAAAATATCCTTATATATGAAATAGTATACTTTAACATTAATTTTGGCCAAAAACAAAATTCTATAATTCAAATTGACTCTTGCGTGTAAGATAGGTCATTATATTACACTTTAGGAACCTTAGAGATTCTATTGAAAAATGGAAAAATATTTTGTTCTGCAAATTGTAAAGTATTACGATAAATTGTCGTGGGACGATTTTAAAAAATTGAAATGTTTAAAAATTCAGCACTATTGTTTAAGCTCAGATGCAACATATCACGATCTCAAATTTATTTTATTCACTGCAGCTTTTTTATTGTAATGCTCATAAAAAAATCACGTTTTCACAAAAATCTTTCAAAATTTTGAAAAAAAAATGTATATACATAAACTACGTAGAGTTATTAATTTCAATTGTTTGAGCCATTTTTCACGTGATGCAAGTCACATGCTTAAAGTTTTAATTGACTGACCTACTGCCGTTATACCAAATTTTCTTTCGTTCCGTCGATCTGTCTTTAAGTTATGTAGTAACAATAAAAGCGTAGAAAACAGAACTGCAAAACGACAAAAAAGAAAAAAAATCTTAAAATTTGCTTAGGATTCTTTGGTACTCAGAAATAGAAATCGCATTTATTTTTATTTTTTAAGTAATGTTTTACTTACAAAAGTTTTATTTAATTTTGTGCATGTTATGCACAAAATTAAATGTGTTATGCATGAAGAAAACTCAATTCTTTTTAAACGGACAATTAAAGCAAGAATATAAAGGAATTAATACAAGCTTAAGATCTCTGGTCATATTTGCAATAATTGGTTTATTTACAGTACACCTTCTGCTTATTTATTTATTAATTTATTGAAAAAAAATTATTCCATCATTTAGTAGACAAATATTCTAAATTTATTTCAATTGCCAAAGTTTGTAAAATATAAAGGAAAGAAAAAAAAAAGCTGAAAAATGTTTTAAAGAATAGTGTTCCAAACTGCGAAATGAAATCACTTGCATGTAAATATGCAAGTTAAATCTGGTGGATTAATTTAATTTCCTTCGGTATGATAGTAAAAACGTTGCAATAAGCTCTGTGATATCTATGCATTATTTGGTGTCAAACTTGATTGTAAAATTTGTGGATCATACTGTGTCCTAAACGTAATCACAACGCATAATATTTTATATGCAACAAGCTTTTTTACCCTAAGCACTTAACAAAGAGAACAGAAATTATTGACTGTCTAGCTTCCCATTTATCAAAAAGGAATCATTTTTTTTCATTAATACATGAAAGCAGTATTTATTTAAAAAATATATTAGTTTATGTTATTTTAAAAGCGCTCAAAATATACATATTTGTGATCAAATGCTTTCATTGTCAATGTATAAAATCATAAAGAGTTGGAGCTTTCGATTAGAAATTTGCGAATTCCCACACGTTCAACTCAAGTACTTGCATCTTGTTTTTAAGTATTAAAAATAGGTCTATTTATTTAAAGCTTATTAAAATAAGAAAATAGTTTTGCATAAGAAAAACAATCATTTAAATTGGGATGTTTTTTATTTTTATTTTTAAGCCGATTAACTTTTATTTTTTATTTGTAAAATCAAAATGGCGTAGTTCAAAATTGTGCTCAGAAATACCTCAAAGGATAAGATATTTTCCTACCTGAATTAAAATCCTATTACCTCATGATGTAAACGTGTACTTCCAGAAGCATTTCTGTCTAATTTATAAGATACCGTTTCGCTGAAGTATCATAAACTTTTTATACCTTTTTTATAGCCACACGGAAGGAATAAAATTCTGAGCTTGGATATTCAATCGAAAATTGAAATAAAAGAGGTCTCCAAAGTAAAACGTTATACATTTTACGATATATGTAAATTCTTTAACTTCGTAAATATATTTTGTAGGAACGTCTTAATTTTATGTTTAGAAATTTAAGCAACTTTTTTTTTTACATATATTTATTTAGGAGAGGTAGAGAACAGAAGAATACAGAAACCTCATAGCAATGTGGGATCAAAAATGTTGTTTTCATATGCCGGTTAATAATCACTGCACAGGGGTGTTGAAATATCACTGAAGTTTCCCACCAGGCTTAAACAAAATGTAATTATTTTCTTGTAAAATATGACGAATCAAAACTGATTATTATGAACAGTATTTCATTTTGGATGCAATGATGTATAAAAAGACCTATTTGACCCTACATTTATACGTGATTCTGAATCCTTTTCATATTCCCTACTTCCCCTGAAAGTATGCTGCTATATTTTTCAAACACCCTGTACCCTAGTAGCACAACTAGTTCAAAAGACGTTCAGAGAGAACGCATGCTGAATGTTCTTTTGTACTAAATATACTTTTGAACTGACTGTGCTAGTGGTCTGTATGCGTCAAGTCTCACATGCGTAATCGAAAACGAACTAAATTTGTTTACCATAGAATCACATTTGTTACCACAATCACATTTGAAGCTATAAAAATAATTTTTAAGTGAACCTATACAGGAAAATTTTTAGTTGACATACTTTTTTACAAAAAAAAAATATCTAAACTTTGCATTACAGCAAACAAATAAAGCATTACATTCCAGTCAACACTTTAAATGATGTGGTTCATTTCAAAAAGGATATTGTATTACTAATGAATCTAAAAAGAAATTATAAAGAAAATAACAGTTAAACATTATATAGAACATCATTGTTTTACTCTAAATTACTTAGAACTACTAAGAATTACAAATTATGAGACATTTATTTTTAAATGTACTTCTGAAACATTAAAGATTATAAATGAAAACTTTAAACCTCAATATATTGGATATTAAATTTAAATAAACACACGCATAGGCAATTATCTTATAATAAATCTTATGTAGTAAAACATATTTACCAACTGATGTGTCGTTACCTTAAGGCGACAATGGCCATATTTTTTTACCTTTATTATATAATTTATAAGAAGTGTTTTATGTTAATAAAGTATTAATTGTCTATGAAAAATACTAAAGTTAAGGTTCTACTATAAGTTATTATCAGAGTTTAATTAATTGAGAAAATAATTAAAGTATTCTAATTAACTCTATTATTTAAGAAAGCTTCATGTGCATTATATTTTGCCTCCGTGGATTCTTTACTTAAGCTAGCTTTATGTTGTTATAATAAAAAACTTCTATTCTATTTTTATTCTCAATCAACGCTTACTTTGGTTAACATATGTATTTTCAGCAAAATTTTAAACAAAACAACAAAAAGTTGAAAAAAAGTCTAAGATAGAAAAATAAATCCAATAAAAGTAGTACTGAGTAAAATTAAAATCATTTATGAATAATATTCCTAAAATCTGAAGCGCATGGATAATATTAATTGGCATATTTTGAATTTTTAAATAATTTAACTAAGGCATAAACACTGTTTTAGTTATTCACATAGTCAAGCAACTTTGTATGAATATACACAATTTTTTAGCAATTGGCTAATAATACAGAAAGAGAATTGATAGCCTAAGGTCTCCATAATATGCAAAGAATTGTAATTCCAAAAATCTTTTTTTGTTTTATTTTAAGAAATGTATAAACTAAAGGTATGCTTGAACATAACCTTAGTTCAACAAATGCTTACAATACAATACAATTCTTCTTCACCGTATTATTTGAGAGTATATTAATGTATTGGGAATTGTGCGCTTTATTGCACCCTTGCAGTAAAAACGACACAGTAGAGGTTTTACTTCTGTACCCATAATTTACTCGAGTGTTTATCTTTGAATTCCCCGAGAGGTCCAGAAGTGAACAAATATCGTTGCTGGTGGTCACAAAAGGAGTACATGTATTGAACCTTTCAGATACTGCACTCACAATTGAGGACAAAAAAATTACTTTTGCCAGTGTTTCTCCACCTGTGACTCCCAAGGGGGGCGCCAGAAAAATCAAAGAGTAAGTAGTGATGCATGCTTTTTTTTTAAATCATCTTATTTATTCTCATTTTTACTCAAAAATATATCCATTTTCACTTAAAATTTTTATTCAAACTTTACTGACAACATTACTTTGAAGAAAATTCGACTAAATGCTCATTTTTATAAGACTAAAAAACTGAATGTATGCTGAAAATGTGAAGGGGGTGGGGCGCCACAGTAAGTTAGCCTTTGTTGGGGGGGGGGCTATAAAAGGTTGAGAACCGCTGACTTATGCTACAGCATTCGATGCATATCCTAATATATGCACATAAAGACTATCTAATTTTCTCGTAAATTTTATAATCAGGATTTTTTACTTTTTAAATTACAAATTTAATACCCATTATCAAAAGAAAAATATTTAATTCAAAGAGAAATTATTTAGTGACATATAGTGTTTTAATACGAGGTATAAACCACATCAGTACCATTACATGAGTATTATGGTAGATAGAGCTCGACAGAGAAACATAAATCATAATATTTTTCAACTTTGAGGGAAGTTGTAATTCTTCCACTTAGAGTATTTGTTTAATACGAGTTGATTTCCACCAGTATCTTGTTCACTCATAGTTTAAATAGTTAAGTTCTTGTTAAGTTAAACCGTATTTTTACTTAACAGTTATAGTATTGAGTTTGCTTCGCTTAAAACAATCAAATAATGTAGCACAAATGACGTAAATTCTAATTATTTATTTTAGTTCGCAATTTCCAATTACAAAATATATTAAACTATTCACAGGGACGTGTAAGTTCTAATAGCCTATTTCATTTATTTTTAGTGAACATTTTAGAAAATAATTTCAGCAGTATTTAAAATTGTGAATCAAAAGAATGAATAAAATTGTATAAATATACAGTACAAGTACATAATTTATTGAATTATTTTATCAAGTAGGCTTGTCCGTTCCTTCACAGGGCGTAATATTGACCGTCCAATGGGTGTCCACATAATAAAATGAAAAATACTTCAGGTAACTGTAGTAACGAAATCCTAGATACTCGGCATATACCTGCCCATGGAAAAAAATTGTTTTTTATACCGCATTTTGAAAAATGAAACCTAATATAAGGAAAACATGCATATCAGCATTTCTTTCCAATGCATTTTTTCATTTAAACAATACCTTATACTTTTTACCGTAATTGAATAATTGAAAAATTATATAAGTTTTCGCTACGAGATAATTCTACCACTACTATATGTTATTCTTAAACGGTTTCATTAATTAAAGAAGTCGAAATCAATCTATAAAGTGAATTGATCAATAGGTTAAAAAGTACATTAGATTGCTACACAGAAAAGTAAAATAATAGACGCAGTAACATGGATAATGCCAAAATTAGATTGAAAGAAATTTCACTGACGCGTCAGCTTTAACCTGAGTCTAGACCAGAGTACGTTCAAAGAAATTTATAAAATAAGTTTATCTTTTTATATGTCTTCTTTCGTAAGAAAAAAGAACTTATAATAAATCGAGAGAAGAGATGTTTATAGTTGGTTCAGACAGTTGTGTTCAATGCTTTCCTTTCATAAAGTATGTTAAACAATCCTATCTCTATCTATATATATTTTTTAATCTAACCTGTGATAAAAATATTACAAAACAATATTATATAAAATTACTCGACAAAACAATATTATATAAAACTACGCGATTCGAGAATTCTACTAGGTGCTATTCTTAAACGGTTTCATCAAAATAAAAAAGCCGAAATCTATCTATAAAATAGATAGGTGGATAGATTAAAAAGAAATTACATTACAGAAAAGTAAAAGAATAGACGCAGTTACCTTGATTAAAGGCAAAATTAGATTAAAATAAATTTCATTAACATGTCGGCATTTAATCGGAGTTAGTACGTGTGTAGTTTCGGCGAATCTCTTAAATTAATTTGTAATTATATTTCAAACTCGATTTATTTCATACATATGTCTAAATAAGTAAGCTCTCTATGCTGTTATCAGCGATTTAGTATTCAAAGGTCTCATATTTTTAACTGCATACTTTTTAAACGTAGATTTTGGGTATGAATAAAAATGTGTAGCTCCATGTGATATTTTATTATCTTTGAAAACAAAATTATTATATTTGGATTTTTATAGCCCTAATAGCACAACAGTCCCCTGTGACTGAAATGCGACCACACAATTCTGTCACAATAGAGTTACAAACAGTCGCCGCGACTCCGCAGCAAAGTCACGCCAGCGTCCCTATGTCCTCTCGCTGTGTAGTCGCATTGCGACCGTTCAGAGAAGTCACGATGAGACAGTTTTGCGACAGCGAAAAAATTCGGGGAAAAAGAGTTACCGAAAATATACACCAGATGGCAGCACCAAACTCTCAGGCAAGAAGAAGTTGAGGTCCAGAATCGAACCAGGGATCTACTGGTTATTAGCCCAGCATCTTACCGCAACGCTGTGATTACCGTGCTCGGGAACCTTTAAAAGTAAACTGACGGCTGCAAAAGCTAGTTCTGACGGCTTCTTTTGGAAATTTAAAATTTTTCTGTGAGTATTTTATAAATAAGTTTTATATATAAATATATGTATTTATTTTTAAATAATATAAAAAATATCATTATTTTCAGGAGATAATGTGCTGTTTTATTTAGGTATTCATCCGAAAAAACTAATGATTTATTGAAATTTTTTATTCGGTTATGAAATAAATTTGTAATGTGCGACATGTGAGGTTTGATATATATTAAGGTATGAGGGATAAGATTTATATTTTTGCTATATTTTGCCTAAAAGGGATTTCATATAAAAATAAATAAAATTAATTGGAAAAACATGCATTAGATAAAATAAATAAAGTATTTTTGACTTAGACCCATAGTTTTATCTCAAATTTTTCGTAGTGGAACTTTCAAACATACCAGAGACGTATTTAAAGGGGGAGGGGATCTGAAAACTTAAAGCAATTATTAAAAAACAGCAATTTTGAGACATTTGTATTTACTCTAGTAACAATAAGGTTGAAGATACCGGATAGTCCCTCCCCCATCCGAAATTTAAACCTTACATACGCTATCGAAACATATATGCCATGGGGATATGAAAGAAATTGTTAATTTTACTCACAGATACTTAGTTTTCACTTGTGATTAGAACTCTTAACTCTAATATTTTTAAGAATAATATTTTTTTATAAATAATATTGCCTTGTTTAAACGAAATAATTTAAAAGTTAATAAATTAAACTAAATTCCATTACTACATAACTGCGAGGTTTTATTGAATTACTATTTTCGGATTTATTTATTAAATGTTTCAGGAAAGAAATTGTCACAAAATATTAGAAAAAAATGAGTATGTATCCAAAGTCGCAAAAGCGGCCAGTGTGACGTCATTTTGAAGTCCAAAAAAGTCACACAGTGACTTCACAGTGGAGTCACTCTGCGACCAATCACATACTAGTCACATGGTGACTTCACAGTGGAGTTACTGAGCAACCGATCACATGCTAGTCACATGGTGACTTCACGGCGACGTCACCTGGTGACTGGTCACAAATAAACTTCACAGTGACCACACAGTAGAGTCACATCACTCACAAGTCACAATGTGAGTAGTATGTGACAGTCCTGTGACAATTGTGACCCTCGGTGACGTCACAGCGACTCTTTTGTGACCTTCTGTGCTATTAGGGAGGCGGAATACAATATAAATAAAAAAAAATACTAGAAAAGAGTGATTCACGATTTTAAGCAATTTTTGAACAAATAAGTACTTTCATTTAATGTAAAGTCCTATGTTATTTTGCATGCTGCACTGAAGAAGCTAAAATAGCACGTACACCCACTTTTATCGTGAATTCTATCATGAATTTCAATAACGCAACTTCCTTTTATTTGAAATGAATTAAAATTAATCAAAATCACTGAACACGATGACTTCACAAGGACCGTAAGGTTTTGGAAATCTTTTTCGACAGGTCTGGGCGATATAATTTCTATTTATACCACTTTCAACAAGGCGCACATGACAGACCGTACAACGCATATAAACTTTGTGGAAATCTATGCATAATTTTTGCAGTTAGAACACGGACAGTTTGAGAAACTGGAATCATAAGCACTTTTTAATTGATTAGTTAGAAAGTGTTTAAAAGTTATATGGAACTACACACTATCAAAAAATTATGATATAAAGTACGCACGAAAGGCGTGTTAATTTCGGTCAATAATATTCAGTAATACTCAGAAAACGTCGCTGTGTTAATTTAGCAAGCGCTGTTAAACCTTTAACCTGCAGTGTTCCCGCTCTGGGAACACCAAACTCTGATGTTTTGACTGTTGCCAGTCACGAAGAATAGATTTGATTTCTATAAAAATAGTTGTGGGTGACATAGCTCCACGAGAATCCTTTACTTTTAGCACGTCATTTTCCGTAACAAAATGGCCACGATTATTTTTAACTGCACTCACGTCTGCTAAAAAATGGAAGAAAGTGAGGAGAACAGCTGGATAGATTGCCCAATGCTGAAAAAAGGGCAGCCGTTGCCATCGCTCAACTTAACTACCAGAAAGATGGCGGACGATCAAAACGTTCATCGCCGCAGATCTAGAGACCCTTTTTTGACGACAGCTGGCTGTGCCGGCACAGCCAGCTGTCGTCAAACTGAATTCAAAGGGGTGAAATTCTGGGAGAGGATAAAATTTCAAATTGCACTAGTAAAATTTGAAGACTTGATTATAAACGACGACGACGCTTTATATATCACATCTTTCAGTACTGGATATATGTTCATTTGTGCAAAACGTCATATGACATCGTTAATTCAAAAAGAACGGTCATTGGATAGCCGACATGAAGCCGATCTACTAGAAGCATTGTAAATCACGTTTACTAAAATCCAGTGAATGGTCCCAGGGATTTCTTGATGATTGCGATCAGTGTTGGATCCTGACCTATTTCAGTGGTGGGCGGGGGTGGCAAAGAGGGGGCGCAAAAAGTCGCGCCCCAAATATTTTATTTATTTATTTATTTATTTTTGGAGAGGGGGAAGAACTGGCAAGCAAATATCCCATCCTTCATACATTTCAGATAAAAAACTGGATATATATATATATATATATATTGCTTATAAAAAATTTATGTTTACAGCAATTATTTTTCGCATTTTTAATTCCATTTTATGAATCGCCCTCCCCTTTCTCACCGTTAACAAAAATTTTATATATTTGTGGATTCATACATAAAGTTTCGCACCCCTAAATGAAAATGTGAAATACCGCCCCTGGTGTTGTGACCCCAAAATATTTTTTAGCTTGAAAAAGTAAAACATATGCCTAGCTTTTGTAAACGACATAAGTACTTTAAAATTTTCGAATGACAAACTATGAAAAATACAATAATTTATTCTTTCCTGGCATTGTCAAAACTGGTATTTTTGTTAAATTATTAATAAACATATAAAATTTTTATTTAAATAAATTTACTTAAATAAAAATTTCGCTCTTATTTTTAGACCAAATATTTTAGTAATTAATTTATTGAAGTCTGGACTTTCTCTAATAGAGTGGATATGACACTGAAAATGGTAGAGGACTGAAGTGTGAAGGTTCTAGGTTCGGGCCCATTCAGAGGCTAACGATCTAAAGGTCTGGAGTTCTGGCTGATTTTCTCCTGATGTAACGCGAATACACGTTAGAGCCCCCTAGAAATGCCTGTGACCGAGGAACTCTGCATCCTAGGCAAGTAGCCGATGCGTGGCTTTGCCATAACAACAAAACAAACAAAAAACGCGAACATGAGAGTAGTTACTGCAGAGAACTCAGCAAAAACCTTTGAGTAAGATGCCATCAGTTGGAATGGTCAATATTTCTTAGGTGCATTGATAGCGAATAGAGAGCAGCATATAGGTATTGAAAAGCATAAACATTTCAGATTTAAATTGCGTAAATGGAAAGGAGATATTGCAAGGAGTTATTGAATATCAGGGAACGTAGATGTTACAGATAAATTACGCCAACATACTCTTGCACCTTAATCTCATGGTACAGGGGAACCTCCCATTTCCAACACCTCCTTAAGTAAGACACATTTCTGGTGAACGGAATGTGACCATAAAATGGATACATATATCTATGAGTATGAGCATCTCTGAAAGTTGGACACTTTTGGAGGGAGTCGAAAATGTCCAAAATCCGGAGGTTTCACTGTATACCCCTAACGGTTTCCCAGCAAACACAAGACTCACAGTTCGATAACTGAACTATATCTTACGCCAGATATTGCAGATATCATTTGGACACCAGGCAAACGTAACCGATCTGTGTCGAAAGTGTCCGCCAAAGTGAACACTCAGCGGACACGGTAAAAGGTGTCGATCGGTTATAGGTAGCGGGTTACGCTTTCGATTCGCCACGCATCAAAACCGAGAGGTCGGGCACAGAATCGGAACTTTGAATGCATAATAATAATACAAAATTATAGTAATTGATTTAAAAAATAATGCCATATGGCCTATGATATTCCCTACGATATTGTTATGGTTTTTGTGCATTTCATTTTTGAGAGGAGAACCGAAACCCATTCGATGCAGTTCTGACATCGCTAGTCAGATCAGCAATGTGGCATCTTTCTGAATACAAGAAATTTCTAGAAATAGAAGTGCATTATTTTTATCGTACTTTTGGGAAAAGTTCGATGCCGTGAAATGATACATCTTTGATCCTATACCTAAAAGATTTTCGATTGTTACTTGCGATTCGGCAATGATGACACAGCTGAGAAGTCGGATATCGAATCTTAAGGTTTGCGATAGTTATGTGTTTGCTGGGTTTCCTTTCGCTTCCCTTGTCTACAATCTCAAGTTCTGCAAAACGAATGATTATAACATAGGAAGAGACGTAAAGCTTTTATAATGGCATGATTTATCCGAGGGAATATACAAAATGTAATGAATCCTCACAATCACAATTAAATAAGTGGATGAACATGTTAAGGAATTTTTTCAATACTGGTTTCGAGACGGAATAACAAATTAAGGACTACGTGAAACATTCGACATTCATCGGTTGTGCCAATTCTTATTAAAAGGAGGTTTTGAGAAGAAAATATTATGTACATATTATATACAAGGGCATTTTAGTGACTCTACAGCGGATTATCTCAAGTTTACGAGGTTGTTCCGTAACAAAATTCCACTTCAAGTACATTTTGTTTTTAGTGCAAATAAACCTGTTATTTTTTGTCGATTTATGCACATATGTGTGCAGATTCTCAATGTCAAGAATTATCAAGTTGTAGAACACATTAACAGAACTATCCTCCAGTTTTAAATCTAATCATCCCATTAACACCATATTTAAATAAATCGGCGGAATTCATGAATACTAATTTAAAAAATAATCTTCATATTAATTAAACAGAATATTAAAATATTTAAAAAGTGTTCCGGAGAGCTTCCGAAAAGCGATTTAGCTTTTAAATTCAAATGAATTGTAAATTAACTAAAATTTTTCTCGTTCAGAACGATGAAATCAGAATGGTTCGCCACACACCCTTTAATAGGATTACCTGCAACAAAACATTCTAATAGGAAAAACAGTTTTTTGAGAATTATACTAGCTCACACTGGATAAGGGATTAAGAAATGCCACACGAAAATACGAAGAGTCTTGTTTCTTGAATGGTGTGTTTTAATTTGCGGAAGTTTTTTAAAAAATTAAATCAAAGCAATTTATGTCTGCGACCTTGAAGCTTCGAAATTTTTCTTTAACCTTATAATATTGGGTCTTTCATTGAGATTTATACATTTAAAATTTGAAATTAAGACAAAGACTCAGCGTATCAAAGTAAATTGTACTTTATTTTGGAGCTTAGACATTTCAATTATGTTCTGACTAAAGTATCTTTCAAATGTCCACGGCAGTTTTGAATACACTCTCGCCATAGATGGCTGCAATTGTTAATTACTCTGTTCACCATTGGTTGTGTTATGTCTACAATAGCCTATAGCCTGTCGAACATTCTCTTTCAAATGTTCCAAAGTGTGCGACTTGTCGGCTTACCATGGGCTTTGATGCATCCCCCACTGAAAAAAAAAATGTGTGGTTGTTAAATCACACGATTGCGGCTGCCTATTCCAAAAAACCACGTCTTTACAGGATCCGGATGCAAAACTTATCTTTCAGTAAATCAAGTGTAGCATCATCTGAGTAATACTTCTGAACGATATCTTGTTCAAAATATAACTGCAATGGCTAAGCTTCAAAATAAAGTGCAATTTACTTTGATGCGTTGAGTTTTCTTTTAATAATTTTTTAATACTCCATCGCTTTTAATGAAAGACCGTATATTATCAATTATTCGTGAAAAAAATATCCAAAGAATTATGAAAACTTAGAAAATCCACCCCCCACAAAAAAAAAACGAATTTCTTTTTTTCAACACGATTTTAAATCACAATTAAATGTTTAATTTTTAAATTAAGTGAACATGTAAAAAGAAGATATAAAATCTGTTTAAAATTCAATTCGACAAGAAAATAAAAAAGATACAAGATGGAACCTCTTGAGATCAGCTCGCCTTCATGGCTTAGAGTTACTATTTCTTGATATAGAAAGACAGGGGAACAGAGCAAAATATTATTTTTACAGCTAATTTCAAAAACTCTCTTTTCTTTAAACTTTGAAGAGCAGAAATATTTCCAAGGCCATTACTTTTTTTAATCACTTTTTACAAAGTAACTGAAAAATAATAAGTAGAGTAAGAAAAAGTTTAAAATTCCAAGAGATTTTTTTAAAATTAAAACATAAAAATTTTGAAATAAAGAAGATACAACGCTACCTGCAATATGTATAATTTTATAAGCATTAGACTGTCAAAAAATTTTGTTTTTATTGCGAAGTTGATTTTTAGACAATCGAAGAAAAACTACTTAAATTTTTAACTTATCTCCTCACCTGTACTTTTACATTGATTTTTTAAATACAACTTTAATATGTTTTTCAAAAGCAAAATTAAAAAAAAAATTATAAAATGAAAAAATAATAGCAAATTATAAAAGGAATATAAAATTTTCAGAGTATTCTGTTTTCTAAAACTAATATTTACTTTGTTTGTTACTTTAGTTAATTAAATGTCTAAATAAATCCTTAAACATTAAAAAGTATACTCTTGGCATGATTTTGAATAATTTTGTAACTGTACTCCATTTAAGAGATGCCAAGCTACTTGTAAATAATATTTCTGTACAGAATGTAATGAAAAAGAACTTTGAGTATTTTGTCCAATTTATATTATTCAAATTCTACACATATTTAAATAAAATGTAAATATTGATTTTTCGTCACACTTCATCGAATCGTATTACTTGTCATTCGCTAAATATAGATTTTCAATTTTTATTTGTTACGGAGTTGGAATAAATCGCATTATAATAAAAATCATTATAAAGGGTCTACTTTATTAATGCACATATTTCTTGATTATCTTAATTAATTGGATGTAAAAATATAATCCATGATTTGGTATTATAAATCTAAATACCTCTTAACTACTGAAATTGCAATTTTTCGAGTAGACGCAATTTAGTCGAACGTATAAAGTAGCACATGCTTTGCAGAATAATTCATAATTGATAAATGGCCAAAATATCAGGTTGTAACGAAAGTTTTCCGCCAGATTTGCTTGAGTCAGCTCACGCGGTACACAGCTATTGACCTTATATGTCAATTTTATGCGATGCTTAGCGCGACTGATATGGCACTAAAGTCTAACTCTTTTAGCTAGCTCTCGTGGATGAATATTTTATCTTCTTCCACAAATTCTCGTAGGCGGGCCTCATCAGCATCAGTAGTCTGGTCAGAGCGCTCTGCTTCTTTAATATCCTAGTCCTCGTTTTTGAACTTTCGGTATCAAATCTTCACAATGTCATATGATACAACAGTAGTACCTTAAGCTGTACACATGATTCAGTGTCATTCTGTAGCTGACTTTTTACGACAGAACTGAGAGTAAATGATGGATCAATCTGGTAGCGTGGTAGTTCCATTTCCGGCACCTTATTCTTAATAATAACGATTTTGTTTTACGGATTTCACAACACAGTGCTCTAAAACAAGTCTTTTCTTTCAAATAACAAAATAGTTTTACAAAATATTGGCAAAGACACCAACGCGAACTGCTTGTGCAGGTAATACTTGGAGTGGCGGAAAACTTTCGTTACAACCTAATATTTTCTACGCGTGTCAAATGTAAATTAAAAGACAACAGTTGGTAAACAATTACACAAAATCAAGTGTCACCTGAGGTATGTAATTGGCACGTTTGACTGCATTTTAAAACATAATATATCGCTAGAATTTTAAAATAGTTGTATAATTATGCATTTTTTATTTGTAAATATAAATATAATAAAAATTAAAACATATCTGCAAAATAAAATTTTGTGAAGTAGCATACATTTTTTATTATTACACATTTGTAAAAAAATACGTCAATTATTTTACCTGAATAATTGTTAATATGCATACAGCTACATTTACGAAATCAATAGAAGTGAGAAAAATTGGCAACAAAATAACTATTATCTAACTATTAAATGTATAAAAAGCTTAAACTATGTTGAAAATTTGCCTTACATAATCTTGGACTTAATGAGAAAATTGAAGGAATTAATTTGCGTGAAAGATTTTTTAAAGACGTTATAATCCTCACTAATCGCATACAAATGAAGTCTTTCTAATAGAAGTTATCCAGTGGGCTATTTTATAAGTTGCCTTGAAAGGAAAAATAATTATTCCTGTTAAATTTGTTTCCTCGTGGGTATTTGCATTGACACTGATAACACGAGATTAGACGGGAAATTAATTTAATGCTCCAGGATGCAGAGGTTTATAATACCGTTATTGAAATAGATTTCAAAAATTCTAAAAATTAACAACTATATGCATTTAATATTCTACTTAAATAGCGAAGCATTGTCACTTTTATCAACGGATAACAGAATATACTTTTAAGCATGTCTTTGGTGTTTTATTTAAAATAGCGTAGCATGTATCATGTATCGCCGCTTAATATTTCACTTAAGAAAGATATCATTTTAATGTCTTTATAGAAAATAAAGTAATTTTTTTAATAGCAAAAATATACTTAATACTTTGAATGTGCTTGGTGAGTATTTTAATTAAAATTTCTACGAGAGTATAACTTATAAACACAGTGTCGAATAGGAATATGAAAGAATTTTTTACCTACGTTGTTTAATAAAATGTGTTTTTATTACATTATTTATTTATTTTATTATTATTTTTTTTTTCAATTTCATTTTCGATAGGCACTTCCTATTTCATGACAGTTTTCATCGGCACTAAATAGATAACATATCGGTCACAAAATATTTTAGTCATATTTATTTTAGAGCTCTCTGTATATATACAAGAAAATTTCAAATGCAAATTAAGTAAATAGTTTGCTTTTTTTGTCAATATTTCATAAAAAAATCACTCGAAAAAGTAACATCTGAAGGGAAAAGCGTTTGGGTATTTATTTAATTCCAGTGATATACTCTTCGCAAAATAAAAAGAGAGATGTGAAAAAAATAATGTACTTTTTTTTTCCTTAGATAAGAAAAATATTATGGAGGATTTTCATATAGAATAAATATGTGTTGATTGTTCTCAGTGGTTATACACGAAATTTTTGTATATTGAAAAAGTACTACAGCTAAACCAATGTATAAAATCGTCATTTTTTGATGATGTATGTAGTTTTATATTATGATTTATAAAGACAATAAAATTAAAGAATTTTTAAAACTCAGTTTTGATTTTCAATTTCTGCTTAGTAAAGCAAACACAAAAAGGACTAACTTTTTATATTACAGTAACCCCTCGTTATATCGCGCTTATGGGGAGGCAAGAAAAATTCGCGATATATCCGGGGACACGACATAACAGGCGGAAGGGGGGGGGGCAGTAGCGATACGTGATAAAATCAAGTTTTACTTTTATGGTCACAAGCAGTTAAATTATGATAAAATTACTAGCATAAGTACTGTTATGAGAGATAATCACTTAAACAATAAACGTATAAGTTTAATCTACCCTTTTAAATATGTGTTCAAATACACATTTCATTTCCTGGTGAAGAAACTATCCAGAGTCATTTCGATTTGATTTTTCTCTCATAACTTGTTTTTCAGCAAACATCAGTAAGTGAAAATGTATTAATCGTATCTCTTTTGTGTGGATGGAGTTTTATTTTTCAAATGTACTTATGCTTCTCATGTAGAGTAAAAGAGAACAGAAAGCAAAATTGGGAGACATAGACACAGCGCGATATATCGAGGAGCGTTATAAAGAGGGGTTACTGTATTTGCTTTTTAAAGCCATTTTATAAGTTAACCTAAATACAATAAGAAATAAATACATGTAAAATAACATAATCTATAAAAAAGTACTGTATCATTCAGTCTGTATTAAAAAAATATTCACAGAAGTAGACAAAATTATTATATAATTTTTAAAACAATTCCGCCAGTAGCCCGTAATACTCAAATCAGTGTTTTCAGCTTAACTCTTGAAATTATTGAAACTCATTATTTAAATATTTTTGCAAACTTTTGTAGAATGTCTTTACTGCATGTTTTTATTAGGAACGAAAATTGTATTGAAACTGTTAAAAAAACCGCTGTAAAACGAAAGACTTTTACAGTGGGTTTATGTATCATAATGATTTTTATAAATCTAGAATTTTTTTTAATTTACTGTCGTAGATTACTTATAAAATTTATATGAAAATAATAATTTTTCCACTGTAAATTACTATAAGGAGCGAGGTATGATCCTTAGAACAAAATGTTTTTGTATAACTAAATGAACTTCATTAAAATATCATAATCATTGGTTTAAAGTATGATTTTCAAATTTAAAAAACTGCATTTTATTTTTAATATGTTTACTTCTGCATATAAACAATATCATTTTTAAAGTAAGTTTTTTTTTATTTCTTTTGCATAAATTTCAAAATGGTTTTAATTAAGTTTGTTAAAAATTTGTTTCAAAGAAAGCCTAAAACAACGTGTTTTTATTTTTACATTTTATAAATAAAACTATTTGACTATTTAAGTTATGAGTAGGTACAAAGTCGTAAAAAATCAAATTTTCCTTTCAATTTATTTAATTTTAGAAAGGGAAAGGTGCTTACTGAATTTTACTAACAAAATGTAAAATTAAAATACACTATTTGTGTAGATATGATAAGGAATCTGCGATGTATATGTAAATTCGAGTCTTTTTGAAAGAATGAATTTAGCGAATATATTTATAAAATAGTATTTTAATTCAATATAGAATCATTCCGTTCTTAAAGTGAAAGTTATAGAATAATTTTATTTTCTACATTACTTCTCCTATACAACCCCATTAAAATACGGTATATGATAAAAATTAAGAATTTCATTTTCGCTGATGAAAAGATTACACGATCGTCTTGATCAGCGGATTGCTTATTTTAATAGTCACTTATCTAATATTTATTTGATATTTTATTAGGAATGAGCTAAGAATAGGAACAGGGCCCTTGCCAAAGGGGGGGGGAGTCCCCTCCCACAACACTCGCAGAATTCTCTTATACTTGGCACAATTAGATACCTAGTTCGCAAAACTGGTGAAAAAATTGTAACAAAAACGATAATTTACTTTCTGTTTATGGTACACTTGGAAAAAATTACGTAAACCCAGTTGGCAAAAGTAAAAAGTTACTAATATAGTTGATAAAAAAAATAAGAAAGTTGGTATAAGCCGATGTTTGACTTGACAGTTTATAGACATCTCCTCCTCCTAAAATAAAGTTTTAGCAATGGCTCTGAATATGATATATTTTTTGAGATTACGACGTAACATTTCATAGTACTCCATTAAAAAGACAAAAAAAGAATATTTTTTTAAAGTCCCACCTTTTGTGAATCCTCTTCTGATGTTGGCACACAGTATAAAACAAACCACAAGTTTCACAATAAAATCGTCTCCAAAGTTTAAAACTCGACGCATGGCTGTCCCCGATAAAAAACAAACAAACAAACCCAAGGCGAAACTGGGCGAAACAAACTCCACGTGATGGTAAAAGAGCTGAGGGGATCCCAACGACCGTTTTCAAACCGTTCTGCCGGAGCTACTGAAGGCAGAGCAGAGAAAGCACGGCGGGCCTCTATCGATTCTTTGTTCTATCGTTTTTGCGCAGAGCGCCGTCAGCAGAAAAGAGGGCGACTCTGTGTTATAAGGATCCTATTTTTTCCATTTTTTTGTCTCTAATTGTTTGATGTCATAAATGGATTGTTCTGTATTATATAAACTGCCAGAAACATGATATTACCAATGGCATGGGGTAGGAACAAATGCATGAAGCGATCTTTTGTGACGTCCGATTCTTTCTCTTCTGGAGATTTTATTTTATTTTTTGTCGCCTTTTCCTACAATGGGAATCCTCATGTCCGAAGAGGCTTCAAATACTTTTTCAAGCTTCAATGTGTGAATCGCCAGATTATTATTTTTTTATTAATTAAATAATTTATTTATTGCTGTAATTTATTTATTATTATTTATATTATGTTTTATTAATTAAATAATTCAAATAAAATTGAAAAATTACTCGATTTTCTAAATTACTCTTGCAATTTAACATTTTCATCTTCACTTATTTATTTGAAAGTTTGCTAGTGAATGAAATTTTATTTTTCATGTCATTTATTAGAAACATGTAATTTGACAAATTAATCAAATACTAATAAACTTACCGTGCTTTTACCAGCAAAGCTGTTATTTATTTAAACAACCTATGATACAGTTTTCCAGCTTGCTGAGTAAACAATCATACTTAAGAACTTAAATGGAGAGTGTTGATAAAAAACTCACAAAATCCTCTCATTTATTTTTTAGTTCTCATAAAATTTCAAAAAAAAATTATTAATAAACCTGAAATATTGTCATAATAAGTTTTTGTGATCTATTTATTGCCATAAAAACTACTTTTACGTAGTCTTAAACCTGTAATAATTCTAGCAAAGCTATAATTTAAATTTAAATATGAAAAATTTGAGTTTTCAAAAGTAGAGGATGTAAATTTTTCATCTGTAGCCTTCAAATAATGTTTGGAGTTACATCGTTTTAGTATAGATTCGACTGTATGAGAAGAATGGTAAACCTCTAAAAGATTTCATTACACTAAGTTTTTCCGGTTACAGTAAATTTATGATGCAGACTGACTTATATACAGGCGTAGTAATTGTTAAAGAAATGACTGACGGTAATTTTCATTGATTAACCACTCTGAATCGAGAGAAATGAATGCTAACTTTAACCCATTTAATTTCTACGACTTGACGTAACAGTAAACGGCCTTTCGTTACTGTTCTTCAATTACGTGGACGTGAATCGCACTCGAGATCCAAAGCTGTATGCGTGGACTATCTTGGACGTTCATATAACGTCCAAGAAATTCAGTAGGAGACACCCGTGCTAACTTGCATCAGTACTAGAGACAATGGAACCATTCCACATTTTCCTTACTCAGCAGACTTACTATTTTACTTTGTCTTGAAAGACTGCGGAAATAATAAAATACCTCAAAATTAAAAATGTGAGTGGTTTTCTGAAAGAGGGAATTGCTAGTTTATTTAAAAGATTTTTTTTTAATCTAGTGCGTCGAAGTGCAGTCTTTACACACTGAATATTAAAATCAGAGTTCGGGATTGATATTGCTTTGAAGGCTGTCCCTACTATGGAAATTGCTTTCAGCTTCTAAAGCAGTAACAGTATTTGACTGAATAAAGACTCCATAAAAATGAAATTATAGTAAATGACATTTATTTAATGGCAAGACAGTATTTAGCCGACTAATGGTGAAACTTCTAGGTAAGTCATTTGACATTAGGAGAGTAGGACTACTGTAAAATATTTGCCAAGCACATTTAATTTATTTTAATAGGTTATTCGTTCAATTGACTGTAATCACCAACTCTGATTTTTTTGCTTCAAGAAGAGAGACCGTTCAATCCTTTAAAAATGTTCACGCTGTAAAAGTAACACCATATTTTACTGTAAAATAAAACTTCTTTGTAGTGAATTATTTTAAGAGATAACAATAAACTCCATCATCAGGTATACAATTAAAATTTCACTTCACAGACAATATTTTTTCTTTAAAAAGTGCAAATTTTTTAAATCCCCTCCCGTATGTCTCCCATGAAAATCTACCACTGAAACAGAAATAAAAGTATATGAGCAGTGCTGCAATAATCAGCAATTTGTATGCGTTTTCTGTTATAGAAGTCTAGTTATACAAAATAAAATGTAATATTTGTAAATATCAGCGAAAATTATATTCAGTATTATACATTTTTAATGTACCACTGATAATATGAAAATATTGTTTGTGTCACTTTTATAAGCTTCTACATGATATTATATACACAAATGTGAAAAATATAGAAGTAATAGTATTTTGTCTTAACGTAAACAACTGCTCTTTGTTCTACAGATTAAGTTTTTAAATTAAACCTATTTTGCCGAAAATTAAAGTAAATGGAGGTTCAGTTGTACAGTTTCGGTGCAACTTATTTTCGCGATTTGTTTTCAAAATAAATTTTGTATTATAATTTCACTGAATATATTCAGCATTTCAATGTATGCAGGGAAATAAAGCTCCAGAAGTTCGGAATGCAAGTACTTCTTATGCGATTGGAATAATCACATAAAAGTAATAACAAAAATTATCCTAAAAATGATTAGACTGTGGAGTGTTTCCACCTCAAGAACATGTTTGTTTAAAATTTTATTTCCAGAAAATTTGTATTGACTGAAATAGACTAATTTAAAATTTAAGACAGTCATGACAGTTTTTTTTTTCATGCAAAAGTAATGTTTCGGAATACATCAGAATCATTTCTAACGTTGTGTAGTTTAGATATCAAAGACTTGTACAGTAATACTTGTACAAGCTTTACGAGGATCTAACATTTTCAAAAACTGTTATATTTTAAATATAATTCAATTCCTTTGAATAATTATATTGGTAAATCAAAGAAACAATCATTTTGAAATTTTTTTATTTTGTATAAAAAGTATTTTGTATAGAAGCACCAAAATATTTTTATTGAAAACATATTTTACTTTTCCATGATTTCAATTTTTCAATCCTTTTATTAGATCTTTAGAAACTGAAAAAACAAGAACATTTATTCATCGCAATTTAAAATAGTGCTATTTGTGGCAGCGAATTTAAAATACAACAAAATTGTGAAAAGTTAAAGACTATGGTTCTAAAAGTATAAAAATTATTATTTGATCCTTATTCAATTTTCTTAAATTTATGATTATCCTGCATATTTGAATACGATAACACCCTTGAAATTAAGCGTTATGCAGCACAATAGCTTAACAAATCACTTCTCCATTTCGGTTTGAGACATTTTTTAAAAAACTTTTTGGTACAGCATTGTGAATTTTATTGAAATTTAAGTTCATAAAAATATTAAAATTTACATGCACGAATTTCCAATCTGTCTCGAGGTATACGAGATACACATTTAAAAATCATTAGTATTTTTGACAGAGTAAAGAAAAGTAAACAAATTGCATTATATTTTATGTAATTCATAAATGTTCATTTATTTATTTTATTTTTGTTTCAAATTGTTTCTCAAATGATTCAAACCTGAACATTTGAATCTTGATGCATATTAAAAATTAGACCTATGACTTTTCATTTCAAACATTCTTTGACAAGCCCTTGAATTAAAATGATTTTGAAACACTTTGATTAAGACGCTTTAAAGATATTTACAGTTTGCAGTCGTTTTATGCAGCAATGCAGACTTCTATTACCTTTTAATATGAAGCAAGTCATTTATAATACCGTATTATTAAAATAAAACAAGAATAGGGGAATTAATGCATAATGCAACAATATAAAGAAGTATCTATATAAATAAAACAAAGTGTAAAATGTTAGTTAGTTTGTCTGTGTCTCGCGTAGCTCCGAAACGGGTGATCGTGGACCTATCAAATTTTGTACGGAAATTCTCCAGGACGGGTCCCAACACACCTCGAACCGATTTTCTTCGAAATTCGAATTAGTTTAAGAGATATTGATAAAAAACTGGTCAAAAACCCTAATTTTTGTTCTCCGCAATTGCGCGATTGTAAGCCCTGTAGTCAAAGTGAGAAATAAGCATCGAGGTTGCCATGTTTGGCGAATTTATTAAATGATTTAGATTCTTGAATTAAAAATAAAAGAAAAATCATTTTTTTCTGTTTTGAATATTTGCTAGGTTATTTTTTAATTAAAATATCATCTGCGTGGGAAATTAGGACAGGAATGCAATATTTTTTATACGTAAAAAAATAAGGACTTGGAGATTTCTGAGTCATACGTATAACTTTTTTAGTTTGGCGAAAAATAAAACAGCTGATATATTGAATTTGAGAAAGTAATAGGTTCTGCCGATTTGCACAGTTTTAGGATTGGTGCAATTTACTGCGAGCGAACTGAAATAGGTTTAGGTTTGTGTGTGTAGGTTTTATTAGAATACGGCGTTAAACTTTAATTTTCCATGCAGAAATAGTGCAATTATTAAGGCGATTTTAAACGATCGATCTTCTGAATTTTCCCCAAATTAAGTAAATTGATTTAACTTGGGGGAATACCGCCAAATTTCAAAGAAATGAAATTCTCACATTTGGTAAATTCGAATAAATAAAACAGGTTATAGTTGATAATTTAAAATACTGCTATGCTACTTTTCAATTAGATGCCTGCATTAATTTTTGGCAATCGAACCATACACAAATAACTTTTTCCCATTTTGATTGCTGTTAAATCAGTACTTAGAATGATTCTCTGAAAAAAAAAAAGAAAAAAAATCTCGCAAAATGGTGTATGCGGATTCCTTCTTTAGTACCTTTCTTAGAAAAGTTGGCGATAAATATTCAAATGTAGTGTAACTCCGTGTTAAATAGCGTGTTTTTTTTTTTTTTTGTTTGTACTGCTAATTCTATGGCACTATTGAGATGAGTCAATTTCACGAGCGGATGGATAGATAATTCTTTTTAATCCCGCCAAGCAGGGTATAGTAAAATAAGAATTCTGTATAAATACGAAAGTTTTTGGAGATAAACGAGAATGTTTTTAAGCCTGGTAAATATAGCTGGTATTACCTATAAATTATTGCATTTTGCTATTTGCCATCGACTATCGGCGTTAATTACGCCAATATGGCAGTTCTAGAAAGCATAAATAAATTTCATTCCATATTCTATTTTTAATATTCCTACAGTTTCCGTAGTTATGGAATCCGTTGTTGCCACTCAAGCTGTTAAATTTAACAATTAAGCGAAAATACTCATTTCTACAGCTCTTGACTCGAAAAATGAAAACGTATTGGATATGACACAATTAGAACATTACCACAATCACCACGTCAATAACGCGAACCTGTAACTTTGGTAATTTTTAGCTAAATTCATTTTCAAGGTCTTTAGGAAATCCTGTATACTATATCAAAGCCTCATATCTTAATTCCGATTAGTTTGCAAGAAAATTGATTTATTAATATAAACTGAAGCAATGAAACTTTGTAAGCGTTTTTCTTGAAACGAGTAAAATGCAGATTGACATCTTTGGTGTAGAAGTGGCGATAGGGAGAACTACTTAATTCAGTAACGTTAATGGGGAGTGATAATTGAATATGCGCATGCACAAAGACCCAAAAATCAAAAGAGTATGTAAAGTCAGGAATATGAAATAAAAGTTAAAAATAAATCAAATAATACGAGATATAAGTAATAATAATACGAGAATGACATTGCAATCATGTGTACAACAAAGGTCTCAATTGCCTATAATATTCCCCCAGCAATGACTTAGTCCAACCAGTGGACGAGCGCTGAGCGTTCTGAACTGGGAGACGGAAGGTTTCTAGTTCAAAAAAGGTCGCGTCCGCCGACCTAACCGTTCGGAGTTTTCCTGTATTCCGTTCGGAAAATAAAACTGTACTCGCAGCATGCTTATGTTAGGAAACATATATGGCTGGTTTCCTCCAAAACGTAGCGTAAATACCAGTTAGGACCCCTTAGAAAAACCCCGCACGGAGGACACCCCTACCCCCTGACCTAGATCCCATGTGTGGAGACTAGAAGCAGGATAGTCTCCAGATTTGTAGAGTTCAATTTAACGCCCAGCGTCGTGTGCAACTTATAGAAGCAGTTCTACGATACCGGATCCATCGAGAAAAAGCCTGGGCAAGGTCATCTAAGAGAAGCTGCTGCTTCTTTTAACGCCAGTGATACTCAAGTAGTTTTTGTGCCATCATAATGTAGTCATCTCAGAGATTTGCACTCATGACGTACACGTTTCATCACGATTTAAATGTTTTTACTTTTATAGATTCCGCATCAATGGGTTTAATTCGAATTATATGTGTAAGGAAAATGTTCTTTTCCTACCGTGCGGAGAACGGGTACGCAGCTAGTTTAATATAGTTAAAGAACGTTTAATGCTTTTACAAAAGAGGGGCTGTTCAAACTTTTGCCAGTTCAATTGTCCTTTAAAAATGTCCATTTTCAAGTTAATTTCTTTAATTGTACGTTTGTAAATGAATATTGATACATGATTGCAGTCCATCTTCGTAAAATCCTAAACGATTTTTCTCTATTGTGAAATAAAATGTATTTCTACATTTAAAGAGTTTCGTATTTTAATTGCACTAACATTCCTAATTAAAGCTACATTAGGGTAGTCCTTAAAAGACAATTTTATTTATTTATTTATTTTTTATCAGCCTTAACCTCTAAAATTGTACATTTTGCATAAAAAATGAAGAAAAAAATTCAGCAATTTTTTTTATTAATTTAGAGGTATCTCAAGTGGTTCTAATGTTAACGTTTTCAAGCAAATAAAGACAAAAAAAAAAACTCTCATATCCTTTTTAATTTCTAATTTCTAATTTCTATTATTAATTTTAGCCTCTAAGATTTTATATTGTGTATAAAAGACTTGCTTTTACAAAAGAGGCAGGAAGGTAGGTCCTACTCAAGTAGGGAAAATTTTCAACATTATTTTTTAAAATTTAGATGCAGCTCAAGCGGCTGGAAGTTTAACATTTGTAATTAATTAAAGATAAAAACGAGAGAAAAAAAGCCAGTATTTTATCAATGTTATTTTAGTGAATTCTTTAATAACAAAAATTAAAATTCGTTTTTGTGTAAAGAGTGTAGTATTAATATAATTACTAAAATAGCAAGAATCTAAACATGTTCGTCCATGGATGGAAATGGGCCTGTCTGAGTCTGCTTTCGGCTATCCACATAAGCTCGTCTATGCTCCTCAACGACTGGGAACTGTAGTTTTGGCTTGTTTAACTGAAATTCTATTACTGAATACGGTCTAGAAGAGCCCTCAGTAGCTAAATATCATTGCAAGGTGCATCAGATTCTATAGGAGGTATTATCCAGATCTTAACATATACTCAAACAACACATGCACATGTCACGTAATCCCATTTCTTCTTTCACGGTGAGATTAAATTAGAATCGGAACATACATAGATTTAGATAATATAGAACTTTCGACATCCAATGAGCGTAATTCACAGTCCCCGGTTCTAAAAATGTTATACTTTGAACAGGAATTCCCCCAAGAAAAATAATAACTACTATAAGAAATTCTTTGTAATTATTTCTTGGCTGGTGATTGTTCTTTAAGGGGTAAAAATGGTGGAAATCGAAAAAAATTTCTTTTATGTATATGATCATGCATTTACAAAAATAATTTATTTACATGTAAGCTAGTTTGTATATCAATACAACGGTCATTTCTGTTTACATTAATGTCTTCAAAAGTTTTCTAAGTTAATTACGAACAGTTAATTTAACTTAAAAGAAATTATCTTAGAGTATTTGACGGCTATGTACCTGAAACAATACATGTCAAATTTAATAACATTTTATGCACTTATAAACCTTTATATAATAATGCTTATCATTGTAATTTATGATTTAAGAAGGCGAATAAACTTAATCGCATTTCATATTTACTTGAATATATTTTAATGTTTATAAGTAATAGGATAGGCTGGGCATTTTTATTTCTAGTTACAGGAAAACAAAAGCAACAATCCTTGTCCAGACACTTAATTCAGACAAATAATCTTCTCTAACTACTTACAACGTCTTATCTACCGGTAGGTACAGACTCATTTGGTTAAACTTATTGATTGATTTCATCATACTTCTAATCAAGGACTGAGACGCGACTTTGATTACTTTTCTATGAATGGGTTGCAAAGAATGGAAATAGTTACATAAGGATCAACTATTCCCAAGTAATTACAAGAAACAGATATTTTATTATGTTTCGAAATATTTTAATTTCGACTCGTGCAGAATTGTAAAAACACTTCAATTACACTCAATATACGGCTTGCTCCTTTACCCTTTAAGTTCTGTGAATAGGGAAAAAGGAACGCAAGTTTGTATATGAGCTTTAGAAATCCAGACATTACAGAAACCAAATTTTTGTACCTAGAACTTGAATTTCAAGTAATTGATGTATTCTTAAAAATAATGCAGTTTTAAAAGATGTATACGAAGAAAATCAACAGTCTGTATATATCTGTCTGTGTATTATAGACCTTCGTCACCAAAGACTGAAAAAAATATCATAAATATTACAAATGTAAAATATTTAATGCGGCCTTGTTTAAGTAAGAAATTAAAATATCTAATAGTATTAAAACTTTTTCTTTCATAAGTTTTAATACTATTAGATATTTTAATTTCTTAACTTAAACAAGGCCGCATAAAATATTTTACATTTGTAATATTTATGATGGTTTTTTTGGTGGTGAAAAAGGTGTATATAAGTCATAAAATGAAAAGCAAACAAAGTTCAACCCAAATTAAAATATTTCAGTGAACTTAGTTAAAAATGAATGCTATGTATGAAAAAATATTTTGCACAGTAAAATACTATGGCTTCATTAAGAAATGTTAAACTATTCCAAATAAAAAGCATAGAAAAAAACAAAGCAACTATGGTAAAAGAATAATATATTTTAAAATATAATTACCAAGACAACTGTAGTGGAAAAAAAACAAAATAATACTCTTAAACTATCCAATCACGCAAATAAATATAAATCAATGTTAAAGAGAAAATGGCACAAAGTCCAGAAGTGAAATAAGAGAAAGTCCAGCAGCTTACCTAATTAATTTAAATTTTTTAAAATACAGAAATAGGTAAACCTCAAATTCCAAAGAACCGCAATAAAATCTTTCAGAATTCTGCCGAATTCATAAAGCTGTAGTGAACGTAATTAAATTCAAAAGCATTAATTTATTCTCGAACAAAGCCAATTTTCGTAACGTTTATTATCAGCAGGGTACAATTAACTTCACTGATGCAGGTTTAGTCCCAGTTTGATTTCTATACATCAACCCATCACTTAATTGTATATTTAAACTATAAAAACATGTTTTTTATAGTTTTGGGCCCATATACACTGGCGCCAAAATTTAATGAACAACCGGTTTTTTGCGCCTAATTTGCAAATGGATGAATGTTGATACACCAAATTTGGATGACAGGTGCACAAAAAAGTTATGTATTGACTGCAACACAAAAGTTTACATAAGAAAAATGCAAAACTGATTTACAACAAAGAAAAAGCAATCTTGATGGAAAAGTCTATTCTTTGAAAAAATAATATATCAAAGTCTTATGGGGTAAAATGTCATACAAACATAACAAAAATGAATTTTAGAAAGGGGTATACCCATCCCGAGTTTGAATGCATTGTCGGCATCGATTTTCCATGATGTCAATTAAGTTCTCGGTTACCAAATGGGGAGCGAAGACCAGACACGGAGTAAGAATTGCTCTACCTCTCCTAAAGACCTTGGAAGTGGACTTAAAGCAGAAAGCCGTCTACCAAGATAGTTCGAAAAATGCTTTATCGGATTCATATCTGGAGATAGATTGAGCTGTCCATTTCATTCTCTCTAAACCAAGATATTCCTCAACAACAACTGCTCGGTGAGATCGCGCATTATCATCCAACAGAATGAAATTGTACCTACACGTGGGCGTACATGCCCAAGCATCAAAAGAGTTCGGTAAAAAGTTGGCCAACTGTCTATTTTATCGGCTTGTACTGGGGAATTTTTGTTCGACGTCCATTTAACGTCCGCTGAAACTATACCGCCGACGTGTAATTCATTCCGCAGTTCCCTGACCTCGGGAAAATACTTAACCAACTTCCTTCATATACTCTCGGTCCCAGTATTTTTGGTCCGTCGAACCGAGGTCGGGATCGGACTTCGAAAGGACTGTTTTGAGATGGTGCTGACTGTGGGGAAGGGGGATGAAACGAGATGCTGTTTCCTAGTACAAAATCGCTCCCCTCTCCCCTTCACGTCGATTTGAACAATTTTGCGCTCCTATCTCTTTGATCTTATAAGAAACCCCCTTTTCATTCTGCTTGTCAGTATTTTTTTCGGGAGCGTTTTATTAGCTTCGCTTGACACAGTGGAGTGGTGCGGGGCAAAATGTTGGGTGGCGTATTCAAAAGTTTAACGCCTTACTCAAGATAACATACCAACAAGAAACACCCTCGATTTAAAAAGGTTAGTAAATTATTTCTGTGTTTGTTTACTTAAAACAAATGTACTTTTGTTACTTGTTGAAATTTGTGCTGAACAGATAATGAAATTGCATGCATCATATAATTGGATCTGAAGTCGCAGTAATCACTTTACAGCAACTTTGCAGGCTTTTTTAAAAGAATAAAACATCGAATATTTAAAAAAAAATTAATAAAATACTGAAAATATTTTTTCCATTACATATTTTCGAAAACCTATTTCTTTTTATAATATTGAAATTAAATGTGAGCGTTGCAAATGAATTAGTTTCATTTCTTCATTCTTTAACAAGCATTTTGAGCATTTTAAAAGTACTTATATAACTCTTTTATAATTAGCACAAATACTTCCCCATTGAAAACTGTGCTTCTTTGTATTGCATTTAATAAAAGTCTCATTATAAATTTAATTATGTAATCGCTGAATTTCCTTAAACAAACTGGGATATTTTGAAATTATCCAAGAATAATTTTCTCTTGTAAATAGACAAAATATCACAATATGTTTTTTAATTTATGTGACACTATATTTAATTATGTAATTAAATATATGCATAATGATTTACTAATGTTCAGAACAAGTTTCAATGTCTTAGCACAGAAATAATTTACTCATCTGATTTCTAAAATATTATTAGACAAATTCATGACTAAATATTAGATATTTATTTCTTATTTAATAGGAAAATATTTTAAGAGAGCTAGGTATCTCTTAAATTCTATAAAAATGAAATGTCAAATAAAAATTAAATTAGTTAAATTGTGAAATTTAGCATACTACATTAGGTTTTAATGGGTGTTAAAAGTTACTATATTTTGAAAATATAACTGTTAATTAACATCTTTATCCGAAGTTTTAGAAATTAATTATCCGAATAAAAATCACTTTTTTTATCAATTTGAAGTGAAAAATTTATATAGTATAGCTCCTTAAAAACGTCCCTAGAGCAAAATACATAATCTCGACTGAATCAGGATAAGAGAACAAATTGTCGGGTAATACTCGGGAAATCATCCGGAGACGCACAGAATCCCTCCGGAGCAGACAGTCCTGGGACCGTTACCTGACCGTACATCCCCAACCTTCAACGGAAGTCCTGCGCAGAGGTCGGACGCGCGAAATCAAGCCGCGGCGCTTACTTGTGACACACATCTCCCGCGCCGCGGGAGAGAGCAGAAACCTAATGGAAACGCTTTGCTTTACCTACTCGGTGTGATGTCACAAGTAAGCGGCGCGGCTTTCCTCTCTAAGGGGCGTTTGTGAAATTGGGGTCGCGTGAAGACAGTCGGCCAAGATGAGGCCGGGGATTTCTTGCTGCTTGGGCATAGATCAAAGATCTGATCCCGATATTTTACACCAGTCACAGTTCCTCCCTGGAACACATGCAGGTCAGTGTGACCAGCGAGTCAGGTCCCTGCCCAAACCAGCATTCCACCAGCTCGGTAACTGTGTCTTTCAACAGTGTTGGATTGATGGTATCTGGTGCTTTGTTCCCTTCAGATCAGCTGACGTCCTGAATCGCTCTCCAGTGTAAATCTGGATTCGTCTGTAAAGAGTACAGAAGCCCATCGCTGCATGGTTCAAGAAACTACACTCTTTCCCCAAGATAAGTGAGCCCTTCCCGTTGAGGGGACACACACAACTGGTCACCTTGCATAGAGACCTGCATTATGAAGACGCCTTTGCATCATAGTAGCGTATATTCTTCTCCCTGATGCTGCAGAGTGGTCTGCAACAAGTTACGGCACAGAAATGCTTCTTCTCCTTCGGGCCGAACCAAAAGAGCTATAAAACGGTCTTCTCCAGGTGTTGTAGCTCGTGGCTGACCTGGAACACGTTTTCTGGTCACAGAAGCTCTGGTTTGATATTGATTCCGGAGACGGTGGACCACACTGCGAAGTACATTAAGACGCTTAGGGGTTGCTGGTTGTCACATCATCTGGCTGGGGTTGTCACATCTGCCTGTGACAACCCCATTTCCATCCATCCGACCGACCGGCACTTTAACGAATCGGACAAACGCCTTTTCTGAGACATTGTGAGACCCTAGTGCCTGTTGTCAACTAATCTGTTCATTAAAATTGTAAATCAACAAAAGTTACACGCGTCTTTACGAAAGCCTGATAGTTTCATGTTTTTCTCTCACTCATGTATGCCTGCTCTTTTCTATATATACAAATTTAAATTTTGGAAATCTTTCTTTTTTTTCGTAAATTATTTTCTAAGAGATAGAGCACTGTTTTATTTATTGATTAAAAAAATGCTAATGATTTATTTTTTGTGTAGAAATAAGCTTATAAAATTCGATATATTTACAACGTTTGATACATTACACATGCATTTCTTTTCTAACTGAAATTACAAACACCAGTAGCGTAGCTGTAACTCATAAAAAGATTTACCGTATTGGCCCGAATATCACGCGTTACATTTTGACTTATCATTTCCCGTTAAAAAACTGACTCGCGTTAAATTCGTGGCCCAAATATAGGATTTTTCAAATTTTCTGGAAGAAAAATTCCAGGATCGCGTTGTATTCGGGCTAATACGGTATATCTTGACGATACATCTTGCGTACGGTAAATCTTATTTATTTTATTTGACTTATATTTATTTATTTCAGGGAGGGAATTTTTTTTAACTGTATATTTTCTAAAAGTATTCGAATATAAAATTTAACAGAAAATAATTAAAAAATTCTTAAATCGAGTTTATAGGCTTTGCAGCTGGAAAAACATACATTAGAATGAAAAAAAAATTCTTAGAACTCAACCTCACATTTTCAAAGGGTAACTTTCAAATAGTTCATGGGAAAGTTGACTTTTCTGACTTATTCACCAATACGCAATTTTCTCAGTGTTTATTTCAGAGATGGCTACAGCCCCATCAGCCACGCCTTTGCCATGGCAATCACAAATTGTGGTTACAACTCTCAACTCTAATATTTTTTGAATAATATCTCTATTATAACTAATATTGTTTTGATTAAACGAAATTATTTTTTAATTAATAAATTCAACTGAATTCCATTTCTTCGCAACCGCGAAATTTTATTGAATTACTCGTTATGATTTTCGAATTCACTCATAATGATGCTTGACTTTGACCAATGGAATAAGTGTAAAAATGTTTGCAAAAATAAGTTTGTTTGACAGGAGAGGATAGCTCGCGTCACTGAATGTGTCTCATGGAGATACATATACGTCCTTCCGCAGTTTCCCGCCACAATTTGGAACCTCATTAGAAATTAGGGAACTTCTGAATATTGGCAATCCTCGGAAACTGCTAGCGACCGCCGAGTGGACTTTCGGAACCGCGGATTTAACGTGCACGTACACCGCATTTACACGGTGGTCTTTAGTGGTATGTCGGTATCCAATCCGCAACCTTCTGGTTACGACCCAACGCCTTAACCACTGGGCTACCAAGACCCATTTATAACTAAGTTTGTAAAATTGCAACAAACGACCACTGTGGCGTCATTTCGAAGTCCCAAAGGTTTCACACAGTGGCTTTACAATGGAGTCACTCACTACCGTATTCACGAAACATCAAGATCATGAAATCAACCTTTGCATGCTGATCACATACCGATTTCCTCAGAATGGTATTTACCGACTTTTGATTTCCTAATCCACGTGCGTTCACAAAAGAGACACGTCCTACTATATAAGCTCGTCTGTGATTGGCTTAGGGTACTGGCTCCCCAACCAGCAGATTGCTGACATCTGAACCCGCAGGGGTTTGCGAGCGCGAAATGCTTTGAGAGGATTTGTGAAAATAACGTGAGCAAAATTATTCCAAATAAACAAGAGTTTAAATCTTATTTTTACATATTCTATGGTAAAAAAGTGTTTCAATAATTTATTTCGAGTGTTTATGATGACATTTTTGAAATTTGTAACTGATATTTTATTCATATATATAAGATTAAAAGATAACACTTTTTAAAGGCATTTGAAGGTGTTTTTTTTTCAATGTATGTCACAGTCAAAAACAGTAAAATTGTTTAAAAATTTATTAATACATATTTAAGAGCGTAGTCAGGATATTTTATTTGTTTTAATGTAGAGATGATTCTCATGTTCACACTGGTGTCCATATTTTGGTCACAAAAATATGGATTATATAGCAATTCTGCCAATGTTTTGCGATATTATATCGTGAAAAGCAAATATATACGTGAATGTTAAAATGTGATTATTTTGAAATGGAAATGTGGGTTACGGCCAGCTATCTACTGTATGGATCAAGGCTGGGGGTGGGATTTTCCTCCGTGGGGGTTTTTCTAAGGGGTCCTAACCCGTATTTACGCGAAGTTTCGGGGAAACCACGGAAAACATCGAGCAGTTAAGCCTTGGTTTCCTGCAGGCGGCCGGCGTCCAGCGACCAGAGTGATTAATGACCTTAGCGGTGCCTCTCGCGTCCAAAGAACACGTTCGTTAAAAGTGGTTTGCTACTCGCGAAAGCGGCGGGAGGGGACGTCCAAATCTTATGGACGCTCGGCGATCGCCGCTTGCCGTCCAGATCTGGTGGACGCTCGGCGAACGCCGCTTGCCTGTGGTGAGCTGTGGTGAAAGTGGTCCTGTGGAGAATTCGTGGACGCACAAAAGAAATACACACCATCCAACGTACCTTGGATTTTAACGAATTCACATTAAATGAGTATTAATAAGTAGTTATTTATTGTGAATGGAGAATATAAGTACTAATTAATTCTTGATTAAACAGAACTTAGCAGTCTCATACGACTTTCTCACTCTGTAGTTAGATATTTGAGAAACAAATTTTTTCATGTGATTAATTTCAGAGTAACAAGATAACACGAAGTTTACAACATACTTAAATAAAATAGGAACGGGGGGAAATAGTTATTAAAATTTAAATATTCATAAACTAAATATTCACAGAGTAAACTTTGGTCGACATAAATTATTATGAACGAATTATAAATTTAATTTTTGACAGTTCATAAAAGGAGCTGTGAAAAAATTATGCTTAATTGATGAGCGAACCGAAGAAGAAAAGTATTCGGGAAGAAACGAGGTATGAACTCTCATGTTTAGCTGAGAAGTCATACTAGGATACAAAAAATTAAAAATTAGTTTTTCTATAAATAATGGAACTGGAAGGTTGGTTTGCCACCTGGTAAGGCGGACGTAGGAAATATATCTGTGTGTGCTGTAACGTTACTTCAATTTGCAATAATAAAATTGTGAAGTCCCATACGTTAAAAAAGTGTAGAAAATGTTGCTTATTTTTTTTTTTTTTTTTGAAAACAAGAAGAGCCTAAACCTGACTGATAGTGAATAATGTCCTCTGATATATTTTTATCAATGGGGTAATGCGAACACCAAGAATTGTATTAGTTGTTTGTTCAGTGTTCTATCTTACCAGCTGTATGTAAATAAATACTTAATACTATAAGTTTTAAACAGACTCTTTGTTACAGTCATATTTTTTTCCCTCTTGAAAAATTTGAAACTAAAGTCAACCGATGTTTGTCTCAAAGCCTATTTTTGCAAAATCATAGGCAGATAAAAATTTGGAGGTAGGGATATGCAGCGCTGATTTTTTTTTTTTTTTCAACCTATAGTTGATCTCCAGAATCAGCGCAAATAAACAAACTAATAATGCATTGACTAAAATTTCGGAGGGGGGGGGGGAGCAAACCCTCAAGATTCCCCCCCGGGGGTGGGTCTATGCACTTTTGTTTTTGGTAATAGGGAATACAACTAATATGATATGACTAATTAAATTGTGTTCCATTGGTAATTCACATGATTTTGTCTATTAAATTTCGCAGTTCTCTTGATGCGAAATAAATAAATAAATAAATAAAAAGAGTAGGACTTTTTTTTCTGACAAGATTAGGATCATTATTGATTTTGATGATACTGTAGTATTATGCCGAATTTATACACTTAATTAAAATGGTTAAGTATTTCACCTCAGTGAGTTTTATTTTTTTAGGTATAAGAAGATCATACTTTTGGAAATTCAGTATTAAATTTAAATGTAATATTTTCTCTTTCAATGTAAAATAAAAAAATGTTGCTTATGAATATTTGGAGGGGGGGGGGATGCACTCCTAATTTTTTTAGTCAAATAACATATATAAGTAGATTTTGAGTGAAATAAAAGTGAACAAATTTGTTAAAACGCACAGAGAGGAATAAGATTTTGAGTGTTTATTATTTCTTCAGTATTTAATGGTACTTTAGAAGGATGTTCTTGAAATTACTTCAGCAAAATCTAGGGATTGTTTTTCTTTCGTCAGTAAAAGCATATGTATTAGATTTAATAAATTACATTTACATAATAAAAGAGATAGTTTTCATGGTAAAATGTAATAATTTTTTTAAGAAAATTGAACAGACTAAAACAATTTTGAATTTTTAAAAATGTTCTAGAGATATAAAAATGAAAAGATAAACGCACATAAAACTGGAAAAGAGCAAGAAGGAAAATTTAGGCCGAACGAGGACATAACCCTGAAACTATAGCTTCCCAATCCCTTGCGCTATAGCGACGTCATAATTTCACAATCGCTTTTGCGATAACTTTTCAACATTTCGTTCTTTCTATGTTTCTACCGTTTATATACTTTGAAAGTAATGTATTAGAAAATCAGTTGCATCCATGCCTTCCCAATCGCTTACATAAATCCGGCGAAATCTATCAATAAATTCCAAATTTTTAATATCGTCCGTCTTTAACAGTGCTGTAGTCCGTCATGTTAGATAACAGATTAGATCCTCACAGTGCATACGTTGAATGTAACCGGCTGGTAATCGCCCGAATTCGGCCGGTTACATTCGCCTGTTAAAAACGAGATGTAACCAGCCGATTTGGCCTGGTGAGTACCATTTTTTGCTAAATCCTCCAATTATATGTTGTTAGGCCTGTAACCAGCCGGTAGAATGTTTCGTGAATACCACCGTTAGTGACCGGTCACACAGCAGTCACAAGGTGACTTCACAGTGACGTCACATGTTGACAGGTCACAAATAAACGCTACAGTGACCACACAGTGGAGTCGCATCACTCGCAAGTCGCGATGTCACTGGTTTCTGATAGTCTAGAGACAACTGTAACCGTTTGTGACGTCGCAGTGACTCATTTGTGACCATCTGTGCTATTGAGACAGGAATAAGGATTAAAGAATTAGTAGATTTTGAGATCGGAATTCGTGATCAAAATCTATGAATCTTAGTTCCTAATTTTTATGCTAAGTACCGATTACTACATGTTTCGAATTATGTTTGTGAAAAAAATATCCATTATAATCTTTAATTTATTCATTTTGCAATGTAATTAGTATGAATAAGATTTAACTAACGACGCTTCATAGAAGTCTGTAATTAACGTCATACAAATACCACCTTTGATTACGTACATTGTGTATTGATTGACTCAGTGGGATATAACCGGTCGAAGTTACGAAGTCTACGATTCTAGCATCGATTTTATGATAATGAAGTCCAATTGAAATATCAGGTATCAATTTTTTTTACATTGAGTTTGATATGTTTCAAAATATTCTATAAAATTAGTCATTCAGAGTTTTACTGTCAAAAGTTAAGAATAAGTATTTTTCTGTAAGCCAGAAAATCAGTCTAAATTTTTAAAAAAATTAATGATATCATCAGCAGAGGATAGTAGCAGTTAAAATTGTCTAGCTATATAAAAGTTTTCTTTTGTAAGATGTTTTTGAAATCTCAATTGAGAAAAAAAATCTCACTTCACCTTGTCAATTTAATTTGAACATTATTCCTGAACGTAGTAGAACAGTTAATTTCAAGTAACTATGAAATCTGCGTATAAAAAAAATTTCTTAAATTTGAAATTAATCATATCATCCGCTGAATGTAATAACAATTAACATTATACAGCTTCATAAATTTCTTTCATAGTATGTTATTGTAATCAAATGAAAAAAAATCCATTTTTTTGTGTTCACTCTGTTGTGAACTAAGTCCGAAATTAATTCCCGAAGAATTAGAACGGTTAATTTCCAAGAACTATGAAATGTAAGGAAGTTAATATGTTTGAATATGATTTTTAAAGAGCTAAACAAACGGTTTCAGCTTTTAAAATTTTATAAAAAATTTCAATCTTTAGTTTATTTAAAATTGATGTTTTGTAAGATCTCGTATTCAATTCAAATTCCCTATGATTAAATTATAATGTTCATACTAATATTTAAATTCTTATTAAAAATTCTGATACGATTTTTTTTTTAATTTGAAATGTGGTCTGTTGTATTAAAACAAGTATGTGGTCAGGAAATTTTTCTAGGAGGTTGAGGGAGCTGTGAAATGCAATAAATAAGCATAAAAAAACAACGTATAAAAGCACCAATAATGAAACTAAAACAGCAGACTGACTTCCGCAGGTATGACATGCCGTCGCCTGCGCAGGAATGAAAATGGCAAAAACATGCTCTATTTATATAGAAAATGTGGGGATTCAGGATACTGTTTACGAATGCTAACAGAAAAGCAGAAATTCAGATCGAAGTTTTATGGGGGCCAAAAGGAAAGCAGGGAACTCTAAACACAAAGGGATTTGCAACATTCAGAAAGTGGGGAAACAGTGAAATCAACATTGACAAGACCATTTATGATTTTGTGGATACTGAAGGATCTAATTCAAATGGGAAAAGTGGGTAGCAAATTTCCTGCTTTCCTATTGGCCCTCATAAAATCCTCTTCTGAATCAGTGCTTTTGTATTGGTATTCATAAACTCTAGACTGAATTCCATGTTTTGTATGTAAACAAAGCAATTTTTTTGCCATTCTCATTCTAGCACTGACAGCGGCATATCATACATGCCAAAACCAGACTGCTATTTTAATTTGTTTATCGGAGATCTCATACGTTGCTTTTTGATGCTTGCTTATTACATTCTGCACCAAGCTACATTTTAGCGCTTACTATGAAATGTAGTCAAATGCGGCAGAATAAATATCTAATAGCTCATGCTAACATGAAATAGTTCATGCTAAAGCGAGTTTTTGTTGGCTAACAAACGATGCTGATTCATCCCTGTATAATCCTATGAAATAAGAATTAAACAGTTTTTCTCTAAATTCCTAAAATTCACCATTAAATTTGAAGTGAAGATGCTGTGACTTTCATGATAGCCTTGATACCGGGAATTGTTGACGTATGATGCTTTAATCGGTCCTCACAAAATGTTGTTTCAAATTCATTTCAGAGGTAACAAACATCGTAAATCTGCAAATGCCCTTCATTTTTCTCTCATTAGACTTACTTTGAGTATTTCCTTTATCTTGTTTGTCTCTTCAGTGACCTAACTTCAAAAATCTTTTCATTTAAACCTCATGACCGTTTTATATAATTCTTTTTAAAATTTATTTCTAATATGATGATGTTCAATAGGCTCATTTCTAAAATTGAAGCTCCAAGAAATGTGTATCACTAGATTTAATTACATTGAATCTAATTGATATTGAAAACACACATTACAGGTCTTAGAACAACGGTAATTAATATATGGATCATGATTCCATATGAGCGCTGAAAAAAATTACATTGGGGTCAAAAATCGAGTTTAAAATTACAAATAAATGTAATTGTTGACATCACAGGAAACATTTTTGCATACAATATAGAATTTTTAAAGTATGACATTACATTAAACGTCTAATTTTACAATGCCCCAAAATTTAAAACACAAACATATGATTTCTTAATTTTATACATTTTAATTTTTACTTTACACCTCATGCGGACATCGTCAGGCGCCGTCATGTTATCACGATGCCTCAGTAGAGTTTCAGTATCAATATACTGAATACCACCGACATAAGCCCTTCAATCGAGTTATATTTCTTATTTTATGAATTAAATAGTAACTTACTATCCAGAATAGCACTGTAGCTGAGCTAAGGCTATTTAAAGGTTTTTAAATATTTAGTTATTGTGATAAATAAAATAATTCTATTAGTATACATTTTGCAGAAAAAAAAACAATGTATTTTAAACACTGCTAAAGAGTATCTAACTAAAAGAATTATAAACTGTGTAATAAAATCAAACCGATTTTTGGCATCTATGATTGTCTTCCTCGAATTTATACAATACTCGATGTATGCACAGTAAGAAACCGTCTATATACCAAAGGATAAAATGCCTGTGCATCAGATATTTAAATACACTCCATAAATGCAATTTTAAAAATTTAACTTCTGCTCAAGATTTCATTTTTGGGGAGAGTGGTGGTGGTAGTAAACTACACATAGAATTTTAAAATTTATTGGAAAGCATTATTTCTAATAGCACTAAAAGCTATAACTGCCGTATTTACGGTCTATCACAAAAATGATGATTTCTGCAATTTGTCGAATTTTATTTATTTTTATGTGTATTTTACAAAACAAGACAAAACGTTTACACCAAAGGAATCATCAAGCTTATGATGGACTTTAAAGGAAATATTAGTTCAGTCATGCTAAATATTTAAAAATAAGTATAAATAATTATGGATTATCTTCTCATAAAAGTTATTTTTGAGAAATATGTTTAGAATATTCCGTCATTTAAGATGCTAAGTTTATGGAAATATATGAAACGTATTTTACGAGTTTTCCCTGAAAATAAGTAGTAAGACATCAGACAGTGTCTAATATCAGACGCTCTACTTGGTGTAACATTCGTACAAATTCCTCATGCCATATTTTTATCGAAACTGTATGCTTGATGGCATAAAATTCTTCACATTTTAAGTACAGTTTCTCCTAGATTTTAATAAGGGTGTTTTGCAGCAATTTTAGCAGTTACTAAAAGCAATTTTATTTTCTAATAAAAGTTACTTTATATAAAGAATCTTGCCAATTCTGTGATTTGATTAAATCCGGATATGAAAAAACATTATTTTCTTAATTAAGTTATCCTTTTGCAAAATAGTATATTTAATATTTCATTTATTTATTTGTGATATATTTAATTTACAAATTATCAAATCTTTCAATGTTGCATATTATTTTATACGTACTTTAAACTTTTGAACTTAAAGAGCTAAAATAAGTAGTTTTTATTTATTTATTTATTTATTTTTAAAGAAGTAAACCATTTCCATGTTCCAGAATAACAACGAAAATTGTCCCTCAAAAACACTCGAGAGGTGAATCTAAATTTAGTACTCCACTTTTTTGTAGAATTTCCTATTTCTTGTTCCTATGTCTAGAATATTTGAAACATTGTTACAGCACCTGTGCCTAACAAAGCGTTCTAAAATAACACCACGGCATCACCCTATGTTCGGAAATAGTTCCGTAAAAATACGTTAACTGAAATATGTATGCTTGTTCCCGTTAAATGTGTTTTGAAAACGAAATATCGAGATAATATATTAAGAGATTTTGTAGTGAGTAAAACATTTTAAGCAAGTATTTTTATGCATGCGAATATTATTTATACACGACACATCTATTTAGACCTCCGCTGTGCTGTTGTTCTCTGACGGTACGTTTGAATGTATGTCTAGAGATTAATCACTTCGGTTTAACTTGTTACTCTAGAAAATTAAGTTGATGCAGAAGCATTAGGATTTTGTTTTTAAAAGAATGCTTGAAGAACTCATTAAATTTAGCCAGCCTGTTATGGGAATGAAATGTAGTTTGTATAATGTTATTGTTATATTTTTAAATATAAAAAATACCTCTTTTGTATTGTTACAGAATTATGAGGAATTATTACCTATTTTAAATCTCTCAGTGGATCAGACGTGAGTTCTATATTCGTACCTGAATTCATTTTGACAAATTCATGCTGGGTTATTGTTTATAATCCCTGTCTACCCGCCTGAAGAGGGTTGAGGTCTACAATGTAAGGTCCCGAGTTCGGGCGTATCGCTTGACCATCGATTCAACTTTCTGGTGTATTATACAGTTTTATACAGATGTAACCTGAATACGCGTAAGAATCCCTTAAAAAGTCCTCCTTCTGCGGCACCCTTCCTTAGTCAGATAGCTCTTGACTACCTTTGCTTTAATACACAATACAATACTGGCTAACAGTAGAGAAGCGGGAGAACAAATTTTGAACAAATTTCAGATGACAGACCACCACCTGGATTGGCACTGCCAGAGGTATCATTTGAACATGAAGAACATTGTAGCCATGGCAGATTTTGCGTGCATAACCTCCCTTTAGCGTAGCAGTCTATGCCTGAAAAAGGGTATTAACCTCCCAAGTTGTGACCAAACTCGGTGATCAAACTTTCATCTGTTCCTAACATCCCCCATATTCCCTGCTGACATCTGTTCATATGTATGTAAGAATTGATGCGAATTTTCGGAGGGACCTGCTGTTCCGGGATTAAATATAATCCAAAATTCATATTTTTATTAAAATACGCATTTTGTTGCATGGAAATTGGTTAACTAGAAGGTGAGATAGTGAGTTTTAGGTGTCCCTATTGTTTAGCATATGGTTTTCTCAAATTCTCGCAAAATGCTGGCCATATAGCTTAGTTGACTTCGTTTTTGGAAACTTTTTTGTCGCTAAATTTAGAGATTTTTCGTCAACAAGTCGCCAAACTGGGCGATATTTAGGACAATATTTTTTTCATGACCAGGGCAACGCCAGGATACGCAGTCAGTGTTTCATTAAAAATGAAATTGTCAATTTCTTATAAATGCACTGCATTTTTACCATTAAATACCAAAATCAATGCACTAACGTCAATGCACTAATGCGCAAATCTAAAAGAGTTAGTAAAAGAAAATACATAAATTGTAAAAGTAGATGAATCAGCAATTGAAATAGCTCCCAAATCGATAGCACAAACAGTATGAAGTGCCCCAATATCGTAAAATGATGTTTATCTACCATAGCGTCACTGATAATATTTTTTTGTTTTTATCGCAAAATGCACAGTTGTTATAAATTTCTATAATATGCCGCCCTAATATAAAGTTGCGGAAAGTTCTCATAAACAAAAAAGGATTATAGTCAGATTGGTAATAAAATTAACAAAATACTGTATCAGAATAAAATATCTGAAATGACTCCACTCGCTTTTCCAAACAGTTGATCTTTACGAATCGTTTAAAAAAAATGATTCAACTTAATTGAACGCACCGTTCAGACGCTAGTGCACTTCAAATAATTTGCAAGTATAGTTCACAATGTATAAAAATTCTTTCTGTAGCCCTGTACAAAAAGTATAAGCTTTCAAACCCAAGCAAACCCAAGTTTAACAGTATTCAACGCACCGAAAAGAAATAACTTTACACACGTAAAAACTCTAAATAGGGGTTGTCCAGTGGCGTAGCTAAGGGGGAAACTGGGGATCACGATCCCCCCCAAGAGGAAATTTTGCCATACAAAATGTATATTCTTCACTCCCTTATCACACACACGTATACATATATGTGAGTTGCAGTAGATGTAACCCCCCCATGAAAAGTTTCTGGCTACGCCACTGGGTTTGGCAGAAAACAAAGTGCTGACTAATGAATTAAAATGCACTTTTTTGCCACATACCTTCTATTTATCCCTCTACAATAATTTAGACATCAGTTATTGCAATTATTTTCTATAAAAATCTGTTAGTTTATTTTGGGCTTTGCTTTTACTATTTGCATCACAATTTTCATTTTCAATACCCATGACTTTTTGTAAATTTGTCTTGATTTTCAATTCTCGAGAAAACGCTTTCTCACTGCTTTTACAGTTTTCGTCAGTTGCTGAGGAAATCGTACGTGTTTGGTCATTTCCATTTCGATCATCATACGGACTATCGAATTCCAAAATAGCGTTAAATGTGTGGAATGTAATTTATTACTGGAACATTTTAACCATTATAACTGTGGTAGAATCTGGATAATTCGAAGTGGACGGGATCGTTATTGCCTCGAACTATCGAAAACTCAAATCATCCAAATCATAAAATATAATAAACGATAAAAAAATTGAAATAAAACAATTTTTAAATTTAAGTCTGTATTTAAATGAAAAATGTATACTTATATATATATTATTGCATAGCAACAAGTTAATTATATCTGAAAACAATTGTCAATTGTTCTCGGTGGCAATTGTTTTTTCACTGAAAACAATTGCATTGCCCAGTTTTCGTGAAACAATATCGCGCCATCGTCGCAGCATATTATAAGTGCTACCCCGCACCCTTCAGCATATCATACAAATGTCTATATTGCAAGACATTTGTATGATATTGTATTTGAATTCCGTGGTGCGAAATAATTCTTTTACGTGTTTCGAATGTGTTGGTCGTTATTTGGAAGCTAAACTGGTTTATTTCTCTAACTCGGACTTATGCAAAATTCGAACTATCGAGACTCTACTGTACAGGAAAATATTTTGGACCAATAGAAAATGATGTTATAGGCGGTAAAACGTTAAAAGCGGGTAACGTTAAATTAGAGTTTCACTGTAATTACATAGTACATACTTTTATTTGAAATTGAAAGAAATCGCCATGGACAATATAACAGAAATCGAATCGCTTCGGCAACAGGTTTGTGCCACTGCTGCAAAAAGATCGCCATAGATTCTTGAAGAATTCCTCCACAGTGATACGCAGTCATGAGTGAGTATTTTTATTACTTGGAAAATGGACAAGATAATTTTAGTCGTCCGATTGTTTATCAGATATCAAAATAAAGAGAATTTTTTCCCGAACGAACAATTTTTAATTATAAGTTTGAATAGTGAGCACGGGAATATTTATAAATAAATACGAAGCATCTTTTGGTTTATACGACCACCTTCACTTTAATAAATTTTTGTTCATTCAAATTTGACTAAAATATTTGACTTTTGAAAAAAGTACTTTTACAGTATAAATGACTTGACATGAATTTGAATTTAATAACAGGAGTTTAAATATTTTTTTAACTATTTAGTTGAAGTTCATGTAACTATGTTGACTAAAGTGGATTCAGTTTATTGTATCAGGTTCTAATAATTACTTTAATAAGAAACTTTTTTTTAGAACAGTGTCTGCAAATTCAGCGTGCTCAATAAACTTCTTCAATTCAGATCTAGTCTTATACACACTTTATAATACTAACACATACTACTTCACTTCATGGTTCTCTAAATTTTTTGCACCACCAGTTTACCGGCAAATTTACTGAAACTTTCAGAAAAATTTCACGCAAAAATATTAATAATACAATAAATAAATTTTACGGCAATTTATGTAAAATATAGTTAATTTCTTAAGTTTAATAATGAGAAATTTATTAATCTTACTCATTTCGCAAAAATAAAATTATCATAAAAGTTTTGTAGAATTTCAACTGTGGTAATTTTTATCGAATTAAAAATGTGTGAAAATTTGTTTGTAAAATTTCATTCTTAAACTTGTTTTATAATAATTAATTAAAGTATTTAGCTTAATGGACTTTTAAAGAATAATTTGTAAATGTGCGAAATTAATGAAGGATTGCATTTGATATACTATATATGCTAAAAAGGTAAGTTCAAAGGGTATAAGCTATAAACTTAAGACCAATTAGGTACAATATCCTTCTTTTAGAAACTATGACTAAAATAGACATAATTAGTAACAGATTATTTCTTAACTTTCCACATCAATAAACTTTTTCTCTTAACATTATTTATTTTAGTATTTAATACTCTCAAAATATGAACTTCATGGCAAACCTTTATCTAAAATTTCTTATTCTTTTGCAGATAAGCACAAAATATGAATGTGTAGATTTTTCTCCCCTTTCTAGTAATTAGCTATTTATGTACTGCTCCTTAATAAAGATCTATCTCCAGACTTATGAAAGACATCAATCCTTATTTTACAACCCACCATGGAACATTTTACTTCTGCTTAATTTCTTCTTCCATTTTTTTCTGCTTTTATATATTTTTTGCCCCTTTCTAAATCTTTCGTTGAGCGATGGTCTTGATTAATGGTAAGGAGAGACAAATGGTTCCTGCCAACACGGGCAGATATGTTTCAGATGTTTTTTAATCTTTTCTTTATCGTGTTCCGATGAAGTAGGTGCTTCTGAATTGAGTCTCACTGAAATGAAGAAAGTCGCCTTGTTCAGGACTAACTTCTCGCTTTTGTTTGGTTTCTTCATTAAAACTCTCTAAAGCGAGTGTGCATCTGATAAGCCGCACTTCTCCAACGTTTCACATTTCATTTTCAAAGTCGTTTATGAAAGGCCATCTAAAAAACTTTTTATGCACAAAAATACTTCGCTATTTTTAATTTTTTCTCTATTTTTTTCTTTATAGATATTTATATTAAAGATTTTATCTTCACTGAAACTTTACAAGAATCTGCGTTTTCTAAGTAGAGGCGAACAATTTTTTGTGTATATGATTGAATTTGATGAAGCTTGACGAAGAAAATATGTATTCCGAAAACAGGTAATTGATACAAGTTGTAACATCAAACACCGCTGGCGTTGTATTTTTTCTGAAAACTTGAGAATATTTAATGCTTGTTAATACTAGTTTATAAATACAGTGAGTCCGTTGATTATTATTGGAAAGTTGGAAGTGTTCATTTGGCCCTGGTTAAAATTAATCGCATTTCTGTAATTTCAAAGAGGGAAATTCAATAGAGATACGGATATTTCGAATACCAAGCTCGGTCAAGGAAAGAAATTAACTTGTTTCTAAGATATCACTGCATTAGTTATTTTTCAGAAATCATAATAATAGTTTACCTAAATGCAATTAACATCCCAGTTTTAACGTACACAAATCACATCTTTCGAGATTATAATATTTTCGTGCTATTAAATCATTTTTCTTATTTTACAAAACGCGTCCTCAAAAAAAAAAAAACAGGCTTCACTTGTAAAGGAAACATGGAATTTTGCAACAGCATAGTGTAGTTTACAAGCAGTGCTAGCGAAAAAGCAGCTTTTAACCCTTAAAAAGTCATAAAATCGAGGCACCCCCCTCCCTCCCGTAAGCAGACTCCCCTCGAGTAGGATTGCAAACACACACACACAAACATACACACAAAAAAAACAGCCTTCATTTACACACATTGAACTATGTTCAGTGTTTTATTTTATTTATTATTTTTTTAAACAGTTAAAGCAAAGTATTCAGTGATCAATAAATATTCGTATTAATTTATAGGTATTTTCTATTGACTGTTTACAATCAATTAAAATATCCTTTTAGCATGATAGCGCCATCCACATTCGGCAATTATAACTAAGCAGTTTATTGTTATTATTATTATTATTATTATAATTATTTTACATTTTTAAACATATACTGTTTGTTTTATTTTTTTAAGGAAGTTAAAAAATTATTCTATATGTAATTCGTCAATGTTAAGACGACAACTGCTGATACTCGTATGCATCTCTCACAATCACCCAAATATAGCTAAACATGGAGGCTTTTGACGAAATATATTAAAATTTGGCTCCCATAATATGTTCCCTACCCACCCCTCGCCTAGAGTGCCTAGAGCTCACGTGTAGCTAATCGCCCGTAATCCCGCAGCCACAGCAAATGAACACAGACTGTTCCCCCAGCTAAAGGGCGTCCACCGACGCAACCACGCATGCGCTAACTTAACCAGTCTAGTGGCAAAATAGAGAGGAAGATGTGAAGCCGAGAGAATGTTTACAAGTTGTGGACCGTTGGGGAATCAAAGGTAAACCATGTCCACAAACGAGCAATTTTGTTTTCAGAGAAAGTAAAATAACAATGATAACTTGCTTAAAAAATACTTTACTTCATTTTAGATCGCAGTCCAGGGCAATTAGTTCTGGGCTTCTTTCTACCCATACCCCCTTTTCGTTTGCATTTGTCCTGCGTATCTAGTCGCGCTTAACGTGTGGGGACAGTATATCTGGCGTTAAATCACCGAACCATAATATTAAGAAATGAGAATTTTACAGACTAATTAATTAAAATTTACATGCAACATAATGCGAACATGAATACTTAACGCGTAGAACATTAATTTCAAAACTGCACGTTGAGCTTACGAAGCGACCTGGAATCATCTTATGATCAGGTCGTATGTGTTTCTCTGATATTGGGAAGAATAAGCAGGCGCGACATAGGTTATCCTAGTTTGTTTAATTAATCTAACGTTGAATCATTAGTTTTAAAGAGATTTTCATTGATTCATACATGAATAAATAAATTAGACTAAATTTTCAAGATCTTTGGAATATTTCGCTATTTTTTCTTTATTGAAAACCTGAATTCCATGTTCTATCTGAAGAAATGCATTTTCTTTTAATCGTTTGGACATACGGGCATGACATCAGTTTATGATCATGATTAATCGCAACGTCTTACTTTAATTTCAGTGCGTTTTACGAATGGAACATATATTGTCGTGTCACGTTTCTGATTTTCCTTCCAGTTCAAGAAATGTTCTTTCAGCAAAAATTAAGATCTCAAATCTCCCATTTCAATTGTTCTTAACCTTTTCGGTACGGTAGAGCTGGCAGCGGTTATATATTCGTGGCACTAGGGAGTTTCCACAAAAATGGTTTCACTACGGAAGCGTAAGCCGCGAAACCGCATTTTGCGGCATCCATCGAAAAATCAAAAATTTTGCTGAATTCTAACACAAAAATTACTGTTTACAAAAAGTAATTAATTATATTCTGGAATTGTTGGCAGATATGGTAATCTTACCCACATAGCTTTTAGGTGGAGCGGTGTTAGTACCCAGATTACGCTTCATGGATGCCGCCACTGGGCGGCGGCAGGAGCAGAAAACGTTTGTTGGATGCTGCCATTGTGCAGCAGGAGTACGCAGAAAATGTTCGATGGCCGCCGCCAGTGGGAGGCAGTTGTGACGAAAGGGTTAATAGCGTCGACCATTTTTCAGTTTCTAAATCATAAGACACAATTTCATCGTGATCTTGAATTAAGTCTAAAATGTCGGGAAACTTGTATGCTGACTCCTTTAACAACTCCTTTCTCACAGTCAATTTTGGATTAATTAGTTAGTATTTATTCAAATTCCTGATTTAATCCTCTTTTCTCATCATCATCTTGGTGAAAATTACCGATATTTGTCTAGATCATATTGAAAATTAGCAAGATAGTAAAGGTGTTTCTAATTATTAATCTTCTTTAATCTGAAACTTTTATCTGAAGTTTCTTTAATTGTAATCTTGATTTCACCTATGAATTTTTCTCATCTCCAAAATCATTTAAAATAAGGCATTAATAATGATTCAGCAATTATACATTTCCCCTCATTCTAACAACCCTTTGGTGAGCTTGAGTGGTCTGGAGTTTCAAGCTTCATTCAGGTGAACGGCTTTGTACCCTGTATATCGGTGGTACTGGACTTTTTTAGCTAGTACAACACTTACTAACCACATCTAACAACAGCTTACTAACAACAACTTGTTGTTGTTAATGATGTCCTCTGACAACCGCGAAGCGGTGCCAGATCTTCCGCATATAACGACAATCGCCGATAGAGAGCGGCTTCCATTTAAATGAGATCCGGTGAGAGGAAGATCTACTTTGCTCGAGGTCTCTTAATTTTGAGCCAATCCGAATTCAGAGAACTAGCATCTGAAATCGGTACCCCCAGAGATATCGTTTAACTTGGAGGACTTTGGAGCCATGACGTATTTTACGTGCATCAGCTCCTGTTAGCATATAAGGTCCCATAGCAGTCCAGCTGAGAGAAGAATTCTCCCTCCCAAGTACTGGCCAATCCGTGCTACTTCAATTTCCGTGTTGTTTCAAGTACGAAGTTTAGTGACTAGGATACTGCAGGACGCTTGGCACCTTTAATTCAGTTATCACGCCACCTGATTTCTCTTTCTGGTAAGCATTTCGGATTGTTTAAAACAATTAGAAGCCTCTTATCCTACATCAGATATTTATTTCCCCAACTGATGATGTGGACATCTACCTAAATCGGCAGAAAAAGTGACGTTATCTGTAATATTAATGATGTAAATTTATGATTGTAAATGTTTCACATCTTCAGTAATAATTTGTAAAAGCAGTCTGTCGGAGAATGTTAAGATTTTTCGGCATATTCCAAATTTATTTCTGTAAATTGGCACTGCACTAATATATCGATGGATTTTATAAATTTAACAGCGTAGCACTTTAGTACTAATAATGGATTTTGAAAATTAAAACAATCTTTTAATCCTAGTGTTGTAACAATTTCTCACACATCTAAACTAATTGTTCTTTATTTACGAGCTACATTTATTACTTTTAATGAAAAGAAAGATGGATAAAAAAATAAAGGAGAGAAAAATGCATGCTAGTGTAATAAATGAGAAAAAAGTTAAACAAATATTTATTTTTTTTCATCCGTAACTACCGAATTTCCTATGAATCTATCAAACATGAGATACGCATATCGCAAGGTATAAAAGAGGAACTCATTTTAGTTTTTAACACTTCGTTTTCATGTAGAGGTGTTTCCAATTCCAGAAATTGAAAAAGCAGTTCCGAGGGAAATATTAAATATGAAAAGAGGCAGTCGTATGCTTTTTGGTCCATATCATCCGGGGTGAGGGAATATTTGTGGTGGAACGTGCATGGTATATTTAAACAGGAAATTACTCGCTGACACGTGCAGGGTAAAATTTAAATCCACGTTCAACTAATCGCAGAATAAATAACGCATGTTGTCTGTTCCAGATGGTTTGATCATAATTCATAGTTACATTTCTAAAGAAATCACCCTACAATAATATGATTTTCTTTTTCCAATGCATAAGGATTGCAAAATTAAAATGTATCTCAATTTTTCGAGCAACGTTTTCAGAGTTTAAAATTTAATTTTGTATGACAGATTTATAATGTATTTTATAGAACAGGGTGTTTAGCAAACAACACCCTGATTTCAGAATTAAAAATCTGAAAAACAAACATGTATAAAAGAATGCAAACAACGTTATGTTTATTATGTAACCATTAAAAGTTTTATAGAGAAAGTTTCGAAATAGTAACTAGAATAGCTACTATCATACAGTGGCGTACACAGGCTTTCTTTAAGGGGAGGGAGATTATGGACGTAATCTTAATGTTAAAAGGCGTCATATTTGTGTTGAAAATTAAACATTTATGAATTTTATGATAAAAGAAAATCTCCGTCAAGGACAGAGCCATTGCTAAGACTTTTGTAGGGTGGAGTGATGTCGATAAACTGCCAAGTCAAATTTCGATTTTTACATCAACTTACATTTTTTCTCAACTATATTACTAACTTTTTACTTTTGCCAACTGATTTGCGTAGTTTTGCCAAGTGTACCAGAAAAAGAAAGTAAATTATCGTTTTCTTTTAAAGTTTTTCACCAATTTCACCAACTAGGTATCTAATTTTGCGAAGTTTAATAGAATTTTGCGAGTGTTGGGGGGAAGACTCCCCCCCCTAGCCCCCCTTTCGCAAGGGCCCTGCTCAAGGGTAGTTATAACCTCCAAACCCTACGTTGACTACACCACTTCTAACATATGGCGCTGCACGTGTAAATCGAATGAGAATCATCATGCATAAGTGTAATTTTACTCTCTGAAAAGAGTCACAACACAATTTTTCCAAAAATGTCCGCCTTCAGAGGAGGGGCAAAAGAATATTGATATAATCAAATAATCAAATAATGAAATTTGTCGTCACTACCGGTACCAGTCTCAACGATAATGGATTCACATGCCACACAAATTAGCGATTACTCAGGCTCGTCTAGCAATCTATTAGAAAGGTTTCGATAGACAGTTGCCTTCTATAAGTTCCTCGGAAAGTAATTACGAGAAGTCAGATCGGGAGACTACGGAGGTCAATCCAATACGGGGGGCTGCGATCACAGCGGCATCTGCTAACGATTTTTGTAACTATTATTTCGAAACTTCAGTACAAAAGTTTTGCAGCTTCTGTAAAAAACTTACCATTTACTGCACTTTCCTGTTCATTTTTGTTTTTGAGATTTTCACCTTTATAATCAGGGTGTTATTTTCAAGACTCCCTGTATTAGAATATTGCACAAATAGACGATATTTTCGATATAATAGGCGATATAATTTTGATTCTAAGAGTTCTCCTCATATATATAAAAAAGTGAACATTTCTTAAAAATAGAGAATCGTGACTAAATCAACGAATTTAATTCAGTTCGAAAATTTGCCTTTGAACTGTTTTGACAGAAATTTCCACGCTCAAAGAAAAGTTGGTTATGAAATAAATGCACACCGATAATACATAGGCAGTTGAACTTTATTATAATAACATTACAAGGACCATATTATGTATGACTACATAACCGGGCGACATATAATGTCCCCGGTCGGCGAGTTTCTGTTTTAAAGACCAAGTACAAACTATTTGAACTTTATAAGAGAGTTGCAACAATAAACGAGAGTTCAATTTTGTTTGTAACCCCGCGTTAAATTTTCTAAAAACACCGCGTAAACTAAAATCCTATGCACGTCACCATTCCAAACAATTTTTTTTCCTGCAAACATTATTGAGTTATCACTAACTTTATGTATTTTGTTCGAGCTGAAATTTGAGATTTATATTTAAACTAGCAGCGAAACCCGGCGTTGCTCGGGTTAAAATACACCGCATATTTAATGCTATAAAAAATATTTAAGGATTCATTTTTTAACGTAGATAATTTAGATTTCTATCTTCTATCTAGCCTTATCTAAGTCCTCACTTGCAGACCGCTACTGGGAGGCCAGGGTCCATTTGGATACATAGACTATTTGATGCAGCTGAGTTTTTTGTTCTTTTTTACCATTCCTTTGCAATATTTGTCTTCCTATCTTGCCATTGAAAATAAAAAAAACAGTTATCGCATCCTTAGCATATTGATGCATGTGACGTGGACAAGCAAATGTCGATGGCAAGATGACCAATTTTCCTATGTTATCGACGTTTGCATCATTTATCATTGCATCTCTCAAATGGATGTATTCATCCGAACGCAACTTTCGTTCATTATGGCGAATAAATTTTAATATTTCCGTCTCAATTTTAGCATACATCTCTACAATAAACTGCTGAAATAACTGCCGAGTAGTTTAAAATATGGTTATATTCATCATTTCTAGTCATAATTCCATAAGCATAAAATTGCATAGCTGATACTTTTTTGTTAGTTTTGACACCTGTATCTGGATCGATTTGTTGAATATTGAAGTGATAACCATCCTCACCTTGCCAAAAAATTAGCGGATACTGTAGGGTATCATAACTACGATGTGTTTCAGCAATACGTTGCCATTCATTACTTCGGCGTTGAATAATAATATAAGGACGACTACATTCGTTATCAACAATTACTACGGCAACTTCGTTCGTTTGAGGTGTATTGAACCTTCTTTCGTGTTGACCGGCTGGTCTTTTATCTGCTCGAATAACTATCTTATCATTATCTGCAGCCATTTGGTCTAGAGAAGTCTTAAACACATTGATTAGTTGATTATGATTATGAAGTAGACGTTGTAATTTTTAAATAATATCTCGTTGTAGTCCCTGAATGTTAGAGCAACGTTGGTCTGTTTCAAGTTCTTCGTTACAAACAAAATATATTTGAAGAAATTTTGGAGTTTCATTGGGCATCGGCAGAAGTGAACCTACTCGATGATAAATTTAGCCTTGAACCTTAAAAACCGGGCTGAAATTTTCTTCCTTGCCTATTAATGAAGCTCCAAATGAAATCAGTTGATAACAACAGTTGTATCGACGTATATTTTGCAGAAAATGATTGGAATCTGGTGTTTTCGAGTCATATATGCGAGTAATTGTGGTAGTGGTACATCTAATGCTGGTAAATTGACTTTATCACTCGAACAGTACATACCAGCAGTTTCGCCTTTAAATTTCCGTGCATGACAATACTCGCATATCGTATCCATTTTTCCGATGATAATATTTGAATGTTCACTGTATTGTTTTTTACAATCATAATGGAACGCCCGAAGTTCTAAATTTTCAATTTTACTTGTAGTAGCTCGTTTTTTGCGTAAAGTAGCCATTATTTCTTTACTTCTTCTATTTCCCACTTCACGTTGATCAGCAGATTAACGATTTCTAAATGTTCTCATTTGCGATCGCATTTCTTCGTTAATATGTGTTCTTTCTTCTTCGGTTATATTTTCTCTATTTTTTCTACTCCTTTAGGAATATTTGAAAGTTGTTTCTCTCTTTGTTGTTCTGTTTCTAGTTGACGTGCTACTTTTCTTCTTTTAAAATCCACTTGAGGTTTTGTAAATACTTTTTTACGCCTTGGCATTGTGTACATGTAAAGTAATAAAGTTATACAAAATTAATCACTCGATTGCTATTATGGTGTCACTGACGAACTCTCTTGAATATTCAGATAGTTTGTTCTTTTTCATTTGTCAAAATGACTTAAATTTATTTAATGACTGTTCACTCTTAATTTCAGTTAATCTTTACTCGACTGCAAACACGATCAAACTGCCGAAAAGTCACTGAATTTCGGTTTATATACCATAACACATCGAAATTGCTAGTATCATAACACTCTAGAATATTCAAATAATTTGTTCTTTTTCACTTGTTAAAATAACTTGAATTTGTTTCAGGTAAAATGGTTCGCAGACGATAATTGCTTGAGATTCAGTTTTCCTGCTGATATGGCAACAGACGATAAACATTAAATTTTAATATTTTATTGTAGTTGAAATGCAGATGTTCTCATGAGTAGAATAGGACAGATATATATTTTTTCACATTTTCGCCACCCACAATCACCCACTTCCACCCACCGCGACCAAACTCCCTTACTTTCACCGTGAGGACAAGGGGTATTTACCACCCCAACGGGAAGTTCATTCGAGTTGGTGGTGATAGAGAAAATCCTGTCTTTACAAACGAACATTAGCATTTTATATATATACTAGCTGTATGCCCCGTTCTTCGCACGGGAATGAATGGATTCTTTTTTTTTTTATATTACGGTTTGTTTTAATTACTATTGATCATAATGAATAGATATAGCAAACAGTTTAACGCTCAAGATACGCTGCAGCGCTATCTAGTGGCGAATTAAAGTAATAATACGCTACAGCGTCTCTCTGCTCAAATGTGTACGTATACCAATTTTTTAAGGTGATCGGGCGAACGGCTTTGAAGTTGGTGCGCTGTATCGGCATCTAGAGGCAAGTCATAGCAAAATAGATAGCGTAAAAGTGTAAAGTAGTAGTTCTCCGTGCCGTTCCTTACCGTAGCGTAAAAGTTCTCCGTGCTCAAATATCTGTGTGTACCAATTTGAACGGTACAGGAGGCGAGTTATACCTAAATGGATGCGGCAAAAATGTTCTTTTCTTTCAAACATCTATATTTACTAATTTTCTTGGGGAGCAGTTGAACAGTCCTGAAGTTATTGGTTCGAAGTGACATCTAGTGGCAGGTTATAGCAAAATGGATAACGCCAAAATATTCTAAATGTTCGAATATCTATCTATACCACTTTTCATAGCTATCAGTTGAACAGTCTTTATATGCTGCAGCGCCATCAAGCGACGAATTAAAGTAAGAAGTTGATACGTTGCAGCGCTATCTATTGGCGAGTTAAAGTAATGATGTGCTACAGCACAATGAAGTAGCTATTTATAGAAATATGGATAACACGAAAATATTCTCCGTGTCCAATTATCTAGCTATATCAATTTTCATAGAGATCAATTGAACGGTCATGAAGTTGGTGCGTTGCATTGTCATCTAATGGCGAGTTAAAGTATTAATGCGCTGCAGTTCATCTAGTAGTGAGTAACAGCTAAATGAATAGTTAGAATGTATTTTCCGTGCTCAAATGTGTAAGCATAAAACTTTTTATGGCGATTGGTTGAAGGATATAGAAATTGATGCGCTGCAGCGCCATCTTGCGCCCAGTTATAGCAAAACAGATAGCTTAAAAATATTTTCCATGTTTATATATCCATGTGTACCAATTGTCATCAAACTCGGTTGACCGGTATTTTCACAGCAAACGCTTAAACGAAATAGAATTCGGCGTTCTGCAGCACCATCGAGCAGCAAGTTACTGCAAAATGGAAAGTGTAAAAATATTCTGCTTCTTCAAATATTCGTGTGTACCAATTTTCATCAAAATTAGTTGAACGGTACTTGCATAGGAAGCGGTCGAACGGAATAGAATTCGATGTACTGCAGCGCAATCTCGCAGCAAGTCGTGGCAAAACAGACAGTGTAAAAATATTCTCCGTGTTCAAATATCCATATGTACCAATTTTCGTCAAAATAAGTTAAACGGTACTTGCATAGGAAGCGGTCGAACGGAATAGAATTCGATGTACTGCAGCGCCGTCTAGCGGCAAGTCATGGCAAAATGGATAGTGTAAAAATATTTTCCGTGTCCAAATATCCATACGTGCCAATTTTCATAAAAATCGGTTGAATGGTTTTTCATAGCACGCGGTCGAACGGAATAGAAATCGACGTTCTGCAGCGTCATCTAGCGTCAAGTTATAGCAAAATGGATAAAGAAAAAAAATTCTACATCTTCAAATATCCGTGCGTGCCAATTTTCATCAAAATTAGTTGAACGGTACTTGCATAGCAAGCGGTCGAACGGAATAGAATTCGACGTTCTGCAGCGACACCTAGCGGCAAGCTAGAGGAAAATGAATAGCATAAAAACCTTCTCCGTGTTCAAATATCCATAAATAGCAATTTTCATCAAAATTGGTTGAATGGTATTTTCATAGCAAGCGGTCCAACGGAATAGAATTCGACCCTCTGCAGCGCCACCTAGCGGCAAGTTATATCAAAATGAATTGCGTAAAAATATTCTCTGTGTTCAAATATTCATACGTACCAATTTTCGTCAAGATGGTCAAACGATATTTTCATAATAAGCGGTCGAATAGAATTCGACGTTCTGTAGCGCCACCAAGCGGCGAGCTAAAGTAAAATGGATATCATAAAACCCTTCTCCGTGACAAAAGACTTATGTGTACCAAATTTCATGATGACCGGTCCAACGGTATTGGAGTTTTTCAACGTCATACACACATACCCACAAACATTCATTTATTTATATAGAGATAACACATCAAAATTGCTAGTACCAGAACACTCTAGAATATTCAAATAATTTGTTCTTTTTCACTTGTTACAATAACTTGAATTTGTTTCAGGTAAAATGGTTCGCAGACGATAATTGCTTGAGATTCAGTTTTCCTGCTGATATGGCAACAGACGATAAATTTTAATATTTTATTGGAGTTGAAATTCAGAAGTTCTCATGAGTTAGAAAAGGACAGATATATATTTTTTCACATTTTCGCCACCCACAATCACCCACTTCCACCCACCGCGACCAAACTCCCTTACTTTCACCGTGAGGCCAAGGGGTATTTACCACCCCAACGGGAAGTTAATTCGAGTAGGTGGTGATAGAGAAAACCCTGTCTTTACAAACGAACATTAGCATTTTATATATATACTAGCTGAATGCCCCGTTCTTCGCACGGGAATGAATGGATTCTTTTTATATTACGGTTTGTTGTAATTAATATTTATCATAATAAATAGATATCGCATAAATATTATCTGTGTTCAATAATTATGCATATAGAATTTCATGGCGATTGTTTCAAATGTGAAGAAGATGATTCGGCGCAGCGCCATCAACTGTCGAAGTTTTTGCAAAATGGGTAGCCTCAAAATATTTTCATGTTCAAATACCTATGTGTACCTATTTCCATAGAAACAGTTTAACGGTCAAGATATGCTACATCGCCATCTAGAGGCAAATTAAAAGTAATAATACGCTAAAGCGCCATCAAAGGGCGAGTTAAGAAAAATGGATAACGCGAAAATATTTTCCGTGTTCAAATGTGTATGTATACCAATTTTCAGAGCGGTTAGTTGAACGATCAAGAAGTTGATTGCTGAAGTGCTATCTAGTAGCAAGTTAAAATAATAAAGTGATGCACACAAGGGCAGATTTGCCGAGTTGAGGGCCCTGGGCAAAAACTTCAAGGGGACCCTATTTCAAAAATTTTTTCAAAATTTACAAATTTTGAAACTTAAAGAAGAATTTGGGGGGCCCCTTTTTATTGGGGGCCCGGGCGCTTGCCCCGAATGCCCTCCCGGAAATCAGCCCCTGGCTGCAGTGCTTTCAAGCTGTGAGTACAGCCAAATGAATACTAAAAAAATATTCTCTCCGTTCAAATGTGTATGTATACCAATTTTTAAGGTGATCGGTCGAACGGCTTTGAAGTTGGTGCGCTGCATCGGCATCTAGAGTTAAGTCATAGCAAATTAGATAGCGTAAAATTATTCTCCGTGCTCAAATATCTGTGTGTACCAATTTTCAGAAATCAGTTGAACGGTATTTTCATAGCAAACGGTTGGACGGTAGAGAAGGCGAGTTATAGCTAAACGCATGCCGCGAAAATATTCTTTTCGTTCAAACATGCATGTTTACGAATTTCCATGGTGACCGGTCGAACGGTCCTGAAGTTATTGGTTTGAAGTGACATCTAGTGGCAAGTTATAGCAAAATGGATAACGTCAAAATATTCTCCGTGTTCAAATATCTATCTATACCAGTTTTGATAGGGATCAGTTGAACAGTCTTTATATGCTGCTGCGCCATCTATTGGCGAGTTAAGGTAATGATGTGCTACAGCACAATGAAGTAGCTATTTATAGCAAAATGGATAACACGAAAATATTCTCCATGTTCAAGAATCTATGTATATCAATTTTCATAGCGGTCAATTGTCCGGTCAAGAAGTTAGTGCGTTGCATTGCCATCTAATGGCGAGTTAAAGTAATAATGCGCTGCAGTGCCATCTAGTAGTGTGTAACAGCTAAATGAATAGTTAGAATATATTCTGCTCGTTCAAATGTGTACGTATAAAAATTTTTATGGCGATTGATCGAACGGTATTGAAGTTGATGCGCTGCAGCGCCATCTTGTGGCTATAGTTATAGTCAAACAGATAGCGTAAAAGTATTCTCCATGTTCATATATCCATGTGTACCAATTGTGATCAAATTCGGTTGAACGGTATTTTGACAGCAAGCGCTTAAACGAAATAGAATTCGACGTTCCGCAGCACCATCTAGCGGCAAAATTACAGCAAAATGGATAGTGTAAAAATACTCTACGTCTTCAAATACCCGTGTGTACCAATTTTCATCAAAATCGGTTGAATGGTATTTTCATAGCAAGCGGTCGAACAGAATAGAAATCGACGTTTTGCAGCGCCATCTAGCAGCAAGTTACAACAAAAGGGATAATGTAAAAATATTCTACGTCTTCAAATATCTGTGTGTACCAATTTTCATCAAAAACGGTTGAACGGTATTTTCATAGCAGGTGGTCGAACGGAATAGAATTCGACACTCTGCAGCGCCATCTTGCGGCATGTTATAGAAAAATGTATAGTGTAAAAATATTCTCCGTGTTCAAATATCTAAACGTAACAATTTTCGTCAGAGTAATTTAAATGGCATTTTCATAGCAAACGGTTGAATAGAATTCGACGTTCGACGTTCTGCTGCGCCACCTAGCAGCGAGTTTGGGGAAAAAGGATAGTGTAAAAAATATTCTCTGTGTAAAAATATTCTCTGTTCTCTTGTGTTCAAATATCCATGTGTACCAATTTTCATAAAAATGGTTTAAACGGTACTTTCATAGCAAGCGGTCGAACGGAATAGAATTCAACGCTCCAGCGTCATCTAGCAGCAAGTCATGGCAAAACGGATAGTGTAAAAATATTCTCCGTGTTCAAATATCCATACGTACAATTTTCGTCAAGATAGGTCAAACGGTATTTTCATAGCAGGCGGTTGAATAGAATTCGACGTTCTGCAGCACCACCTAGCGGCGAGATAGGGGAAAATGGATAGCATAAAACCCTTCTCCGTGAGAAAAGACTTAAGTGTACCAAATTCCATGGTGATTGCTCAAACGGTTTTGGGGTATTTGAACGTCATACACACCCACAAACATTCATTTATATATATACTAGCTGAAGTACCCGTTCTTCGCACGGGAATGAATGGACTTTTTGATATTACGATTTGTGGTGATTACTATTCATTGTAATAAACAGATATAGCAAAGTGGATATCGCGTTATATTGTGTCCAATAATCATGCATACCGAATTGCAAGGCAATCGTTTGTACGGTGCAGAAGGCCATGCGGCGTAGCGCAATCTAGTGGCGAGTTTTAGCAAAACGGATACGGCGAAAATATTTTTCGCATTCAGATATCGATGTATACGAATTTTCATGACTATCGGCTGGACAGTCCTGAAGTTCATGTGTTGACGCGACATTTAGTGGCAAGTTATAAGAAAATGGATAGCGCCAAACTCTTCCCCGTGTTCAAATATCTATGTATACCTATTTTCATAGCGATCATTTGCACAGTCAAGAAGTGATACACTGCAGGGCCATCCAGTGGTTCAATAAAGTAATGATTTGCTACAGCGCCGTCAAGTGGCGAGTTATAGCAAAATGGATAACGCCAAAATATTCTCATTGTTCAAATAGCTATGTATACTGATTTTCATAGCGACCGTGTTCAACTATCTATGTATACCAATTTTCATAACGATCATTTCCACAGTCAAGAAGTGATACACTGCAGGGCCATCTAGTAGTTAATTAAAGTAATGATTTGCTACAGCGCCGTCAAGTGGCGAGTTATAGCAAAATGGATAACGCCAAAATATTCTCATTGTTCAAATAGCTATGTATACTGATTTTCATAGCGACCGTTTGAATGGTCAAGAATTTGGCCTGCTGCAGCGTCATCTAGTGTCGAGTTAAAATAATAATGCATTGCAGTGTCATCTAGTGGTGAGTAACATCAAAAGGAACGCAGTTAGAATATATTCTTCGTGCTCAAATGTGTAAGTATAAAAAATTTTATGCCGATCGGTCGAACGGTATAGAAGTTGATGCTTTTCAGCGCCATTTAGCGGCAAGTTACAGCAAAATGGATAGTGAAAAATATTCTCCGTGTTCTAATATTCGCGTGTACCAAATTTCATAGAAATCGGTTGGACGATATTCGCATAGCAAACGGCTAAACGGAATAGAATTCGACGTTCTGCTGCGCCACCTTGTGGCAAGTTAGAGGAAAACGGATAGCATAAAAAGCTTCTCCATGATAAAAGACTTAGATGAACCAAATTTCATGGTGCAACGGTGCTCAACGGTTCTGGAGTTTTTCAACCTCATACACTCATACCAACATTCATTTTTATCTATAACCAGTGTCATTATATATCCCAGTCTCAAATAAAATCCAGTTTCAAATCTAAGCCTCGCCAAAGTGCCAACATACGCCATTTTGCAAGCGTTTTTTCAGGAAATCATCCGAAGCATTGACTTAGCAGCAATCAATATGGGAAACGGTTCGACCGCGAAAAAAGTAAAGCAAGCCTTTATTTGAAAAGTTGAATCCCTTAATACAGCCGAATTTTTTAAAATTATCAACTATAACGTGTTTTATTCATCATTACTTCGATGTACTAAATGAGAAGATTTCAATTTTCTGAAATTTGGCGGAATTCCCCCAACTTAAATCAATGTACTCATTTGGCGAGAATTCTGGAGATAGATCAATTGAAATCCCTTAATAACTGCATTATTTCTTCACGGATCATTAAAATTTAACGCTGTATAACCTTTGCACTTGTTTTCAAAAATCTATTTCCTTAAGCTCTCAATAAATTGCGCCAAGCCGAAGTCTGTGCAAACCGCTAGAACTCACTTTCACAAAATCGGCATTTAAGCCATTTTATTTTTTCGCCAAACTAAAATAATTTACCTATTAGCCTCGGAAATCTTCAATTCTTATTATTTTGCGTGTAAAGCATTACATTCCTGCTCTGATTTCCCATGCACACGATATTATAATTTAAAAAAAAATAACCTTACGAATATAAACTACCAAAAAAAAAAATCATTATTATTCTTTTACTTTTACTTTGAGAATTTAAAACATTTTATTCGGCAAAATCGCCACACATGGCAACCACGACCCTTATTTCACACATTTTTCACTACAGGGGTTACAATTACGGAAAGCTTTTTGCGTGAATAGCATAAAAAATCTCTTAAATTCCGGGAACGGGTGGACTTTCAAAGTTTTAAAGTGGACTACGATTTATTGTATATTATTTTACATATCTGTGCTAAATTTCAGGCCGATAGGTCCATTTTTGTGGATTTGTATACGAACGACATTTTATTCGGCAAAATCGCCACACATGGCAACTACGATCCTTATTTCACACTTTTTTTACTACAGGGGTTACAATTACGGAAAGATTTTTGCGTGAAGAGCATAAAAAATCTCTTAAATTCCAGGAATGGGTGGACTTTCAAAGTTTTAAAGTGGACTATGAGTTATTCTATATTATTTTACATATCTGTACTAAATTTCAGGCCGATAGGTCCATTTTTGTGGATTTGTATACGAATCAAATCCACAAACAAACAAACAAACAAACAAACAAACAGAATTTCATTTTTATTTATAAGATATAGATAACACATCGAAATTGCTAGTACCAGAACACTCTAGAATATTCAAATAATTTTTTTTTTCACTTGTCAAAATAACTTGAATTTGTTTCAGGTAAAATGGTTCGCAGACGATAATTGCTCGAGATTCAGTTTTCCTACTGATATGGCAACAGACGATAAACATTAAATTTTAATATTTTATTGGAGTTGAATTCAGAAGTTCTCATGTGTTAGTAAAGGACAGATATATATTTTTCCACATTTTCGCCACCCACAACCACCCACTTCCACCCACCTCGACCAAACTTCCTTACTTTCACCGTGAGAGCAAAGGGTATTTACCACCCCAACGGGAAGTTAATTCGAGTTGGTGGTGATAGAGAAAACCCTGTCTTTACAAACGAACATTAGCATTTTATATATATATTAAGAAAGATTAAGATTAAGTCATTGACGATCGTGGTGTTATTTTTTTCCATATTTCAAATTGGAAATGCAGTTTTTGAATATAAATATTATTTAAATGTTTTGCAGCTAAGTTTTGTAGAAAGTAAAAAAAAAAATTGTTTCATTGTTTTATATCATTATGACAATTTTTTTTTAATCTGAAAATATGCAGCACAATTCACAGGTATTATATAAATGAAATAATGTTGTGCTGCAATAAAAAAAGGCGAGCAAAGTTATCAACTTGTACTTCGGGAGTGTTCAAAATGTTGAAAAATAAAATTCCCTGCAAAAAGTCATGGATTACAATCAACACCAAAAAAAGAAATTTCGTGGCGGGCCCACCCCCTCGTTACTCCCCTTGGCCAATATATAGTTCTATTAAGTAATAATAGCCTATCTATCACTCGCTTCTATTACTCGCTAGCCTATCTATTACTTCTTTCCAATATCCAACAAAATATTCGAGTATTTCACGCAATTAAAAAGAAAAATGTGTAAAGAAATGCCTATACCCTCTTGTTTCTTCATAATCACCACCTGCGCTGGAAGAACATTTAAGTGGAGCCAAAAGAAACTACTGATGAATGGCTAAAGGTCAGTGGACTTCATGCTACTTAAGACGAAATCGTTAATTGGAAAAACTCAGTGCTACTTAAGTCAAGTGCGTTGATTAGACGAAGGAAAGGAAAAATACTTTAGTATATCATCACGCTATGTTTCATAGACATATTTGCATTTGCTACATTTATCACTTCATATATTAGTATCGTAATTGAATATTAATACATTGAATAAATTAATGCTAGGAAAACGTGGGTGTTTGTTTTATGTTCTGTGTTTTAAAATGCCATAATTTTATAAAATATCAGAGATCTACGTGAAAAGGGCATTTAACATTTTTTGTCAGTTAATAATATTCATTAATATATTTAAATTTTTAATAATTTAAACAAACAAATTGTATCATAAATCAAATTCAGAGGACTTATTTCTTAAAAGTAAATGAAGTATAGTTTTAAAATCATTTTTATAGAAGAGTACTACTTTTTCGTGTAAAATATTTTTCATAAAACTCCTTATTGAATGTTTATTTCGATAATAAGTATCCAGCCGTTATACTTATGCCACTCGAGCTCGGTTTTCAAAACCCACTCTACTTATACTTTTCCCCGAAATCAATAATCAGTTTCCCTGAAGGATGTAGCTCACAATAAATTGCTAATAAAAATGGAGTAATTTAAAGTTCGTTTGCATATTTCGATGAGGAAAAGTTGTTTTATATAAATGGCTATGAAAAGTTTTCGAAATGGAGAAAAGGAATACAATCTTGAGAGACAAATGTTCAGGGAAATGAAAATCGTCTCCAGTAATGACTTTGGTGTTTAATTTTTACGGAAGTTCAATTGGTTCTAGTTCAAAATAAACCTCATCTGATCAGTGCAAAAGGATATACGTATGTAACTTTGGTGAAACGTTTGTTATGCACTTATCAGTGATTAACACTTAGGCTAGTAATTACGACTTCAAAAATATATAATAAGTTTATAAAATATTGAATATTGATTACCGTTCTATATCGCAGTCACCATTAATTCTTCAAACCTACATTTGAAAAATATATTTAAATGTACTATTTAAAATGCTTGAGAACAATGTAATGGATTGATTTTTGTTTGCTCCCACTTACTTGCCCCGCATACGGGATATATTTTCCAACTTTATATAATGAGACAACCATTTGTTCTCAAAATTAATTTACTTTTTAGAAAAAAAAATTTGTAGAGTAAGGTACAGGACATATATTCCAAATAGGTAAAAATAAAAAAATAAAAATAATAATTTTAAAATACTGGAAATTGTACACCTGTCTCTCCTACTGTATGTAATTTGGAAAAAAATCTTGAAACCAGCTCTTTGTACAGTATGATATGCAATTTAAATATCTTAATTTCGCAATCATGAAAATTGTTTGCACAGCTGATCAGCAAATCATACTCACAACCAGTTTTATTTTCATTGAAATTACATGTGTGTGACTGTTATACTTTTCTAGGTACATAACAGACCCTAGGTACATAACTGGAACGCGAAAAAAAAATTAATAAGTTCTAAATGCGTTTCATTTACTTTTTTACTCATATTACACATTTAACAGCTCTTTATACCATCCAGAGTAGCACATAATTTAGGAGGAAGATTCCAGCGACTTGGAAAATAATCTCATGTAGGGACAAGATCAATGTAATATTAAGGGAAAGTACTAATACCGGTGACTTCAAAATGTAGTTTTTCAATACGTGAATTGATGGTGAGAATAACTTTACAGATATTGTGAAGTTTTCTAAACACAGACTGATCACTGCGTTTGATTCATTAAAAAAAAAAAAAAAAAATATTTTTCACGAGTTACAACGCAATGTTCAAATAATGTCTCAAGCTTATATGTGGTAAACACATTGACTATGATCGTGTTAGAGATTCCAAAATATAATATTTTTCAAGTCATTATAGTAGCGCATTTGCACGATTGACAGAATTTTCTAGAAAATAAGATAACTGAAATCAGACAGCAGTGAAGCATATATCATCGTCAAAAGATTTCCACTCACTTTTATGGCATGATATAAAGCTTATAAAAATAAAAATTTTCATTAAAAATTACCCACAAATGTTATTTAATTGATCCTGTTCAATACATTTCGATAGTAGGGATAATTGAAATTTTTATGATTTTTTATCTAAAAATCTAATTATTCATATATCTTTTTGCAGAATCAGTATTAGCAGTTTTTAAATTTCATAACGAAACACATTAATTAAAAAAATACTTATAAATTTACTGTAATATCTTTCGCAATAATACAATATAATGAAAATCAATAGGATAATTTAAAATCGAATCACTTACTCCGTTTCTTAATAATTTTATTACATCTTTTAAACAAACATCCATTACACAGTTACAAAAAATAACAAAACTCATTCACTGCTTCGTATTTCTTATCTAGTTATTAAAAGTAGGCATTCCGACTTTTAGAAATAGTTTTATCCTTTTCCAAGACTTCGAGGCCTACACACAGAAGGGTAAAGTTGTTTCTAGAGCTCGAGTAGTTCGAAGTGGAAAAAGGGGGATAAGGGCACACGTCAAAAGGGGGGAGGGGGGAGGCTCAGCTCTCGAAAGAACGCAATAAGGAGGCCAAGTAAGGCATTCCCAAAATGACAATGACAAAGAAATGTACAAATTATTAAGGAAAGCTAAAAGAGGGGTTTAGAAAGGCGGTAAAAATTGCTTGAGTTGTCATACCTTTGTTTGCTTAGAAGAGAGGGGCATCACTAGAGGAGAACCAAAAAGTCACGTATGCAGAAAGTGTGTATATATATATATTGTTAAGGAAAGAATTTCTATTTTTGTTCAAGTGATGACTAAAGCTATACAAAGCACGATATCTTAAACTGGAAGAAGATATTTATAATATGCTTGGTAAAACTACGCAATCGTAAATACAAAAATATATAAAATTTGAAGTAAAGAACTTTTGCAGAAAATAGAACAATTAGCAAACATTGGCGAATGTTTCAAAGGTTTTAAACGAGTTTAAACTAAATAGTGATTTGAGGCATTTTTGAGGTCTTATTATGTAAAGGTGAATGTATTTTTTTAACTATATACTATATTTTTCTGTATTAAATGGTAGTATTTACACTTTAATCGGCAAATATTTAATTTTTTGTTTTTTGATGCTATTAAAATATTTTTAAAAAACACATTGAATTGAAAATTGATCTTTTTTTAAGACCCTTTTAAATGTTTTTTGGTTATTTCCTTCTAGTGTAAATAAGCATATGAAGTTAGCTTTTGATTTAGTAAAAAACCTATAGGGAAAACGAAAGGCAAATATTAAAGGAGAAACCATCAAATTATTCTGTTTTGTCCATCTTGGCTTAACTAATCTTGTAGTATCTAATTCAAAAGCGGTTTCACGTGGTGTAAGGATACCCAGGGAAGATTTTTCAAGGTTACCTCTAAACAGTTAAAACAATATTGATGAACTGTGGAGAGTAAATTAACAGTAACTTTGCCTTCTTTGTCTTGATCTATTCTCCCCTAAATAAGCCATGTGGATTTTTCCTACAGCTTATTTTAATCTCAAATACTTTATTTTCTGAAATTTAATGTAGGATCTTATAAGTGAATGTATCTGTCAGTACCAGTCAGTAGTATTTTAATTCATGCGTTTAAAAAGCATATTCTCCCATAAATACATGTGAGAGAATTCGTATATTCTTGTATTTGTATTGTCTTTGATTTATGCTAATTAGAATCATTATATGTACACGGTTGACGATATAGCCGTTATTTTAATTTAAAAACAAAGAGATTGATTTTTAAATTATTATAATTGTTTTTACAATAATTTTGTTTAGTAATTTTTTAATAGCTTTATTTTAGTAGAACTAAAAATTAATCATTTTACTTAAAAACAAAATGCCCAATAATATTTTAAGAATGACATAAATTTACAAGAGAACTTCACAAATTAGATTTACTTTTTCTTCTTATTAATTTGTATGTTCTTATATCTGTATTGTCTTTGATTTATGCTAATTAGAATCATTATATATACACGGTTGACGACATAGACTTTATTTTAATTTAAAAACAAAGCGATTGATTTTTAAATGAGTCTTATCAAATATTACAGTTATTGTCACAATGCTTCGCCAACATTAGCCCAGTTATTTCTGCAAACCGAATCTTTAGAAAGTTAATTCTTGTAAAATCTGTGCAAAAATAAAATGAACATTTTACAACGGAACAAGACTCTTTGATTTATAAGCCGCAACCAAAAAGGAAGCATAGGAAAATAATAAGTACTTTTAAGAAAATACCTCTAACAGCATCACATCTCAGCGTACAGACGGCTGTGTAAACTCTACGAAGTACATGAAAATGGCGGATGATGTGTCAGATCTTATTTATTCGAGCCCTAATTTTACAATTGAAAATGCCATCGAAAATAAGTATTTTCTGGCGTTTTATTTTGGCAATTCAGATATTTTAATGCAGTGAACTATGTTGGACTTGATGTATTTCATTTTGTAATTAATTTTTATTGGCATAACTGAGTTATATTTCATAGCTGTAAATTTCTGTTGTTTCGGTCTTATGTTCTCCGAAAAATCAGATCTAGACTTACCAAAATTTATTCAATTACAAAGTTACCATGGAAATTTCATTCAAAGCACTTAAATAATGTAATATTAATAAGACGTACACAAAACTAAATGTTTTAAATTTTTTCATGTAGATTAAAAATATATGGAGTTATCCATATACTTTCAGTTACATCACTTTACCTTTTAAACATAAAGTGACCTGTGTTAAAGTTATATTTTAAGTGAATGCATACGATTCCAAACTCTTAATAACAGGATTCCAATGTGAAATTCATGAGAATGTTTTCGATTTACGTAAATGCAAAATTCTCAGACGACGCGAAAACACAGTTATCCTACAATAAATTCTGACGTACTTTATCTCTGTCTATGCCTTCGCTTAAATCCTTTGCTTCGTTTCATTCCATTAAAAATTTATAAATCTGAGGACACATGTCTAGCATATCGAAATTCTTCAAAAGTTGGAGATTATAATTTACGTTTTTATTTCTACGCAGCTTATGTTCTCCGAAATATTTTGTGAACGATCATGAATCTAGGCATTGTAAATATGAATTTTATATGTTCGCGAAAAGAGATATGTTATTAAATACTTAGTGCAAAGTAATTGTGATGGGCTTCTAAAATATTCATACTCAGTGCGATGCTGCTGACGGTATTTTCAGGAGATTAAGTAAAGAAAATGAATCTTTATGAACATTCCTTTACAAGTGAAATCATTTCATTTCCATCCGGGTATCAAGGGCTTATACCCCATAGATATTCCTATCAACTACTCGCGTTTTATATGGTATTTAAAAAAATATTTTTCTCTAAATATACAATGCACAAATGTTAAATTATACCAATGAGAGTACTACAACTAAAATCACTCCACCAATGCATGTTGAAAATTATATGGGAACGTAATAATAAATCCAAAAAAGAAATTAGCATAAACACCCTCTACCATGCTAACAATTTTGACTTTTTTAAAGCACGGAGTACAAGTAAAAATTAAAAATCTGATTGTGAATGAGGGAATTGAAAACTGGGCAATGCTTGATAGTATCACTGTCAAAAGTAATTTGACATCTAAAATAAACTTAGACTAAAAACGTCACTTGATAACTATAATTCCAATCTAAATACATGAAAATCTATTTTTTCTGCATTTCGTACCATTACTCTTATCAAAGTGATTGAAAAGCTGAACAGTTTCTTTTTTTTTTTTTTTTTTTTTTTTTTTTTTTTTTTACATTTTTACTCTGATTTAGTTAGTTTTGTCTACTGATTTTATTAAGGTTTTTCATACCTTCATGAGCTCATGCGATTATACATTTTTCCTTACATTTAATTTAGCATCAGTAATCATTAATGTGCGTTATTACAGTCAGTTACAATGTTCAGAATTTATCAGCAATAAGTTTGCTGACGGAAGGAGCGACGTTCTCATCATCTGACAAATTTTCATCATCTGACTGTTTACAAAATATTTCGCTCTTCAATTTATAAACTGTATAAAGCTATTTTTTTTAAGTTTCATATTTCATGTGAGGCATCTGAAAAATTGTAAGTAAAACGTACGTTCTCGCATTTGTGCTCGGTCTCGACAAAATATTTACAGTGGACAACCTCCCATCTATTTTCTAGTAGTATACAAAATGAAGCACATTGGAAATAATCTAAACTGCAACAGAACTTTCCCAAGAACGAAAAAAACAAATAAAATTGAACAAAAAAAGGGCTTTGAGTTCTAATTGTTACACAAATAAAAGCAAGCTACCTTCATACTTCTATAAATATTTTCTATTCAGCATGGTAATTTTTGTATGTTAAGACAGAGCCCAAGTTTTGAAATTTCAATTGTGACCCTATCTATTTTGTTTTATTAAAATCAGCAGCTAAAAAATGACATAAACTTTAATTTAATGCTAACCAACAGTGTTTGAGTATCAACGTACTGATACACTGTTAAAAAGAAAGTACTTTAAAAATGAGTACTTTAATGTACTCGTACTTTTAAGTGCATTTTCATGATAAACGAGTTCTTGACGTGCTTAAATATAAATTACAATTCAAGAAATGAGTGCATGTAATTCTTAAATTTAAGAGGAAAGTACTCGGAGCTATTACAAAATAACGAAGTACTCAGAAATGAGTACATTTTCCTTATTTCTAAGTACTTTGCTTTTACAGTGTACATGGCCGTAATATTATACAGAAAATTCAATCTTAATCCGTAATTTCTAAATCATCAAATGCACAGCGTTATACAGCTTATAACAAAGTGTTACCTGTAAAGGCTTAGAGATAAGGATATCAATAGTTTTGAATTTTTTTCTTCTTTTTTTTTAACTATAAATTATTAAATAATGCTATAGAGAGATCATGGATAGGAACATGTATAAAGTTTATTTTCATTAGAATTAGTATGATTAAAACTCCTAAATATAACGTTTGGTTTTGAAAGTATAAACTAATATAGTAAGCTACTAGCGAGCCGTACATGAGAATCTTAATATCCAACGCTTCGTCAGATTCAGTTTTCAAGAAAGAGAGCTAATTTTTAATAAAACCAACTTTTAGAAACTGCCTCTTTTTATCGCAGACCAATGAAATTTCATATATGCAGTAACTAAGGCTCAATAAGAGTTTTTAACGAATAAATAAAAATGGTTCGGTTTGAAATTAAGTGAAAAATAAAAATTACACAAGAATACAATTTTTAAAAGTAGACGCTTTTTATTGTGGAGCCCTAAAAGGCATAAGAATTTAACCTTTTGAATCTATGCTACAAATGAATGAAAATTTCAAAAATATGAAAATTTTCGGGAAAAATATTGATATTTCACTTTTACAAAAGATGAAAATTTCCAAATGTTCAAAATATTTTAAAAAGCATTCTAGAACTTTGCCATACAGATATTAATGACTAAATCAATGCCTTACAAGCAAAGACATCTGAATTGCAATATTGATCTCGAATGCTTTTTAAAATATTTGGAACATTTAAAAATTTTTATCTGTTATAAAAATGAAGTATTTATATTTTTCTCAAAAGTTTTCTTAGTTTTGAAACTTTCATTCATTTATAGCATACCTTTGGACCCTTTAATTTGTATTTTATGTTTTTAGGGCTCCAGAATATAAAGCACCCACTTTTAAAAATTATATTTTTACTTTCTGAACACGTACCATGTAAGGAAATTATTGTAATCATGAAAAAATTCGGCTTTGAGATTTTGGTGTATTTGCACGTTCTGAGGTCTTCTAAATTCATTCATGCTATTTTTACGAGATGAATATATGTATGTATGTGTGTGCACGTGTATATTTTGTGGGTGTGTGGGTGGGTGTGAGAGAGTGAAAGCGATATCTCCTAAAGGTTGCATTTGATAGACATCAAATTCGATATATATGTTATAAACCACCGTCGCAAGGCTGGTATTGATTTTGGTGTGTATAGAACTTATAGTTTTTTTTTTTTTTTTTTTTTTTTTTTTTTTTTTTTTTACAGGGCTACGAAAAATATTTCTTTTAAATTATGGCCTATGGTCGGAAAGTCTTGATAATGTTCTAGCGTTTGAACTTTGGATTCGATTCAGCTAACATTTGTTATATATGTTATAGACCATGCTCGAAAGCCCGGTATTGATTTTGGAGGGTATATGACTTATAGTTTTTTTTTTTTTTTAACAGAGCCTCGAAAATGATTTCTTTTACATTATTTACATTATAGCCAATGATCGGAAATTCTTGAAAGTGCATTAGTGTCTAAACGATACATTCGATTGAACACAAATTGGGCATGTATATAAACGTTCACGGTCACATGATCTGCATAGATTTTGATGTGTGTATAGTTAATAGTTTGTTCACGGGATTGCAAAAATAATGCTTAATATATTACGGGCTATGGACGCAAATCATTTAAAATGAGCTAGCGTCTGAATGGCGGTTTCGAAGAAGTTGAAATTCGGTATTTATATTGTAAGTCACACCAACATCACAAGTATAGACATAGCTGTGTATAGGACTTAGAGTTTTTAACAGGGCAAGAAATGAGTGTTCTTTTGCGTGATAGCGTATCGTCGGAAATACTTGAAAGTGCGCTAGCGTCTAAACGGTGCATTCGATTGAGCTCAAATTGGGTATGTATATTATAGATTAGTCTCATGACCTGCATAGATTCTGGTGAGTGTAGGGCTGATAGTTTGTTCACAGCCTTTCAGAAAGTAATTCTTATACATTACGGAACAAGGATGTAAATTATTTAAAGAGAGCTAGTGTCTAAATGGAGCATTCGAATGATATCAAGTTATGCATGCATATAGGTGTCACTGTCTTGCATACTGCATACATTTTAGCGAGTGTAAGCCCTACAGTTTTTACAGGGCTACAAAAAGTATTCTCATACATTTCTGTCTGTACACTCGAATCATTGTAAGCGGACTAGTGCCAGAACACTAGATCCGATTGAGTTGAATGAAATTTATTTAAACGCTTGGCAAATATGAAATGTTCGGAAAAAGCAAACTAAAAAGCAAAAAATATTCCATTGGTAACTAAAGTTTTAAAGTATAAGTAAAGAAACAAAAATTTTCATTAGATGTTCCTATTCGTAATAAAGCTTTTTGCTTTATCTGTATTTGTAACTAAAAAGGAAAATTTTCATTATTTTATGAGAGTTTCTTATAATTATCATAAATCTTGACAATTAAACCGTGGAACTGCTCTTTCCTTCGCCAGAAATTGGACAAGGGTATATTGGGCGAGAGCCAGGTATCCTAGCCACTAGATCTAATGGGACTTAGGCAACAGCTTCACTACTTCTAACTTCTATGATAACTTCTAACTTTCATGAAAAAGTTTCTAATAAATCTGTACTTCTGCAAGTAAAGATTAGTGAATCTATAGAAGTAGTTTATAGAAGTATTTCTACAAAGTGCAATTACGATTAGGTAAATAACGGAAAACTGCCTTCAAAATTCTTAGCTGATTTTTTCATCTGTTCTAATTACTTAAAACTGTAAATTATATACATAATTTCGAAAAGTGAAAGCTGCCAAAAAAAGTTTTTAATTGATTTTTGGAAAAATATATCAGCAAAAGAAAATTTACATTATTTGCAATCAATAATTACGTTTTCTATTCATGGCAAAATTAAAACAGCGTGTGCTAGAAATATGTATCATCCAAAACCGCACTCCAAATTAATATACTACTTGTCGAGGCAAACTGTTTGTTCTGCAAACTTTTAAATTTTTGCTTTTTTCCCCGGACCACGAGCTCATTTGAGTGAACTCAATTTTATTCTGGCATAACGAAAGAAAGAAGATATTAGTAAAATGTGTCCGACATGTTGACAGAAACCATTTGTCACTGGCGTACATTACTCACGTTAGCCTTATATAAGTATATTCAAGAAATGTGAACAAAAATATTTTTCATACAGAAACGAAATGATGAATGATTTTAAATATGATTGCAAATATTTTGACAAGCTACTTCCATGAGATTGATGTAGTTTTATTTATTTGTATCTTTTGCTTGATTAATTAATTTTAATAAAAGGAAAATATAATGCGTTCTTCTCTAAAAAGATGTGATATTCTCAAAAGAAAAATTGATTTTACAGTTTACTACTTTATTAACATTTATAACGGTATATAAACTTAATAGCCAAAGACTTCTTCAAAAAGACCAGTATGAAAAATTATATAATTATACGAAACGCATGAATGTAGTCTACTCTGAATGTTTTGAAGCAGACTAAAATACTAGTTTAAAGTCTTTAGCTACCTTCAAAATTAATATAAAGTACGTTTATTACTAAGAAATGTGTGAAGTTTTATTTTATAAAAATATGTAAAATTATAGTTCAAATTGAAAATGTAGGTTGACTTCATGTCAATTTTTGTCTTATTTGTTTTGAATACCTTTTATAATTTTTATTGATTAATTCAATAAACGTCTTTTCAAAAATGTGTGCATCTCTAAATTGAGCATTAACTTTGAGATCACTCGCATGGAGTGCCTCGTACACGTCAGCAACACAAAAACACTTCTACCTTTCTATGCATGATCCCCAGTACTACAACCTTTTCGGTAGCTGCACATAGTATGTTATTCAACATTCAGCTTTAACCCTCTCGTCACCGAATTATGAAAAATCAGAGAAAACAAATCTGTCTAGCATTTAATGCATCTGAAATACTATTATAAATCATGCAAAAATATTTTTTTCTAATGTCGATTAATATTTGTCGATTAATGTCGATAATAATAATTTTTCTAATAATAATTTCTGCATTTTCGAAGCATTTTGTTATGCTAAAATTAATTTAAAAGGATGCACATATTAGGTAAAGGTTGAGGAATAAGAAAAAAATCTATACTTACCTTAAAAAGAAAAAAAAAACGGTAAAAAAGCAGCGTAAATATTTTCTTAATTTTTCTCCTGAAACAATGAAACGAAAACTGTAAAAAATGATCTAAATGGACTAGTACTGCAATCTAGGCACGATTTATGCATCTAGTTAAGAGCCTCGTATACTTTCTACATGAATTAATGATATTGATATCACTGAAAGAAAAAATACTAAATTCAATTGTTTTCTCTTTAAATATTGCTATTTGAAATAGGAGCCTCGTATGAGGTTCAGGGTGACGAGAGGGTTAAGTCTTAAGCTCTCGCTCAGCGACGTTGCAATGCACGAAAGTCGGACAACTTTAATAGGAACTTTAATAGGAAAGCGATGGTAAAAATTTGCGATATTCTGAACACATCGCAAGTAAGATGATACAAAAGCAGGCACGAGTAATCTCGGGTTAAACACCCGCAAATTACAAACTGCTATGTTTACAAAATATCTTTGATAATAACACTGTGGTCTAGGAACTAACTATTGATTGACAGTGTCGACCTTCAGAAATTTAAAGATATGTGTGAAAAGGCCTGCTTTAAGACTTGCAACTCCTTTGGTGTAAGTTATTAATGATTCAAAATAATAACGATAAATCTTGCGACCAAGATTTATCATTATCATTTATGACAAGTGTGTTTTAACCAATAAGTATGTATAACATTAAATATAAGACTCCACAGAAATTTAAGAGAAAGTTTTAAAATTAAATGCATAATCTGTAGCTTAAATTTTATGAAATTCATGAAAGTAATAGTTTTTATAAGCCTGAGTATTTCTTAAAAGAAAACGAGTTATTAAAAAAATAATGATAAAACTTTAAAAGCAATTTACATTAATTACTGAAATACATTAGTGTTTGTAAAAAACAGTCAATCTTAAAAATTGGTCTTTTAAAACATCCTATGCTTAAAAATTTTGTATACTAACGGTTAAATTTAAAATTTGTATAAAGCTGTAGTTTATCTATATAATATATACTATTACTTCGTATTTATTAAAAAAGTTCGTTATTAAAGATTTAAATTTAATTTTCAATTGGAAAGCTTTTAAGACTTCTTTTTAATGATGGATAAAAAATTATGGAATAATTATTCTCTTTTAAGTTAAATGTATTTAACATATATTTGTAGTTTCTTGTTTGTACTAGTTGTTAATTTTAAAACTTAAGAAATTAAAATATTATCCATTTTAATTTTTATAGTATTCAACTCGTTTTAAATAATTGCTCTTATTTAAAGCAATTTTCAAGTAACATGCTTTAATTTTTTAAGCCCATCAGTTTAATTCCTTTATGAATAAATATTCCCTGTACTTTCAACAAAGTAAATTTCAACAAAAATTAATTTTGGTCTGTTAATTTATTGCCTGTGTCGAATGTAATCGAAATGAAAGTTAATTATTTAGCTACCTGAATAATGTGGGTATCCAAAGAGAAGCTATTAAAGATGAAAACAGGAGAAAGTAAGAAATATTTAAAGGACGCATATAGAGTTGGCAACCCTAATTTAATACTAAAACACTACCGTAAATTATGCACGAGTATTAACATTTTTTCGACTGAGAAAAAGGATATTTTTACAGTCAGAACACAAACGGATCTCTCAAACACAGATTGAACAAGCGCAAAAAAAGCTACATTATTTTTAAAAAATATAAAAAATAAAAATCTTTTAATTAGAGGTTGAAAATATATGTTATTTTATTACAAAGGGCTTTGAAGTTATGAAACCTTCGATTCTTTTCAGATAGAAACATGCAGTTTGTTTTAAAACACTCATTTTGAATGCTTGAAAAAAAATTGCAGCATTGTAAGATACACAGAAGCCAGTGACGAAAGTGAGAACTATTTTAATTACTAGAGCAGCGTGTGTGTAATAATTTGCTTTCTCCGTTTTCGGGATGTGAAATTCATCGCCAGCTGAGTGAGACATATAGTGATGGTGCCATGGGTGTATCCAGAGTTGGGCAAAATACACAAAAAAAAAAAAATGTATTTTCGATACAAAATACAAATTACATTTATTCAAACACAAAAAATTACAAAAGACAAAATACTTTCTAAATTGAAAAAATACAAAATACATGTATTTTCAAAATATACACAAAATACAAAATACGTCTAAAACTTCAATTAGGAATAAGTAAAGTTTTCTACCGAAACTTCTAGTTTATTTTATTCCAATGTATTTTACAATGAACAAATACATGTAATAGTAACTATTTTTTGTTATTTTTTATATGCATGAATATTTCCTGGAATAAATTGCATCTTAAAAGGCATCAGAGCAAAACTGTGACAAGCATTTATTGAACGTTATTTTTTAGTGATAATGAATTCAATTGAAATATAAAAAAATTAAATATATTTCTAAATGAAGATGAGTTAAATTATATTTCTACTTTAAGATGCATTCATAGCTTCACCATAGCGCAGTGGTTATGCCACTGAAAATGGTTGACGGCCGAAATGTGAAGGTCCCGGGTTCGAGTCCCATCACGCAGCTGTCAATCCAAAGGTCTGGAGTTTTGGTAGATTTTCTCCAGATGTAATCTGAATATGCGTTAGAACCCCTTAGAAAGTCCTTTTACCTAGGCGCCCCCCCCCATCCTTAGCAGATTGCCCTAGTGTAGCGTTTCCATAATCACACAAACAGAAGATTCATTCATATATTACTACAAAAGAAAAGTGTGTCATTGTATTAATTTACTTAACAGTATGCAATTTAATAAAGAAATTATGAAAAGGACTTTTAAAAGAATTAATGGCATAATTATTCTATGCACTGTGATTCAGAAAATGAATGATTTGCTTTTTTTTTTTTTTTTTTTTTAAACCTAATTTTTCGAACTGATTATCGCTTAGTAAATTTCTTTTTGGAGCATTTATAATACCTGCAAAGGAAAAAGGTCTTTCGACAGGAGCACAGGCCGTCAAACTTGTGTTAAATTTCATGAAAACTTCTTTTACTGTTGGATATAAATTTAGAACTTTCAAATCTGTAGATTTTTCGGAAAGAAACTGCAGCAGTTCAAGTTCAACCTCAGTTCGAGAATTTGTGATGTATGGTTCGGAGTCATTGAATTCAAACCAATCATCATCACTCGTAGTAGTTTTATCGTCAACTTCTCTCGTATTCTCTCTGAAATTATTTTAATTTGATAAGGACGACATTAAAAATTGAAAAGTTTACTGAAATGTTTCATTTATTCCATCCAAGCTAATGAAATAAGCCTTAAATAATGTTAAGAAGCATAAATTTAGGGTTCAAGCTCTCAATTTCAGAGCGAATTCAAACAGATATCTAATATTTTTTAATACAGACATTAATGGTGAGGTTTAAATTTCTGAGAACTCGAATACGATCCATCCATGATAAATATCTGATGAGAAAAAGATGAGTAAATGATTAAAAATTAAAATTAATAAAAGTATCTTAAGGTTTACTTAAATTTCCAAACAAGACAAAAACAAAATAATAAATAAATAAATAAACATATGTATACTGATTTTCTCTGATATTTTTTTTAATGTGGGACAAGGATGCTTTGATGGACAGAGAAGTAAATATAACTTGCTAAGCATTCAATTAAAAAAGTCTTCCTCACTTGAGAGAAAAAGGCCGTGAAAAGCTTGTATATTAATATTTATGACTTATTGAATTCAGTTAAACATTTGAACAAAAGAACTCAGCTTAATCAATTTTATGGTAAAATTTACCTTTAAGTGTAAACGTTTTACCTTTAAGTGAGTTTTAAAATTTGTAGTAGTTTTGAATGTTCCACTTATGATAGACCTTATGGATTGGCAAAGCTGCCATTGCGCCTTAACTTCTCATTTGCATCTACAGATAAAATTTGAAAAAAATTTCTACTCAGAATTGTACGACTCGCAAATTCATCTAAACTGGAAGCTTGATCCATCTCGTAATATAACTTCAGAAATGCTGAATGGCTTCTTTTTCTGTAACTTGGTAACGCATTTGGAATTAATTATAAATTCTTTTTCAGAAATCCAATGAATATTACTCAAACATGTTTTTCCCCTTTTTCAGCTTCATTCACATTTGTGAATCAGTTATCAGCAATACAGAAAGTTTCCTAGACCAAATATCTTTAAACTAATCTAAATAGGTGTAGGAGATTACAACCCCCCCCCCCCTCCTTCCTGTTTAATGTAATCTAAGCATCGCAAAAAATCCTAACACTTCTTTAGTTGCCATATATAACACTAAAATAGTGCATATGCAACAGAATTCTTTATGTCATGAACTGGGAACAAATTAATGACAGCAGTTCTATTATTTTTGTTTGATTAAAGCTAATTTTGTTGTAAGATTAATTTAACTTCAGAATGAAAAATGTATTTTTAGTATTGTGAAAATACAACATACATTGAAAAAGTATTTCAAATACATTTTCAAAATACTTTGCTTTTTCTTGTGATAATACAAAGTACAAAATACAAAAGTATTTTGAAAATAGTATTTCAAATACATGTATTTGCGATACTGCCCAACTCGGGGTGTATCTAATATGCGTTTGTGGGTGTTACGTATCAAAGAAAGCAGAACGTCGTGTGTCGACAGGCCTAGACAATCTCAGCCTCGCACCAGACGGTTTGACGACATTATCAAGCATGTAGAAAATGACAAAAGTGTCCTAAAGGTGGATGCCATGAGGACGAACGAAAATTTACATGATCTCTACTGACCTGAACCAACAACTACAGACTTTCGGTTGTTACCAACGATGAAAAACATCTTCCGCGGTCGCACATTCACAGGCTCTGTTGCTATTGCATCAATGATTATCCAGTGGTCCAACCAAACTGCAGAAGAAGCGCTCACAGAGGCCATGGAATCGTACCATCGACGTTCCAAAATTGTGTACGGCTGTAGAGAGATTACATGGAGAAGTGACGCAAGTTTTACAGTTTTCGTAAGATTAGTTTGTGAGAAAAAAATATTGGAGGTGTCATTACTTGAATTTCTCCTCGTACTATTATTATTGTTGTTTCTTTTTAACAAATTTCAGTTCCTAAAGTCTTATTTTTTGTTATTTCCTTTTGTTGTATATTCTGATTATTCCAGTTTTTTATTTATTTTTTTTTTCTGAAACTGAAATGGTCCATACTTTTCTCAGATTTAATATAATCTAGATTTAATATAACATCGCTTGTTTATTCGACCTGTGTTCACAGAGATTTGATTTTAAAAACTCTTCTGACAAGAAAAGAATCATTTCCATTTCGTGGAGTCATCATTGTTTTTTACTGAGATTTTTAAACACGTTTAAACATAGTTTTTGTTAAAATTATAAAATATATTGTTAATTTTCAATGTACAACATAAAAGAAAAATGCCTACATGGATGATTTAGAATATACTCTCGAATTATTTTATTTCGCTCAGCTGATCAAGTTATATTCAGCTGAATGAAATTAAATCTTAAAAATTCTCTAGAAAAACAATGAGAGAAATGTAAAATGCAGTCTAATCCAGTCTTTAAAATAAATAGCTTTTAAAGTTCGAAAACAAAGCTATGTAGGAATCACTTGTACAAATAAATAGCAAATTAATAAATACATCATTAAAATATAACGTCTCACTGATTCTTGGAAGCAGGATAGATTCAAATTATATTTTTTAATAAGATATATTTATGATTTGCAACAGAGTACGTAAAATGGAACTGTGTGTTATAGAAATTTTTAAAAATTTATATGCATTAATATAAGAAATAATGGTTGTTAAAGAACTTTTTTTATTTAAATTTAGAATAGATTATTCTTATTTCTTTCATAATTCATAATTATTTTATTAAAGATCTCTAAACCTTAAATGCATAATTAATTCAGGAAGAAATTTAAACTTTGCTATTAGTAAATGTACTATATTTTTTTAACTTGAGTACTAATTAACCTGTTGTTGTTTCAACGCCCTTATTACTTTGCTTGTACATTATGAGCTTATTTTCAATTATGTCTTATTTCTTAGTTATTCATAATAACTGTTAATTTTAAAAATTTCAGTTAAGTTTTTAACGAAAGGAATATCCAACTAAACAAAATTTCATCACACCTCTAAGAAACGTTTCAGTGGGTTACATCAAAAAATTGAATTCCTGCATTCAAGGTATAGATAAATTATTTTTCATTTGAGTTTATATTTTTCGCAGAAATTGAGAGAAACATAAAATACAGAACTGTCATTTATTGCGTTATTTGATTAACATAATTGTTGAAACCAAAGTACAAAATGAATTATAATATTTTTCACAGTCTCTATTGATCAGAAAACTGACTTTACTGAAATATTTCAGTATGATTAGTCATTCTCACATTCAAAATATGCATTTAGTCAACGGATATATCTTATACGAAATATAAAGAAATTGAAATGCTTTTGGCTAATATAGGTTTTAATCTATTAGGCATAATTTTACTGCACAATTTATATATGTATATATATACCGGGTGATCCAAAAGTCAGGCCAAACTTCAAAAATAAATAATTCGAAAACGAATCAAGATACAAAGATACGGTTTGCAGCAAACGGATGGAAAAGAAATCGGATTTTGTGTGGCAACGAAACGAAAATAGTTCTGTTGGCGAACAACAGGTGGAGCTATAGTGCTTTATTTCACCAAACGATGATTTACAAATGAAAAAAATGCTGACAACTTACAAGTCAGCTTAATTACACTTAATTGGTACTACAGTAAATTTTCAATATGCTGCCCATCATTCAGAAGTAGCACAGTTGTGAGACGAGTCACCACACCGTTCACAGAATTTAGTACTAGCCTTTCTAGCGTTACAATAGACACATTCTGGCGGATGGCATCTTTCAGTGCTGCTAGTGATGCCAGTTGGTCGCGGTACACTTTTGACTTCAAGAATCCCCACAGGCAAATGTCACAGGGCGTAAGATCGGGAGATCTTGGAGGCCATGATTGAATTAAGCAGCGACTCATAATGCGATTATCCCCAAATGTTGAGCTTAGCAGATGTTGCACAAGCAGAGCAATATCAGGTGGTGCTCCATCTTGCATAAAGGTGACTGTTTGAAGTGCCTGTCGCGCTTGCAATTTACGAATAATGTTGTTCTGTAACAGTGCTGCATATCACCAGTGACAGAAACTGTTTTCAAACCCGTCTGTGTGACTTCCTCGAAAAAAAAAAAGCACCAATTATGAAATCAGCAGTTAAGCCACACCAGACTGTCACTTTAGGCTGTTGCAAGGGTACCTCAACACATGCATGTGGATTTTCTGTTGTCCATACTCAACAATTGTGGGTGTTAACAGCGCCAGAAAGTGTGAAATGCTCCTCATCTGTCCATAGCACAGTGTGAAGCCAGTCGTGCTGCTCTTCCATTTTATTGAATACCCAATTGGCAAAATCTCGACGAGAGTCGAAGTCAGGAGGTTTCAGTTCTTGGTTATGTTGCAACTTATACGAATACTGTTTCAGAGTTATTTGCAGTGCTCTCCTCACACTTCCGTACGACACTCCTGTCTGCTTCGAAACTTCTCTGGTACTGCTCTCTCCATGTGCAGAAATGGCCAACACAGATTGCACCGCTTGCTTCACTGTCATGACAACAGCAGCGGCTGTTGAGGGACGACCACTTCTTGCACGTGACGCCAAAGATCCGGTAGATTCAAATGTCTTCATCATTTTGATCAATGCAGAAGGCGTTATTGGTCCTTTTTTGTGTCGCATGCCCTTCAAGTAGCGATATATGCTCGCAATGCCAATGTGGCACTTTCCGCATTCTTATAATAAAGTTTGACTAAGAGGGCTTTCTCAACTATGGACAGCATTTCCATGCGTATAAGCTTCGACTACCATTACCTGCTCCAGTTGCTCCCTTTTATATCGCTTGTCGCTTTGCATAATCCTATATCGGAAATTCGACATCGCCATCTGTTGGACACCAAGAGAACTATTTTCGTTTCGTTGGCACTCAAAACCCGGTTTCTTTTCCATCCGTTTGGTGCGACCCGTATCTTTGTATCTTGATTCGTTTTCGAATTATTAATTTTTAAAGTTTGTTCTGACTTTTGCATCACCCGGTATATATATATATATATATATATATATATATATATATATATATATATATATATATATATATATATATATATTTATATATATATATATATATATATATATGGTGCTCAAACCTGACTTAATTCAGGTCAAAGCCAGCAGATGGCACAACATGACGGACCCATCTTTTTTATTTTAATTTTTTTACCACTTCCCAAAGCTGCAGTGGAACTGTCTCTTTTGACCACGCAGATCAGCTAACAACGACAGTGAATGCCGCTGTAGTCTTATTCAGCGTTTCGATTGGGCGTAAGCGTTTGGTAACGTAAGGGTTGGTAAGCGTTTCGATTGGGTTTCTCCTCTCTCCCGCAGAGCGGGAGAGAGGAGAAACCCAATCGAAACGCTTTGCTTTACCTACTCGGTGTGACGTCGTAAGTAAGCGCCGCGGCTTTCCTCTCTAGGAGGCGCTGCCAGAGGACTCTGTAGCTGTTTAGACGATGTGTAGTAATCCGGACGTGCTCTTATTTTTATTTGTTCGTTTTTTGTAAATGATTGTAAATAGAATATTATCAATCAAGAGTTTTGGTGTCTCATTAATTAATTAAGGCGGCCGCCCTGGCATAACCCCATATATACACCCTTGTGCAAATTAATTGAAACAATCTCGAAAAAATGAGAAAACTAAGAAGGAATGCTGTTTTATTTAAATTTATAAAAAATCAAAAATTTTTAGTACATTACATGATTTCTACGACTTTTTATTAACATTTGGACATGATTTTTCATGGATTCCACCAATTTTTTACAATCCTTTTTAATATTTGTGTGCTTGTACCATACATGAATTAGAGCAGTGATTAGCTTCTCCATAGTTATACAGTCTATATTTAATAGGCGTTTCTTGCATGTAGCCCAGAGATTCTTCATTGGGTTTATATCCGGAGAGTTCCAAGGCCATTCCAATGTCTCAATTTGGTTCTCAGGCATGAATTTCTTGATCATTTGGACGTACGGCACTGGACTAAAACCTCCAGAAAAATTCTCGTTCCAACAGGGTATTGTTTCTTCAACTCTGGAACAATATTTTAATCCAGAATAGCAATGTATTGCTGAGAAAACACCATACCGTCAACAACCTACCCCAATGTAACCGAAACATTTTCTTTTGAGGGTGTTTAGCAAATTGGTCAATGTGACAATCCCAAATACTTTTGACTGGCGATCCCCGTATGTGTTGAGTTCACTGCCTTTGTGAAAAAAAAATGTCATCGTTAAATAGCACCTTTTTCCAATTTCTGATGGCTCAAAACTTATATTTTAAGGCCTACAAGTAACGCTTTTTCTTCATTGGTTGGGTCAGAGGCTGTTTCTCCAGAGGCCGATAGGCTGGGCGACCGGCAGCCTCCGAACAGTACATGAACTAATATTGATTCCATGCACTTTTAAATCTCTATTAAGTACAGCACTAGTCTTTCAATGGTAATTTTTTTACACTGTGTAAAGTGGGAAAGTGCCATCTCTTAGCATTGTTTTCTTTTTTCGGCCACATTTCCCTCTCCGCTTTGGAGAAATGGATACTGTTTTCTTATTTTGTTTTATAATATGGCTCACAGTTGCAATACTAATGTGAACTATCTTCAAAACCTTTCTATAAGTCTTTGGCATATGTTCGGAGAGAATCGAATGGAATCTTTGTATGCTTTCGCGGGGTCACGTCCATCTCTGGCAACAGTGAACTCACAATTGAAGCTTTCATCTACGGAAGATCCTGTGCAAACACTCTCAGAACCCCTCTGATTTGGGGAAATTGTTCATAGGTAAAGGATTTATTCATAACACCCATATTTCAACATACTTTAGTATGATTGTTGAAAATTAATAAGAACGATTTTAAAGTTCATGAAAAAAATAGTTTGTTTCAATTAATTTGCACAAGGGTGTATATATATATATATATATATATATATTATCTTGGGATTTCACATTACGTAAGTTAGCTATTCTATATTCCATATATATATATATATATATATATATATATATATATATATATATATATATATATATATATATATATATATATATATATATATACATATATATATATATATATATATATATATATATGTATATATATATATATATATATATGTATGTATATATGTATATATGCACAATTGTCAAAACCACTTAACGGAATAGCCAATTTGCCGTGAAAATTTATTCTAATAAGCGAGGCATTCGATTATCCGGGTTCACATTGACAATTCCGGTTCAGTACATTGAAAATTTATTATAATAAGCGCGATATTTTTTAACCGATATTGCATTAAACGGGTTCGAAAGCGCATTTCCTTCATACGACAGGAAGGAAAAAAAATTCTAACATATAATCGAAGCTATACAATCCGAACATATATTCCAAATAATTTCACTCGTAATATATCATTAGCATCACAAAAACTGTCCTAAGCTTGAAAAAGAAGTAACTTCATTTTGCTTTGTTTAATTTTGTAATTTCTTTGTCTAACAATTTATAGATCTCCGCACTGCAGGCCGAACTATTTACGGCTCATACAACAACTTATACTAATTGTATGAAGTGGGAAAAAGTGGTAGATACAAGTGCATCTGAGCTCGGTCTAAGTCCATTTGAATATCAAAGCCATACGTTGAGGAAAAAAAAAAAAAAAAAAAAAAAAAACATAGGGAAGTACTCCTAGCCGACTGAAATCACCAAATCAGCAGAATTGTTTCGCCGATGACGTAAATTTTGTGTCAAAGCTTGTTATCTTAAATGGAATTCTGATGAAATGTTGAATTCGTGACATCAAAGTGACTTACTTATGTTTAACTTAAGATGCCTGAGTTTTTGAAAGAAAAACATAAATGTCGGTTTGTTCAGGGCTGTACCCAGAAAAAATTTGGGCAGGTTTCAAAAATTTCGGAGGGGACCAAATGGTGGAAAAGCCCGAATTTTTAACAAAAAGACTTCATCATTATTATTTTCTTTACAAAATTATGAATTTCAGGGGGGTGGCGAACCCCCTTGTTCACCCCCTTGGATTTGTTCACTCAACTACTCAATGGACATTGTATAACTTTTTGGACAGAAAGTTACAAAAAGTCCACACAAAACTGGAAGGTGGATTTTCAAAATTTTAACTGGCAAATCTATCAAATACAACGTAATCAAACTTTTTGCTCTTTTAAAATATAATGCACCTTGGAATTAAATTAATCTGTTGCGATTAAATCAAGACCATTTGAAATGAATCTTAAACGTGAAAAAAACAAACTTCACGTCAAAAAACTTTCATATAAACAATTCTTTTGTTTGACTGTAATTGGAATACAAATGACCCTTCCGTACCAAAAAAAAAAAAAAAAAAAAATCATACGTATGGCCCTTGAATCTCATTTCGAACTTCTTTTCTGGTGTATATTATATTCCACAAAGAACAAAAGCAGTTCTGTATAAAACAACCTCTCTCCTGTCCGTTTCTACGGTCGTGTAAAATAAACCTCGATGCTTATATCAGTGTCAGCTTGTTTACTTTTTCGTTCGTAGGAGTTGTCAGTAGCCGAAAAAACTTGAACGTGAAAGGGGGGGGGGGATGACATTTTCACTTACAGTTTATCTGTAGAACTGAATGATGAAAAAATGGCTAAGCTGCCTTACTCGTATATTTATTTTCGTATCTCGATTCTTATGAAAAAAAAAGAAAGTCAACTCACTCATGAGAGTTAGGTTTTAAGTTGGAATAGAAGTACCATTTTTTTTTCACTCTCTGGGTTATCCGTACACTCTGATATTTGATGGCAGACTAATAAGAGTTTAGATGCAGCAGGAAAGGAAATTGTGAAGATCGTTTGGTAAGTAATTCCGTTTGACTGACAGAAGCAAATGAAAAAGCCTGCTGCAGTGCTTTGGGTTAAGTATGGTATCCTGCCGAGAGCAAACTCTTAAATTTCAATGAAGATGCGTTTCACTCTGTGCTATAAATTCTCATATAAAAAAAATTACTAGCAACTCTTTAGTGCATGATATATTTTAAACTGAAAATATAAGTTATTTTTAGAATGGTTGGCTTATATTTAAGTACCAAAAAAAGTTAAGAACAATAAAATTAAGTGGAATTTTATCGACACTTTGAGTTCTAATTCCAAGCGTCTCTCGGGATCAACTTTAAAATTTCTGAGTAATGAAAGTACCGTTTGCTGTCTTTTCAAATATTACCTACGAATCTTTTTGTTTAAAAGACACCAGAATTGAGTGTATGAAACCACCTAGAATTGGAGTTAATTTTTGAGCCTTCGGTATCCATGTTTTTTGTGTTTTACAAGCTTTAATAAATATTTTTTATTTACAAATAAAACCTATTTAAGGTTATTTGTATAGCACTTGGGTAAGTTTTCATTAGATAAGTCGGTAAATTTTAATGTTAAAAATGATTCGATCGGCCACCATGTTTTGGTAGTTAAATCGATCGATGGCAACGTCTGCACTTTTCCAGCGTTGGGACCATTTAACCATATTATTTTTTACGACTAACAGTGAAAGCACTGGAATGAGGTGGTTTCAAGGAGCAATTACTGCGCATCAAAGGTTTTAAAGTACTTTACAGTTTTATACTTGCCTGATCTGAAAGTGGTGAATTTAAACTGCAACTTTTAATAATACATTTGTTCCGTCTTCTTATTAATTCATGTTGCTTCAAAAAGTAATTTATATGAACATTTCGTGTAAACAAAAAGTCAACAATTGAAGGAAGTATATTGGCATTTTCATATACCAATAAAATAAATCATTCATCAATTATGATTCATTATGCATTAAAAGATTAAAATTTCTTTTCTCAAATCGTTTTTCATTCTCTCGTTCCTTATATGCAAATGCTAGTGCATTTCAAATTTAAAAAGTAAATTAAAAACTGATTTATGACCTTTGGGATAAAATAAGTATTTTGTTCGTAGTAAACTCTTAAATTTAAATGAAGGTAATTGTTTCACTCTCCAATAAATTCGTATAAAAATATCTTAAAGCTACTTTTTAAAAAGCAAACACTTATATTTATATAGATTAAGGGAAAACATTTTTTATCATCTCACTTGTTATACATCAAGTGATATACTGTGCACTTTAAGAATTAGAGAGTGAAAGTATTTTGGTATTGATTTATGACACTAAGTATGCATTACTACTAATGGAAAACAAAATTATCATTTAAACGTGGACATTTTGTAACTGTCCATGTTTACAAAATGTTTTAGAATAATAAATTTTCGCACATATGTGCATTCGAAATGATCCAAGTGCATCATACACATTTTGTGATGTTTTCGAAACTTTATTTATGCTAAAGGAAAACTGGTTGGTTCAAATGATGTGAAACTGAAATGAACGATGAGTTATTTCCGTTGACATGTTTAAAGTAGCGAATATAATAATGTATATTATAAGCAATAAAAATAAATATTTTCCTGTCTGTCTGGATCAAACCTATATCTTTTTTTTAATTTTAGGAAGCAATTCAATTTTTTAAGTACACCTTACTGTGAATTTTCAAAGTAAAAATGCAGATATTTTCATGCACTTAAAATTACAATTATTTTCGAAAACATTGATCTCAGAAATTATTTTATTAGGTTGATTTCAAATAAAAATTTTGACATATATTCGAAACATTATTCTTTTGTTATTAAACATGTTTTAACTTTATTTAAAAATATGTTAAAACTTCTGCTTTTGAGAGTTTTCCCTGATTTCTGAAAATTAGCATAATCCCCTTTTTAAAAAAATGTCAGCAAAATGACCGTCCACAATTTTTTTTATAAACCCGGGCTGAAAATTCCTAAATTTACATCACTACAAATGTGTCTAAAAAATATATTATAATATTAAATATACGTAGAAACATGTTATTAATATAGAAAAAAATCCGGAAATAGTGGCTTCTATTTTTAAAGGATTATCCTTGTATTGCCTTTGTCACTCTTGGCTCTCAGATTAAGCAGTTAAGCTCAGCTTAACCGGCTTTATTAATAAAACATTTTTTGCGCGGTTTTCATGTCTTCGATGTATGTTTCAGACTAATGAACGAGCAAAACTTCAGCCTTAAAAAAATACATTAAAAAATGATTTGTTGATTCAATAAAAATTTGAGAGTAACTATTTTAACCAAAATTCTTCAACAACTGTGGGAACTAGCTAACACATAAGTTCTTAATTTATGGTCCTTGGACCCCTGGGAACCTCGTACACATTATCAGGGTTCCTTGAAATAGTTACGAGTAGTTCAAGACTACGGAGCCAGAACAGTAAAATATAACTTTAAAGCAATAGATAAAACATGAGTTTATTATTATACTCTGAGCTTCTTTTATGATTTCTGTGATTTTTATGTTTTTAAATATCCTATTCCTTGATTTTTATTTAACACTAGCTGAAGTACCCGTTCTTCGCACGGGAATGAATGGACTTTTTGATATTAATATTTGTTGTGATTACTATTTATTGTAATAAAGAGATATAGCAAAATGGATATCGCGTTATATTGTGTTCAATAATCATGCATACTGAATTTCAAGGCAATCGTTTTTACGGTGCAGAAGGCGATGCGGCGTAGCACAATCTAGTGGCGAGTTTTAGCAAAACGGATACGGCAAAAATATTCTTCGCATTCAGATATCGATGTATACGAATTTTCATGACGATCGGCTGAATAGTCTTGAAGTTCATGTGTTGACGCGACATCTAGTGTCAAGTTATAGGAAAATGGATCGTGCCAAACTCTTCCCCGTGTTCAAATATCTATGTATACCTATTTTCATAGCGATCATTCGCACAGTCAAGAAGTGATACACTGCAGGGCCATCTAGTGGTTAATTAAAGTAATGATTTGCTACAGCGCCGTCAAGCGGCGAGTTATAGCAAAATGGATAACGCCAAAATATTCTCATTGTTCAAATAGCTATGTATACTGATTTTCATAGCCACCGTTTGAATGGTCAAAAATTTGGCCTGCTGCAGCGTCATCTAGTGGCGAGTTAAAATAATAATGCATTGCAGTGCCATCTAGTGGTGAGTAACATCAAAAGTAACGCAGTTAGAATATATTCTTCGTTCTCAAATGTGTAAGTATAAAAAATTTTATGCCGATCAGTCGAACGGTATAGAAGTTGATGCGTTGCAGCGCTATTTAGCGGTAAGTTACAGCAAATGGATAGTGAAAAATATTCTCCGTGTTCTAATATTCGCGTGTACCAAATTTCATCGAAACTGGTTGGACAATATTCGCATAGCAAACGGCTAAAAGGAATAGAATTCGACGTTCTGCTGCGCCACCTAGTGAAAAGTTAGAGGAAAACGGATAGCATAAAAACCTTCTCCATGATAAAAGACTTAGGTGAACCAAATTTCATGGTGATCGGTGAAACGGTGCTGGAGTTTTTCAACCTCCTACACACATACCAACATTCATTTTTATCTATAACCAGTCTTATTATACGTATATACCAGTCTCAAGTAAAATCCAGTTTCAAATCTAAGCCTCGCCAAAGTGCCAGCATACGCCATTTTGCAAGAGTTTTTTCAGGGAATCATTCGAAACATTGACTTAGCAGCAATCAAAATGGGGAAGTGTTCGACCGCCAGGCATTTATTTGAAAAGTGGAATCCCTTAATACAGCCGCATTTTTTAAATTATCAACTATAACATGTTTTATTCATCGTTACCTCGATGTACTAAATGCAAAGATTTCAATTTTCTGAAATTTGGCGGATTTCCCCCAAGTTAAATCAATGTACTCAATTGGCGAGAATTTTGAAGCTACATCGCTTGAAATGCCCTAATAACTGCATTATTTCTGCACGGATAGTTAAAATTTAATGCTGTATTCTAAGAAAACCTATACACTTGTTTTCAAAAATGCTATTCCCTTAAGCTTTCAGTAAATTGCGCCAAAAAGCCTAAAACTGTGCAAACCGCTAGAACTCACTCTCTAAAAATCGGCCTATCAGCCATTTTTTTTTTTTCGCCAAACTAAAAAAAATTACATATTAGTCTCGGATATCTTCGATCCTCATTGTTTTGCGTATAAAACATTTCTTTCCTGCTCTCATTTCTTATGCGCACACGATATTATAATTAAAAAAATAACCTAAAAAAATAAACTAAAAGAATCATTATTATTCTTTTATTTTTACTTTAAGAATTTAAAACATTTTATTCGGCAAAATCGCCACACATGGCAACCAAGATGCTTATTTCACACACTTTTTTCACTACAGGGGTTAATATTACGTAAAGCTTTCTGCGTGGAGAACATAAAAAATCTCTTAAATTCCGGGAACGGAAATTAAGAGAACCATTCAGGAGGAAAACGTTTTTAAGTGGAGTTTCAAAGTTTTAAAGTAGACTATCATTTATTCTATATTATTTTACATATCTGTGTAAAATTTCAGACTGACAGGTCCATTTTTGTGGAATTGTATACTACCCAAATCAATAAATTGACAAACAGAATTTCATTTTTATTTATAAGACTAGCTGCGTGCCCGTTCTTCGCACAGTAGGAAACGAAAATTTTCCTTACATGTGTAATTCGAAATTATTCGGGATGTGGAATTTAAAAAAAAAAAAAGAGCAAAATTATTTGACTCTTAATGTAAAGTTTGTGTCATGAGTACTAACCTGATCATTGCAGTATAATGACTCAAAAAACTACGTCAGTGTCATTCACTATTAAAAAAGTGGAAAGCTTAATAGTTTGCAGAGAACTCCTGGCTTTCAAAATGTCTTATTTCTACATCATACTGTTTTTTAGGCTCAAGTTGTAGCATTAAATACCTAAGACACTACATGAAATGGAGCACCATTTATTTCTTTCCGAAAATGTACCATATAAGGAAAGTATTGCAATCATGAAAAAAATTCGACTTCGAGATTTTGGTGTATTTACACGTTTTGAGGTCTTCTGAATTCATTTATGCTATTTTCAAGAGATGTTTATAAAATAGCTGCGCACCGGCTCTTCATACTGGAAGAAAGGAATATTTTACTACTAAAATCACATCTGCATGTGACAAAACAGAATTTCATTTTTAAAAAAGTTCAAGTAATCCCCTCTGTTGAAATGACTGCGGGATATATTAACGCAAATTAGAATTACTTTTCGTTTAGTTGGTTGTAAGACAACCGTTGAAAACGGATAAACACTTTTAATTTCATGAAATATTTATTAACGTGGTACATTGCGATTTATTCATACTATCTTTACAAATCTAATAATACTACCTATTACGTACATTAATACTATCTATACTCGCTTCTCCCTCTTCAAGGCTCCCTTAAAAGAAACAGCTTAGATTATTTGGCCTCAATGGGATCTTTTGATTCTGTGGCGATTCTTTGCAATTTACGCATTAGCATAAATAATAATCATTTCACATAATGGTTGCCATTAAGGAAACTCTCCATATATATTTAATTTATACAGAGTTTTATAAGATTGGCGTATTTAGCGCCGTAAACCATTTCATCTTACTGTGGGGAGAAAATATCCAAGGGGTGCCATTTTAACATCGTATCCAATAGCGATATCTTTTATATCCTCCATAGTCCTGTCTCCTGAAAAACATCAAACTGTGTAATCTCGAGGAGCTACTTATTCCCACTTTAATTGTGACAGGGCGTTAGAGTTGCAGAGTTTACAAATTTCACGCATTTTTTTTAATTTATGACGTCACTGTTTGACTGCCGTAAAGGATACCCGGTAGATTGATGGGAGTTACTTTCGATATTTCGCATAATTGTTTTCAAACGGTATCATTAAAACTTTGCGTATGTAACCTTTATGGAGGAACGTAATTCAACGTTAAAATAAAACTATACTCGCAACCTGCATGCGTATGTTAGGCAACGCCTGCGCTAAATTAAATGCCAAAAATAAAAATAGTAAATAGAAAAATTTTAATATATCGCGCTTTGAAACGAACTTTGTAACTTTTAAAATGAACATTTTCAGCGCCGTGAAAACATTTCAATTTTTAAATAAGCACCGGATTAAAATACCACTTCTAATAATAATAATCGTGAATTTCTTAGTTTATTTCTACAGTAAATTTTAATCAAAATATCGTCTCCCTGTGTTGAAAATAGAGCTGGAATAAATGAGTTAAAATTATGGCGTAATTTTTGGTATCTTAAAGCATTTGACGTCATAGATCCTCACTTGCGAATTGAAATTCTGATATCCCATTTAAAAACTCGATTGGTTGAAAAAATCCTTTTTTCTAATCCTTTCTGTGGCAAAAACCGAACATAAATTCTCGTGCCGTGATCGCAATGTAATGAATGGCGTAAGATCGCGTTGATGCTATTAAATTCTAAACATTACGCTGCATTAAAATTCGTAAAAAATCATCTAATTTACATAATTTTTTCGTTTTTATTTTAAAAGAGGGAGAAAAGAATGTTTCACGATTTGTCAAAATATCTAAAAGTTATGACGGATAGAATTCAAGATGCGACAGTTTTAAAATTATTTTACGAAAAACAATCGCGAAGCAGATGTTTAGTAAAAAAATTCCTAAAAATCGGTAAATCAGGTTAAGTATTCAGAACAAACTGTTTTTAAAAGAAAATTTCCTCCTCTATCCGATGATACAAATGCCGTTTTGCTGCGAGCGTAATTTCCGCCGTTATTACGAATTAGGTGAGAAAAAATGCCAAAAATCGCATAAAACATAAAATAAAAAAAAATCTAGGTCGAATTTTGAAAAAATCGCTTCGAGGTGCACAACTACATATTTACATCTTCCCGAATACCAAATTTGGTGTTTCTAGGTGTAGCCGTTTGTCCGTAACGCTGCCGACACACACACACACACACACACACACACAGGTTCTCCTATGGTGGAAAACGAGGACCATGTTTTTCTACCGGCCACCGAGGACCTCTTAAAAAATAGGAATTTTAACAGAATGTAAGCATCATGGCATAACAATTAAGGGATATATCACATATAGGAACGAAAATTGAAAAAATATTGTTTATTTCTTTAGTATGTATTTTCGCAAGGTAACCGAGGACGTTGGATACACTCTTGTGTGTGTCGAGTGTTGGTACACTCAATCAATCGAGGACTCATGCAAGCGAGGACATCACAAACACACAATCAACCGAGGACTTCACAAATACACAATCAACCGAGGACTTCACAAACACACAATCAACCGAGGACTTCATTTACACAATAAATCGAGGACTACATATACATCAGGGCTGAGAACAGCGAAATTGAAAAAAAGAGGAAATCCCGAGCAATGCTTTAAAAAGATGAAACAATGCTTTAAAAAATCACTATGTATATTTCTAAAAATGAAAAAAGAGCTAAAGTTTAATTGCTTTCATAAAAAAAATATAAATACAGAACACGTAATCTTAATTATTATAATAAATAATCCGGAAAAAAGTTTTGCTACACACAAAGAATTACTGTGGTATAACATTTCAAAAGCAATTAAAAGAAAATGTATGAACATGTTATACTTATTTCTTATTTTCTTTATAAACATTCAGGGTCAAAATATTGCTTCAAATTTCAATTTTTAAGCATATCTGAACCTGCCGCAATAAATTTTTCTTTTCTTGGCTTTCTGAGGGAAGGCGGGGGGGGGGCGGGATTGTATAATGATAAAAAAACTTAAATGGAAGTCATTTTTTATTCTCATGATATTAAAGCTTTAGATAAAGAAATGATAAGAAAGTATATATCTTCAAGAGCAGTGGCGTAGCCAGACATTTTTCATGGGGGGGGGGGGTGTTATGACTACTGCAAGTCATGTACACGCGTATGTGATAAGTGAATGAAGAATATACATTTTCTACGACAAAAAATTTCGCATGGGGAGGGGTGTGATCCCCCTAACCCCCCCCCCCCTTGGCAACGCCACTGTTCAACTGTTCAAGAAGGATGGGAAAAAATTGAAATTCGTATGCTGGAGGGTATTTCTTATCAATATTTTTCCCCTCCAAAAAAATTTAAAAACAAACTGCGGGATTCCTCGGATTCACGTAAACTTCTCATGCCTGATAAATACAAGCAATCGAGGTCATCAAATACACACAAGCAACCGAGGTCATCAAATACACACAAGCAACCGAGGACGTCAAATACACACATACAATCGAGGACTTCACATACACACAAGCAACCGAGGACTTCATATACACACAAGCAACCGAGGACCACACATACACACAAGCAATCGAGGACTTCATATACACACAAGCAACCGAGGACTTCATATACACACAAGCAACCGAGGACGACACATACACACAAGCAACCGAGGACTTCACATACACACAAGCAACCGAGGACTCATGTACACACAAGCAACCGAGGACATCAGATACACACATGCAACCGAGGACTTCACTTATACACAAGCAATCGAAGACTTTTGAATACACACAGTCAACTGAGGACTTAGTAGATATACACAGGATATAGAGAATATCTTCGATTCATGAAAAATATAGACGTGTAAGTCGATTTACATAGTAAGTAGAGCATTTTGTCGATATACATATTAAGTATGTACTTGGACTTAACAGAAAGTGGACAAACAATGTTTTGCGTTAAATTTATATCTATCTATATATAATATTAAAAGGCTAAGGCAGCTCGCAACAGATTCTTGAAGTCTTTTCTGATACAGTTTGACCATGCGCTTTGACCATAATACTCTCCTCGACCAAGCAGTAACCAGAATAAAAGCCTGTCTCCACACATAAGTACGGCATTTCATAAGTTATTACGTCATTTTCACGTCAAATTAAAAAGCATGAAAAAAATTCAGTCGAAATGTATTTCTTAAAGTTCATAAATTTTAAAATTGCTAATACGATCGCGTGGATAACAGAATTTTAAGATTTCAGGTGATGCGTTTTTTCGAAATGATATAAATGGCTGTATTCATTTGGCAGTTTTCTTCTGAAAGCATCGATTTCATTATGTGAGATTCTGAATCAATTGAGCACAATCACCAATCACTTTCGCCCCCACTTTCGCCAACCTAGAAAATCGCTGCACTTTGGTGAGTTTTACAATCATGAGTTTGAGGAGTTATTGTTATGCACAAGTTTCAACGTTTGACAATGCAACTAGATGAAAACGAAAGGTAACAAATTAGCGATAAACGCACCAGTTGAAGAATTTGAACACACTTAATTATTAAAACCACATTCATTGCCAACCCCTCCCCCTCCCGCCATTTTCCTATAAATATTTTCCTATATATTTTCCTATTTCCCAAAAATATTTTCCTATAGTACAGGACAACGTGTTTGAATAATTACTTATGTATTAGTATAGAATTTCAGAAATTGCAAAACAAACAGTAGAGCTTTTTCCTTGGCTACCAAATATCCATACTTCTTTAAGCTTACCCTCTTAACAACCGTTCGGAACAGAGGGTGGTCGCTTTCGAGAAGCTTCACTGTACAATGAAACTTCTATGATCGACCACCTCTATAAGCGACCCCCTCCTCCAACGACCCATTTTTAAGGCACCTATTTTTACCATATCTACTTAATGATAAAAGATGCTCTAGAAGGATACTATACAGCACTATATAAGACACCGGTCCCGGTACCATGTCCAAAAATTCTTCCACTTTTTCAGAAGTAAAGAAATAAAAACCACATTCGCTGTACCGCAAATCGACAGCAGCAGCAGATACAAGTACACGTACACATAACGTAGAAATCTTGTAGGTTAGAAAAGAAACATGTCTATAAAAATAAGTTATTTTACTGTTGGAGCAGCACATTGATGTGATCGAGTTACACTAAAGAGGAAATTCGTTGAGGAAGTTGGCGGTTATTTTTGGTTGTGGGTAAAACCCAAAAAGCAAATAGATTTTACTATGGTAAATTCAGAATGCATGAAGAATATCATAATAAATGCCCTTTCTTCAGATGTAAAAATGAAGTAGACAGAGAAGTACTCTCGGAGAGAGAGCAGTAAAGAATGAAACAATCCGAAATTTCTAAATATTTTATTAAAATTTAAATTTAAAAAATGTGTTCGTATAATTACTTACGTATAAGTATACAATTTCAGAAATAACAAATCAAACAATATTTTTTAGCATCTTTTTTTCTTGGTTATCAAATATTTATACTTCTTTGAGCGGCCAACTCTCCTGACGACGGATTTTTCGAGGAATTGAAAGTGGTCGCTCCCGAGAACTTTCACTGTACATATATTTCTTTTTTCTTTTTTTTTTTTTTTTTGAGAGGGGATAGGGAGTGGTTTGGAGGTTAGAGCTCCACGAGCCTTTACAGCCTTTTTGTTTTTCTTCCCTGTATCACCAATTCAAAGGGGAAATCCAAAATTAAAAATATTTCAAGCGCAAAATTATACACCTTTGTTCAGCTAATATTGGAATATACATCTCTCCAAATTTTTTAATATATAAGTAAAACTATACAAATATGCTTAGTGTTATGTGCCCACATCGCTGCAACTTGCATTTTATTTTTATTACAGTTGGTTTTGGCGCTTTTTAAAAAATTTAATCCATGATAGTGCCTTCCTATCATGTTATCCTTCTTAAAATGCAGTGAAACAAAGTCAAAAATGAAAGCAGAGCAAAAAATGCAAAGGGAGGGGGCATGTTTTCGATTGTTTAGTGCATTTTAGGTTCATGTGAAATTTTCATTTCTTTGTAGGGTTGTCAACCGTCCCGCGAGAGCCGGGACGTCCCCTTTCTAGGGCTTTAGACAACACTTTTTTTTTTTTTTTTTTAATGCCAAAGTAAAAAGGTTTTGCTTTTGTTTTGAGAAGAAAATAAAATGTTTCATTAAACTAATTGCAAAAACTAGTTCTTTTTGCTTTGATTATAAAAAAAGAGATGGGAGACTCGGGTTGATTCTTTTAACTGTTAACTATATTTACTAAGTTAACTAATGCTAGGTAGAAATTAAATCTGGTTTTAATTGCGTTTCTCGCCTTTTTGTAATAAGTAAACTGGATCCGGCTTTTTTTAGCTACGTCCCGCATTTTAATCGTGAAAGTCCCGTAAATCCGTGTATAAAGGTTAGCAAGCTGACTTCATATTTTCCGTTTCATAGTCTGCTTTTCACTATAACCGGCATCCGGCGCGCGCCTGGCGGGGCCAGCTTAATAATATCCAGTCTTACATGGAATGAGAATGAATCCAAAATAATGATCGAAATTAATTCTATAAATAAAAGAATTTTTTTTAATGTTTATATAAATTGAGTGAAATCCTTTTTTTTAATTTGTAAAAAATTGAGTAAAATGCAAATTTTTGTTATTCAACGTAAATTATTGGGGACTCAGCCCCAAATCATGGGCCCATATAACTCTACGCCTATGGCTGCAATATCTGCATTAAAATTACCGGTATTTCTAATCCACATGCAAAAACCCTTAACTGGTTAAAAATTTGTGACGCATCATTTTACTTTATAACTCTATGAATTTTAAGTATGGGTCTTAAAAATAATGATATCAAGTTTTGAGTGACGCCAGGGCCGGACTGGACCGCTGAAACGGCCCGGGCGATTCGACCAGACCGGCCCCCTAACATCATTCGGGCGCATGCAGGATATTAGTTTAGCTGGGGGGGGGGGGAGGATGCACAAATTTTGCTGAATTCTGATATAATGAACTCTTATAACGTTAAGATATTATCTATAGATTCAATCACACACCTAAAGTGCGAACCTCGCTTACAACGCACTCGCTTATAGAGTCCTAAGTTATCTGTTCCCTTCAATGACTTAAAAAAATATTTTAATTCAAAGTCTCTGAAGACTTCAAAGTCTCAAAGTCTCTGAAGTCTCTGAAGACTTTGAAGAAAATTTCATTTTGATTTTTAACTTTGGGAGGAGGAGTGATCAGACCCTTTAGTGTTTAGCCTCCTCCATGGATGCGCCTATGCCTAACATAACTTGATAATGAGAATGAAATAAAATAATACCGAGTTTTCAATATAATATTTTTTAATTATTTAATTGACCACCAAACAATAAAACCATACTAAAAACTAAACGAACAATACATGCATACATACATAACATTTTAAATTCGTTCTATAAAGTTAATTCCGTTAATAAAAGAATGTGAAACATAATATACATATTTACAAAAATATATAGCAAATGAGCCGAAGCCGAAGGTGGCCGTAGTTAAACTTAAATATTAGGTGATCATAATATTCTGGTTAGGTGAATGTGGCTTTTATTTTATTTATTTATTTATTTGTAAACATAGTTGGGCAACTTTCCTGCATAAAGATACTTTTGCTAGGACAGTGGCAAAAACTGATAAAAATCAGGAAAGTGGGGGAAAAATGGAAAAAATTAAATTACTCAAATTTAGTACGCAATTATTAAATATAACATATTGTAAAGGTGCATGTTTCGGTACATTACTTGGTGAACTAAGAATTATTACGTTTGTTTATCTGAGTTTAATTAAAATGTTTTAGCTAATTAAATACAATTAAATTATTTTTGCATGCTTTAAATTCTCAATTTACATTTTTATCATTAGATACTTAGAAGTAGTTATATTCAGAAACTAAATTTTGATGACTGTTCAGAGTTATTGTCATTATTTTAATAGTCTGTCAAATATTTTTAATTAATAAACTGATAGGCACATAGATTAATTTCATTTAATGAGAAAAATACATAAACATACAAATCTTAAATACTTTACTTACCAGCTTTCTCTGTTGGGAAAATTTGAAGTTAAATATTGATTAGAAGATTATGAAGGTAAAGTAAAACTTTAGTTGGGTAAAGAAATCGTGTAATAACTTCATTTAATTTAATTGTCTACTATTTAACCTACTTTGAATCAAAGTCTCGAACTAAGAATTAAAAGTAAACCATAATTGCTACTGAAACAAAGGAAACAATAATGAAATAGCATTTAGAAATGGCTAATGAACACTATGAAGAAATGGATCCAAACATTGTGAATCGTATTCAGGATTTCAATTTTCAAAGACTAGTAAAAGACCTTATAAAACAGTATCAATTGCCTTGGACACTATACAAAACCATTGAGCTATCATAGCAGATACGTGCCATGTAATGGTGTGTATCTCTATCTAAAAATTTAAAACCTCATTATTCTCAAAAGTAGAAATTTGAACAAGCCATTCTGCCATGTCACCTTGTAGTACATTTACTACACCCGAAGTATAGATGTGAATATTTAAATTATAAAAGAATGAAGGGAAGCATGGTTAAGAGAAACTAATTCTGACTTTATAACATGCGGTATTAACTCTGGATTAAAAGAATACAAAATCATTCAGCTATCATAGCAGGTGTGTGCCATGTAATGGCGTGAATTTCTATCTAAAATTTTGAAACTTTATTATTCTCTAAAGTAGAGATTTGAACAAGCCATTCTGCCGTGTCATCTTGTAGTATATTTACTACATTCAAAGTACAGAGGTGAATATTTAAATTATAAGAATGAAGAGAAGCGTGGTTAAGAGAAACTAAGTCTGACTTTATAACATGAGGTATTAATTCTGAATTAAAAGAAGAAGACCCAATTCCCATATCTATTTTACAGAAAAAATAGTCATAACTGTCAAGGCTGATAAATGATGAAAAGTGTGTCGAAAGTTTGTGAAATTTCTAATGATTTTTGCTCATTACCTGTACACATCCAGATTACTTGTACACCCCCCTCTTCGTCCAGCAAGCAATGCTGCTATAGAAATATTTTTTTCAACCTTATCTTTTGTACAATTGTACAATCAAAAATTCGAAATAGATTTTCAACAAATACACTTTTAAAACTGGTTTATTGCTATGATAAGGTACCAGAAATTATATTATGCAGAAATTGCAGAATTGAGTGGAATTTTAAATTTTAGCCAAATAAAAAATATTAGCATTTTAGTTTATTTCAAATTTGATGAGCTTATTTTAACTTTATCAGGTCTTACGATATGCATCTATGTATAATCCATTTCTAAATGAATTGGGTAAGATTCTTTATGATTTAGAATAATCATTAATAGTTAAAGAAAATTAGTTAAAAATTAAAAGAAAGATTGATCAGTTAGTCCTCAAGCCTACTCACTTAATGGAGACTGTTGGCGTTTTAGTTAAGGAACTTGTCTTAGGTACTCAGATTACAGGCCTAGAGTTATACGGGAACATGGATGGGGCACGAGCCCCTCCTATAATTTACTCAATTAGAGGCAAAATTGAAATCACTTAACTAATTTTCTGTTTTAGCATATAAGTCAGCCAATGCAAAATTCGTGTTTTGTATTTATTTGGCTTTTCTTTCCACAGACTCTGTGGGGAAAAGAAGAAATATGGGACTCAGCTGATTTTAAAATAACGTTTTGAAGTATTTTTAACACCTGCAGCAAATTCTGTTTCTTCTTTTTTCAACGGGCCATAAGTAATCTAGATTTATTTTCGTGGTATTACGGCCATTTATCTACACTAAGGGTATAGACCGATGGGGAGTGCCCTCCTTGGCAGCCTTTCTAAGTTGTCTTAACCCAAATTTACTCTAAGTTTCGAATAAAACCACGGAAAACTCTGAACGGTTATGTTGGCGGACGTGTCTTGGGCTTGAATCAGGCACCTTCCATCTCCTAATTGAAGGAGCTATGTGCTCGGACACGGGTGGGGCTGTCTAGAAATGGTAATTAAAAATTTCTCTATGCGTAAAAGAAAGCTTTGGACATTCTTTTGTTTTGTTTTATTAACATCACTAATAATACATTACGTTTCAACTAAATTAAAATACAGCATATAGCGTCAAACACACACACACGGAAAAAAATTGTAAATTTAGAGTTATCGTCTATTTATTTCATTTTTTCACACGAATATGGGTGTGCTAATGTTCTTTTTTTTTTTTTTTTTTTTTTTTTTTTAAACACATTTTCTCACCCTGACAGGTGCTTTTAAGATAGTTTTGAGTCATTATGGGTCTGGTATGACCTAAGTGTATATAAAGGTGCATAGACAGTAATGTTTACAATTTTTAGATAAGTCAGCCTTTTTCAATTCTCTATTCTAAGGAAGTGGGGATCGTCGCGTCGGCCTCGAGCTACCGTTTCGCGCCGGTGCTAGTTTTTTCGCTTTTATATTGTACCCTGCTTGTCCCAATGTGTGTTTTTAAAATGTTTTATAAAGCTCATTGAAATTTTAATCTTTATCTAGTTTAGATACCGGAGCCACATTATTCAGCATACAACATACATAGTCCCCCCACCTTTCAAATGTTGCGTTGCGAAATTGCGGGTTTAGGCCCTTTTGTTTTATAGAGCACCGGCCCATTCGACCACCGGCCCATCGGGCAATCGCCCGACCGCCCGATGGCCCAGTCCGGCCCTGAGTGACGCCCTGCTGGGAATTTTAAAGACTTGTTTTTAAATTCCATTACAGTTACTTTCGTTTTATTTTCTAAAGAAGTTTTACGCATTTAAGCAATGCTTTTAATTATGAAATACACTGTCAAATATATCACACTTTCACTGAGTCTATATAATGTATTCAAATGAATTTATTTCAATAATTTAATTTATCTTTTCCGTCACGCTATCCAAAAGGGCAAGCAAAATTTTCATATACATTGCACTTAGTTTGGTTACTATGACACTAACTAAATATTTACGTAAACTTTACTTGCGCGATATTTTCGCGATATTTCGCGATGCGTTATTTTCGCGAATATGAAGATCTCAGTGATTTCGCAAGCTGAAAATTTCGCGAATTATGAGCAGAACCGAATGTGTAACAGAGGTATGAACAGAAAAAGTATTTCGTGAAGCTTTAATTTTCGCCATGAGAGCTCTCCAAAATCAGTGATTTTACAGTAATTATATTTTATATTACTGACAGACACACACGAGGGGGGGGGGTGCATATCTATACTGTATGTTGAATAATGGTTCATATATCTAAACTACATTTGGTTAAAATTGCAATGAACTTTACAGAACGTTCAAAAGTATGCATAAAAACAAGCAAGGTATAATTTGAGAGGGAAACAAATGGCACCAGTGCGTAATGAAAGTTTCGTGTGATTGTTGGGAGAGACGATGATTCGCACATCCTTTAGAGACCTGCGGAGACCTATTTTGCCTTCATGCAAAAGGTAAATGACAGAACATGCATAATTTGTTCGTTCTTAATGATGTTCTAAAGTCTCGTGACACAATTTTCTTTTTTAACCCTTTAAAGCGCAGTGATCCCACTCTGAGAACACCCAACTCGGACGTTTTGACTGTTGCCAGTCACGAAGAATACATTTCATTTCTATAAAAATAGTTGCGGGTGACATAGCTCCACGAGAATCCTTTACTTTTTAGCAAGTCATTTCCCCGTACAAAAAATGGTCACGATTATTTTGAACAGCACTGACATCTGCGGAAAAATGGAAGAACGTGAGAACAGCTGGATAGATTGCCCCATGCTGAAAAAAAGGCAGCCGTTGCCATCGCTCCACTTAATTACCAGCAAGATGGCGGACGATCGAAACGTTCATCGCGTGCCACCGATCGAGAGACCCTTTGGCACAGCCAGCTGCGTGAAAAAAGGATCTCTCGATCTGTGGCACGCGATGAACGTTTCGATCGTCCGCCATCTTGCTGGTAGTTAAGTCGAGCGATGGCAACGGATGCCCTTTTTTCAGCATTGGGAAAGGGTTGCGCCTCAAAGGGTTAAAGGAATACCCTTGAATAAATATCTTTTGTTTTGACTTACGAGTGTTATAAATGTTTTCACCAATTTCTTCCCATTTATTAGGAACAAGACTACTTTTATACATTGTATTTTTATGAGAGCAAAAATTCAATTATAAATCTTTAGATAAAGTTTATTTACAGGTAATTAATGAAATACAATAAAATGATGATTTTATTGAACCTGCAAAATAAATATAAATAAATAAAATAAAATAAAATCGAATCTTTATTTGTATTAACAATGACGTAAAACAGTGCTTTCCATTAAATACTTAAATGGTCATTCAGCTTCTATATATGTGGAAAAAAATACTAATTAAATTCCAATACATTCCAATTCATTATTTTATATGATGTAATAATGCTGAAATTTTTATCAAAAATGTCTGAATAATCGCAATTGACTCAATTTAAGTGGCAGATTATTGATATTAATAATTGAGAGAGTCATTTTTAAACATTGAAATTTAACAGAAATGAAACTAATTACACCGCTTATGTAAGATTTTTTTTATTTATTTATTTATTTAAATCAAAACAAGTTTTGTTATCTAGAATAGACCAGTCACTGCCCAAACGCAGAAGCTGCCGACAGACGCCTTTCCCCCCCCAAAACCAGGGGGAAATAGTATTACGGTCAATCGGTTTCCCGAAATCCGCTTCAATCCGTCATCCTTTGTACGCGGTAGTAGCGTTGCAGCTTTCTGTAGGTTCGTCCGAGGCATCGGTTCGGTCGAAAATAATTCTCTGAGGACAAACAGGGTGCGAACTGAACATTTTCTCCAGGGGGGGCGGGGACATTTGAAAGAAAACATTCTCCAGGGGGGGACACTTGAAAAGAAAAAGGAGGAAAGGTGTAAATGCTTCACTCACATGATATTACATGACAAATGCAATCGCCAACAAGCGTGGGAACTGACTTATATTCAAACAAAAGTCATAGATTGTTCTATGTAATCACAGATACACAAGCTATATACAATATACCTGTATTTGAAGCTACACTTGAGGGTTTTTAGCTTAGAAAACAGACGAAATTTTAAGGCAGTCGCCTTAGAGTATAGTAATAAACGATAACATACTGCTTTCATTTTGACTTCTTGACTTCAATCCTAAGCCTTCCTTCACCAGTTTAACATTTCTTCAGCAGGGGATAAATAGTATCCCTGGCAAGGATCAATTAATATTTTTCTAGGTAGGGATATTACATTCTTCCGCCGGGACGATCCCCGTCAATTCGCACCCTGGACAAATACATCTTTTTAAAAATATGTGAAACAAGATATCTCCCAATTCCATTCCTAAAAGCTTCATAGTTTCCCTTATACTCTTGAGAATTAAAAGAGTGTAGCACGAATAATACAGCTAACTTCTGTTTATCTGTATTCAGAAAACGGCTTTTAAAATGGAAAGTTTCCAAGTTTTTTTTTTTTTTTAGAATTTTCGATTCTTTTGGTTCCGGGTATAGTCTTGCAGTTTCCGTGCTTCATTCTGCCTAAATTTCGGTTATCTGTCTGCCCCTATCTTTATTTTTAGCCACCTAAAGTGGACAGCCCGCTCTGCATCACCCACAGATATACTGGTGTCCCCTTCAATCCGCCGACTTTGAACTCGCCGAATTTTTAAAATTTCTCTTGTAGAACTTTTTGGGGATACAATTTTCACTGTGTTTCCAATTGAAAACACAGGTCATTGGGTCATTTCTGACTATAATTTACATTGGTTTCGAAAACAGAATATATGGGTAGTTTAAAAAATAAATGAAATATTAAGACAGTAAAACATTTATTTTTAAATCTCAGATTTGAATTAAGTTTAGTAAGGGGGAGGGTGTACCAAGATAGCTCTGAAAAAAATTTTGAAAATGGCTATTTTCATTCTTTTTCTCCAGTTTCCTAATAATGACGCAACTTCTATTTCAAAAAATGAAGTCATCTTGTAATTTTATCTGCTAATTTTTCTAGTCAATATTGATGAAATTTCACTTTTGAATAAATTTTTAATTTGATGCTCCCAATTGGGAACATTGGCCTGTAAAAGGTTAAAAGGGGAAAGCAAAACTCTCCATGGTGGGGGGGGGGGGGAGGTTGTACTGTCCTAGTTGGAACGATCAGCTGTATTTTAAGGTTTAATTCAGGCTAAAAAGAATGTTTCACGCTGAAGTATTCCAACTTGACATTTTGTTGTATGTAAATTACTTCATTAGTCGTTTTTCGTGAAGTATCAGCAACATATAACCAAAATTTGTAAACTTTGGCAATCATTAGGCACCATAGGGGGAAAAAACCGTGGGGGAAAAATAGGGGGGTAAACGTATGGGGAAAAAATCATGATGTAAGACATTTGCAATCTTACTTGAAATTTAAAAGTTAATTATAGCTTCCACAGAAAACAAAGAAGCTCAGTCTTATAGTTCTCGACACACGAAGATTTAAAAAAGATAAAACAAGGTTTGGTCAACTATTCTCTTATTAATGAGAATTTCAGAAATTACGGTATACTTTGACGCAGGCGCGTAGCCAGGAAAATTTTTCGGGGGGGATATGAACTTATTTGTGTATAAATAGACGGATTTTTATCACTAATCCAAAAATTTCGGGGGGGATATATACCGATATCCCCCTCCCCTTGCTACGCCCCTGCTTTAACGCCATTTTTTTCAATGCAGTCTGTCTAAGTCATTTTTAAACTCGTAACATCAAAATGACTTGCTACAGCTAGCTTTACATAAAAATAAATCTCATATTCGTCACTTTTTACTCGAGTATCGGAAAAGCTATTTTCAACGTGAAAATTGAGTAATTTGACTAAAAATCAGAGAACTGGTAGACTGTAGAGAGTCGACTGTGGCCTTTCCCATATCATTTTACAAATCTATGCAAATTTTCAAGCCCATCAATCGAACAGTGTGGATTTGTATTTGTACACTAGATAGAGAGACTTTCACATTTATGCATCTGATATCAGGAGTACAGTCAGTGTTGTAGTGCTAACATTTTTCCCTCGGAACGCATGATTCAGCAGGGAGGAGCGGGGCGCTTGTAACAACCCATCATAAAACCCGGCTTTTTATGTTAGTAACCAATATAGGAGGCTATGTATGATTTTGAAAAAAAAATTAATTGACCAAAACAAAATATAAATAAAGCAAAATTTTAGTCTAAACCAATGTAAAATTTTTTGGGAGGGGATAATTTATTAAAAAGTTAATTTTACCTATCCAAAATGTATAATAAAGCATAATGTTATTCTTTTTCAATCTGGGGAGGCTGGAAGTCCCTAGCCCCCTTCTCTGGACCCACCACTGACTGGTCAGGTGTACAGTCACCAATTTCATCGCCTGCAATGCTACCCAGGGACTGATTTACGGCGGGGCATTCGGGGCACGTGAACTGGGCCCCCGAAACTTCCTTTTATGTAATCATAATAGCTACTGAAATTATCTCTCAAGAGAAAATTTCTGATTACTTCATTTCATCACAAATATTCAAAATTTTTAATTTAATGTAACTTGTAACGCTAAAAATTATGCATTCGATTCGACATTGGATAAATTCGATATTCGCAAATTCGTTCGGACACCTCAGCATGCTCTTCCTTTTATCTTTTCAAAGGTGTGTGACGGCTGTAAATACCCATAAAAACATTTCAAAATCGAAAAATTCATATAAGTGGTATCTGTCGTGACATTTTACAGAATTGTAAATGTTTACGTATGGTTAACTTAGGAATGAGAATTGGTTTTAACTTAATTTAATTAAGTATAGACTGCGGAAAATTTTTGTGAAGGGCAGGGGTGGCCCCAATGGGGGGGCCGGGGGGGCACGTGCCCCCCCGTCGGGGAACTTGTGACCCCCCATCGGGGCTATTTGATTTATTCGTCGGGGAATTTTCATAAGAAGAAATCTATATTTTAGCTGAGTTTTAATTTTGATTTTGCGATTTAAAAAAAGTTAATTTTGTAATTTTTAAATACACATGAAAGGCGAATGAGTATTGGAGATTGAAGCGGATATGTTTACATTTCTGGGAAGGGGGGGGGGTATATTCCTCAGAACTTCTGAATAATGGCTAAAAGTACTTTCCGTTTTCATTCATCTCTTATCTCTGCGATCCTTTTCATGTCGAGAAACAGCCACTTCCTGCATCTTCCAATACTGTGATGTGTTGACGACGGCGGGGGAGACTTCAAATTCGAATAGTGTATACTTGAAATCTGTGATCCCACTCTCAGGAGGCATTTAACTGGATTTGCAGCAAGACATCAATCTTAAGGTAACAAAAGTGCCAGTCTATTCTTCAAACGACAAATTTATGAGACCACATGTGCGCCCACTTTCTATTCCAGGCTCTTTTAATTGCTTAAACGATTGTGCATTTTGTCGCCGACACCGTAGGAAAGTACAATATGGGTGTGTGTGGTCGGGATGGGGGAGACAGTGACCGTTAATTAGCCCAGTCGGGTAGATAAAAAATTTCGAGGGAAGGGAAGTATGGCTTCAAATGGGGGATGTTCTTTTTTCCAGAAATACGGTTTTTGTACTTTTATTGGTCCTCAGTGACAGAATGATGAGAAAGAAATGGTTCGTCGAAATATCCCATGTATTTTTATTTTTTCTTCGCAAACCCATAGTACATCACTTTTCCAACACTTGTTATTGTGCATTGTGCCAGTGACTTAGACAGAGTTTAGAATAGTGGGCATTTTCTTTTTCTTGTTACGGCAGCATAGCATATCATTGTGAAGTGTATAAAAGTTTAATTTCACTTTTGGCTTTATATTTCCTAAAAAAAACATCGGTGGTGCCAAAAGCACAAGATATAAAGTACAGTGTGCTTTATGTCGTGATATTTTTGATAATGATTATGTAAAAAAAAAAAAAAAAAAAAAAAAAAAAAAACATAGGATAACTAAGCATTCAGATCTTCATAAACAAAATCGACTGGGGCCTGTTCAATTACCAAATGGAATTAAGAGAAAGAATCCTTGGGATATTTCTTCTTGCTCTTCGAATGTATGTTTATCTACGGAATTAGAGAAAGAAAACCCTTCAAGTTCATCAGATCCACAAACTTCAAGTGAGTTATATGTAAATTACATTCATATATTATATTTTAAATTTGTTTAAAAGCTTTAATATTATTATTTAAAATATGGTCAGTTTATATCTCTAAAGCATTCAATTATATCTTCTAAGCACTTGCTTTTTGTCATGTATTTGTACAAATATACTATGCCCAAGGGCGGATCCAGAAATATTTTTCAGGAAGGGTGCAAAGCTTGAATACCAATTCAGAATTGCATGAACATGCAATTTTATTTGAAGCGTATTTTTACTAGTGTAAATATTTTCCTCTCGAGGAATTCGCACACCCTGTGCCCTCGCCCTAAAACCACACTTGCCTCTCACCCCGCCCCCCTTATAAAAAATAATTGAAACTAGTTTGAGCACAAATTTTGAATGAACACATTCTGCGTTAATTAAAAATAAAAATAATTTTAAAATAAGGCACATATTTCAAAAACTGAGTCACTTGTTCTGTCTCAGAAATTTTAAAATACTACTTTAAAGTTTATTTATTAACAGGATTTTAATGATACATATATATC